>JASDQU010101753.1:312352-341987 GCA_032191745.1 Picea mariana | reverse complement strand
GAGAGAGAGAGTGGCGCATATCTAGGAGAGGAGTTTCTGTATTAGCATAAGATATCTCTTGGCATTGTATTGGCTATCTATATTAAGGAAGTTTTGTTGGGTTTTTTTCCCCTAGAGGGTTTTCCAGGATAAATGTTGTGTCTTTTGTGATTATGTATTTCTCAGTGATATTGGATTATGCTATTGTTATCTAATGAAATGCAAACATCTATAATAATGGCTTAAACATTAACACAAGATAATACTTTTCCATCTACAAAGGTTATTCTATTTCCTTTGTCTTCTAGGCAAGATATGGATACAAGATTCTTTTCTAAACTAGGTACATATAAGACATTGCTCAAATGAACATTGTTACCTGTTTTCAATTTGATGGAGGCTTGACCAATTCCTTCGAATGGATAGGTGTTCTTATCTCCAAGTTCTACCTTGTAGGATGTCCTCTTTTCATCCAGACTAGAGAGTCTGACCTGGTCTCTTGTCATATTCTTGGATGCTCCACTGTCAATTATCCACATGTCATCTACAAGAGTTCCCGTGAGAGATGAATAGTGTATATGATTTGTCTTTTCATTCATGATTTTTGTTGACTGATAACTGGTCAAACTTTGACTTTGACCCAAAATCTCAAACTTGACATTTTTGCCTTCTAAGAGTGCCAAGAGGTGCACTGGACTAATAAGGCGCAATAGAATATCTTCTCCTTAATTAAGGTGTTCCATCATAAGGTGTTGGGCAAGAGTTTTAGGGTCTTTGCAACTGCACCTGCTAGTAACCCTAGCGACAATGCTTCAGTAACTGCACCTGCTAGAAACCCTAGAGACAGTTCTTCAACAAGCTTGATAAACTTTTGGATTAGCTTCCTTCCAATGGTTAGACTGAATGAAGGAGGTGTGGGTCCATAACCTGTTAGAAAAGTGGGCGTGCTCATTTAACCATAGACAATATAACAATATTGTCACCCAACCATAAGCATGGATGCCACGCCCGAGCACCTTGACCTTGACAGAGAAGAATTCTAGTAGCAAATCAATAGACAACCAAGGCTAATGCACCAAACAAAGATAACCAAGATTGATCAAAAAGTCCAACCCAAAAAGACCGAAATTACAGGTTGCAGTAACTGTAGCTGCAACTGCTCCCCAGACTTGCGCACTACTGGATTTCTGCAGTTGCGATTTGTGTGTATCAAATGAGCTCTGGTGCCTTATATTTATACTGCTCTTTCCAGGATGTATGGGCCGACTTCTCTGTCTGGAGGCTAAAGACTCAATATAAAATATTCTCTTTAGCTGACTTTACTTCTAGGGTTATGTTCAAGTCTTTTAGGGTTCTTCTTGCTTCCTGGAATATTCTAATCTCATCAAAGGTCACAAGTGGAGGTTAATACCTCCCGCAGCTACCATAATATCAACATCAAGCCATCTTAACAACTTTACTATTTCTTCTCTCCACAAATCCATTTTATTGGATGGTATCTAATAAACATAAGTTCATTAGATTGGCTAGGTTATATAGGCTAGAATATTGTAGTTATAAATAAATGTAAGCTATAGGTAGGCTAATTAATAAATACCACATACCATATATTTATAGCTATGTGGATTGTATTTTTTATTCATATTATTAATCTCTTATCTTAATTTGAAATATCTCTATGAGAAATCTATTATTCTACACAAACTAAGTCGGCTATGTAGGCTAGAATAATATAGTTATCATTTTTCTTTTTTGAAAAATACGTCTTATATTACAAGAGAAAATTTACAAGAAAGCTAATAAAAAAGAAAACCAAAAATGGAAGGTTATATAGAATGATATTTTATATCCTATTCCTAATTGCTATTAGAGCAACAATAAATTTATAATATAAGGCATTTAACTCTTTGTCATCCTTAATCAAGAGGTAACATTTGGCAAACAATTGCATACATATCTCTTCTAGCCAATAGTGGAAAAAAGATTGGATTGAATGTAAATAACATCATGATTTGAAGGCAGTCTCGAATGCCAAAAATGTGAGATAATACCAAGGACCCTAAGTCACTAAGAAGAGTTGCACACCAATGAAGTTGTCCTTGACGCAACACTGAATATCGATACTGCACAATCTACCAACAAGATCTTGAAAACTTACACTCCCATAGAGTATGATTCAAAATCTTTGAGTCATTGCAACAAGGACATAGACCATTTGTCAACCCACTTTTGGCAAGATGAGATTTAGAGGGAGGACGCTGGTAAACAACTAACCATGCAAAGACACAAAACTTGTAGCTCAGTCGAAGTGACCAAACATTGTGTAATCAACATATCCATCTAGCCTTAGGGTCAAAAGACATCCATCCAACATTCAACACATGAAATAGAGGGTGGTTTTGATGCAAATTAGAGAAGTTTCTTGGAATTATACTATTAAATTGGCTTCCCAAATCTCCAACCTCAATCTCTCTACAAGAGTCTTTGTATATCAACATTCAACTTGCATTGACCCTCAGGAGGAAGCAAAACCATAATGTATTTGATAGAAAGCTTATTGGAGGTGTTACGCCCCCCAACTTCTAGGGGTAACTAGAGGAGGATTTTTTTCTCCATGATCCACAATTCAGACAATAGATCTGATGATGATGTTTTAGACTCTCCACAGACAGTTTCTAGCAGATGCCTTCCATCCATGCTCAACTCAGCTCACTCATATGATATGGTGCATTTATACACTCAGGTACATCGTTCTGACACTTCATATCGAGTTTAATGATTGGGGCATGAAAATGGTGATCATGGCTTCTTTTGGATAATGAATCATGATGCTTTGGAGTTATGCTTTTTTTCTTGTCTCACCTTGGTGGTCATTATCATTTTCTAGTCAAGTGTTGTCACGCTTGGGAAAAGTTGTATTACTCGGGGTCCTTAATGGGGATAATGTGTCCATATCCCTTATCATAAATAACACATTCCATCTGTCACCTATCCATTATCCTTTCTTTTCGGTTGGGTGTTACATGTACCCCAAAAATGTTTGTGCCTCATAATCCCGTGAGAAGGGACTAGAAAGCCCGAGGTTGATGCGACTTCATAAAAAAAAGACATAGAAAGAGAAAAACCCCCAATTTAAAATGCGAGGGAAATAAACAAACAAGAAAAACAAAGTATAGAAAACCAAGAAATGAAAGAAGCATGAGTTCTACCCCCTCGCCTAAGAGGCCATCACCTTGAGTCCTGTGCAATGAATGCATATCTTAAGAAAGGACTCAATAAATCAACTGTCAAAAGACAAAAAAGGTTAAATCTATAAAGAAAAAGGCAAGCATGGGTTTGGAAAGACACAATGCCGAGGAAAGGGTATCTCATTGCCTAAGTCCTCCCTCTACAAAGGCGCTCATCGGGATGAATATTATACATGGCCTTGCTTGTCAATGACATCCACCCCATGAAGTAAACCCCAATCTATACCATTATCATTGCACATACCTCTTGGTATGGGTACTGACTCATCTAATAAGGGGTAATAATGACCCTCCCATCCTTAGACTTGGAAAATCGCATAATTTTGTAAGCTAGTGTGATTTTTGAAGAGGATATTCTGTGAGATCTATCTAATGACTTTTGTATTGACATGACTCACTTTATATGTTGTATTTATCTAATGACTTTTGTATTGACATGACTCACTTTATATCTTGTGTTTGCATTGTGTACCTTGCCTTCGGTCTCCATGATGTATCTTAGATGACATGAGCCCCCTCCTCAAATGATGATTGCACATGATTGATGACACTTGGATCCTTTGGAGGATGTTGAGGGGCTATTACCCCACTAGTATGGAGGTTGTTCCCGTCACTTGAGGGAGGTTGTTTGGCATTCCTAGGAGGACGTTGAAGGTTTTGATCACATGGCTCCATTCACATGACCTCCTAGCATGTGTTGACATGACCTTGAGGTCAATGATGATGGCACATTCAATGTAGGAGGATGATTGATGATGGGATGTTTCACCTTTTTAGGAAGATGTTGGGGCTTTTTGTGAGGATGTTGCACTTGGAGAGATGATGTGGCACCTTTCCATGGATGATGGCACCCTTTACTGATGAGATGTCTCACTTGGATGATAGGACATTGCACCTATATGATGATGGAACACCTTGATGAGACGTTGGGGCTCCTTGATGGTGACTTGGCACCTTTTGGAGGGTTGAGGCACCCCTTGGAGATCAAACGTTGTACCCTTTCATGGTAGTGTTTCAATTTTTGATCATCGTTTCACCTTTTTGGAGTGAACCATCCCCTTTTGAGGCCACACATGTGATATCTAGGGCACTTTTGAGTGGGACGATTTCACTTTTGAGCTAGGTCACTTCATCTTAGAGGCGTCGTTGGGGGTTTTATAGACCTATCCACTCTTGTATCATGGATTTTTTTTATGTATTGTTGCCTTGATCTCTAGGGTTTATGAGAGATAAATGCATGTTTATATGTTTTTAAGGATTGTATTGTGTTGAATCTACATGTCCTTTTCCTTCTCTCCCATAGCCCCCTTAGAAGGGTGCTAGATCTCTCATATAAATAAGAGAAGCGCTTCTCACTTTCAAATCATTGATACTTGTGCAGAGATATCACTCTTGTCTGCTTCTACTTGTTCTCTTTCATGAAGAATGCTATGGATGGTTAACTAGGGTGACTTCTTTGGGAGCTATGCTTGTGAATCTTTTAGTACTTGGATGACATGGAAATTAGGGTTTTGATGGATGGAAGATGTTTTAAGTGTTCTCTTTTCATCTTGTGGTTTTGTTTAATCATGTATTTTTAGATTGATGTTGTTTCTCTAGTGGTGGTTCTTCATCTCATTGGATCATTTTTGAACAAACCATTTTGTCGTAATCCTTGGAAGGTTTAATAGTTTAGGAACCTTCCCTTGTATCATCCCTTAATATTTTAGGAGGATTTCCTAGGGTTAGTAGTGGACAACCTCTAATCCTCACCCTAAACACCCTAAAATAATCCACTTCATTCTCTTAAAGAAGGATCTCTTTTTGACCCCATATGCCCAAAATAGTAGGCACTAATCTTTTTCTCCATAATATTTAATCATTGTAGCTGAAATTTACTACTTTAGGGTTAGGGTTTATTTGCTGCAAAATTCTATTTTCAACTATAGAAACCAAGACATCTACGGTGTTTAGGCATATTATTGACCTAAACTCATTACTGAAACCCTAAATTAATTTTATTAAGTGTTATTACAACCATTTAAGGAAAAACGTCTAGGGGTTTGGGGTTGATTTTCATTGTTGATTTTTCTAATTTTGTTGGAAAATAAAACCCCAATTTAACCTAGAATTTATTTATATAATTTACAGGATCATTTCGTGATCAAAGGGATATCTTTTTACTGCTAAAAATTGACTGTACTATTATTGTCATACATTTACTAATGCTGAAAATTACATGTTTCGTTGCTGAAATAATATCTATACTATTAGAGATAATTTATTTTACTATTATCATTTTATTTACTATTGTTATTTCACATATTACTTCCAAGTTTCATCTCAACCTTAGACATTTTCTTTATTTCTAGTGTTTGGGAACCCTACTAAACTCGTACTTGACTTGGAAAACATCTCTTCTAGGGATAAATCCTCTACACTCAAAATATGGAAATTGTCTTATCCCACCACCTCTTATTAATTTTTCTTATATATATCTTGGTGTTATTAAGTAGTCACCCCAGAGGGGTCTAAACTTGATTGTGTCTTTTGCCTAGGGATTCTTGGAGGCTACTGGAGAAGTTTCCCTTGTGTTGGATACTATTCCTTTACTAAAGAGAGGGAAGTTGTTTCCTAGGTGACAATGGTGGCATCTTCAATGTTCCACTTGTCTTAGTGCCTCGAGAAGGCTTTTCACTTGCTGCAAGATTGTGTCTTAACAAGAGGATATAAGAGATTTTTGAAGGGATAATTGTCAGCAAACTTGCCATCCCTTGGATGCAAAGCCCCAAAAATCCCTCCAAAAGAAAACCACATTTTTACTTAGCCTACAAACCTAAAATATGGGACACTTAGAAATACATTTCCCTTGATTGATCCAACTTCAGATAGGTTTCCATGCCAAATCACATCCAACTCAACTCTTAGATAAGTTCCATCGGACAAAAAAAGCAAGAAACCTTGATGCCTCCCATATGCTTCAATAGATCACTAATCCAGACACCTTAAAGAGTTGAGGGTATGATATAATGTCACATAACCCAAAAGGATTGTGGATCAAAAGTAGATGATGAGTAGACTAAAATCTATGATGCAAGATAATCTGACATAGGGTGGATCCTTCAAGACACTTGATAATTCATTTTGTGATCAAAATGTGACCTTGTGTTGCCACATCAATAATGCCAAAACTTCCTTTCTCCTTAGGCATAGTACAAACTTCCCAATGAACCATAGGAAGACCTTGCACACTACCATACTTGGACCAAAGAAAGGACTTTAGAATCTGCTTTGGTCTTTTTCACTAAGCCCTCTTCGAGAGCCAACAAGAGACATAGTAGATGTGTGAAGTTTGGAGAATACACAAGACCACTGTAATCTTCTTGGGAAAACAAAGAACCTTATATTGCTAAACCAAATGCTTTTATTGCAACCGCTCAAGACACTAGTTCCACATATCAACAATCAAAAGTCCAGTCCCAAATAGGATCCTAGGATAATGAACAATCGTGTAAGGCTTGACCCAATTCCATAAAGATGAGATCCATGTGGAAATTTCAACACAAATTGAATTTTAATGCAAAACAAAAATTTCACCTCTTTGACTAGAGGTTTCCTAGATTCTAACCATGTGAATTTTCAGCCTTAGGGTTGTTATGAAATATAGAACAAAATAATAGTACAAAGTGAACAATATTGAAACCCATAACAACCCAATCTTCTAGGCAATCAAAGGAGAAAATATACCAAAGTGAATTGATAAGTTTTATCCCTATAGAGAAATATTATCATGAAAATCACTTTTATAGTAGTAATAAGAATAATAAAAATGCTTAAATTTTTCAATTATGATGTTAAATCACTTAACATAATTTCCATTTACTTATGTTAAATCAATAAGACATCAATTCACAAGTTGTGAATTGTTAGAAACTTCATTAATATGCATAAGACAAAGTTGTTGTACATACCATAACCTTATCAAAAGATTAGTGCAATTTACTAGCTCTTTAAAACATTAGCTAGGGAAAATAATGAAAACATCGGATCAACCAAAGAGCTCCATCATGCATGAATTAATCAAACAAGTCCTCCAAGGGAAAACAAATTTTTCTCTTCTTCTTCTTCACCAAATACACCCTAGAGTTTTATCCCAAAACCCTAATATCAAAACTCCAAGGGATGAAACCTTGACCTTAGACTTCAAGATGCTCCAAGAATATCAGGAACCCTAGTGAGTCAAAGAGAGTGATATATCAAGTACAAATGAAGAGCTAAGAGAGAGGATATGACTAGTGCACTCCACCTCTAAGTCGCATCTCTACTCAAGAGTGAAATATTAAAAAACACATGATATATGATGATAATATCCAATGCCATCTTCTTCACAAGAGTAAAACATAGTCACAAGAGAAATCTCCAACAAAGACATTAGGGTTTCTCGTGGATCCTAGAAAATCGCTCAAAGAAGACAAGTACAAAGCGAAGAGTATGATGATGATGATGATGAAAAGACTCTCTCATTCCTCTACATATATGAGAGGCAAGGGAGCTCAACAATACAATGTGGGCCCATGCCCTTACAAGCAACTTATAATAAACACTTATAGGCCAACACAAGTGAAGTGATTCAGTCCAAGGGTACACATGTCATGCTCCAAGGTGATGTACACAATAAGGACTCTAATATTATATAGCTACACAAGGTGTGCCCACACCCCTTTGTCACAAGCCCAAACAAACTCCATCACTCCTTCTAAGCCATGCCCTCCATTGGGCCCACTCCTTCTGCATGAACAATGTTGTAACTCAGGTGTCTCTGAGCCAACTACAAGCCTCCATCTAGGAATCCAAGCTACCCCATGTTGTTTAGGGTTTGATGCCCTCTTCCAAGATGTACAACGCTCCTCCTAAGTAGGGTTTTCTCCAAGCAAGTGAACCTATCCATGTGACCATGATATAGGATTCTCTTGAAGCTATTAAGAGTACTCCAATGACCTATGGAAGGGTTCCAAGAAAACACCCAACTGAGGTCAATCAACCATTGAGAAATCTATCTCGAATATGAAAATCCATCACAGACCATCTCTCATGTGTCAATCCATCTTGGACCATCTAGGGGTTGAACATGCACCATGTACTCGAAATCTCATGAGGCATCCTCAAATATTCTGTTAACACTTTTAGAGTAACTTGAAAGTTAACACTCTCTCTTTATGAGGAAAGTGTTTACACTCACTTGTTGAATCCCTCTGCAATTATTCCAAACCTGTTACCTACAAATATGTCCATGTAGTCTCGAATTCAACCACTATAACATGTAGATAAATTGTCACCCATGCTATCACAACATCTCAATCCTCCAAAGAATAATGAACACTTGTGAATATGGAGGAATATAACCCTGGAGAAAAAACAAACTGCTAAGCTCCAACATAATCTCGATCAACATCACAAGCCAAAGTCAATGGAAACCACATCATGAGTTGTCCAAGGAATCTTGCAAAGATAATCATATCTTGATACAAGATCAAGCCATGGATCACATCTAACAAAGTCACATAGATAGAAATTTGCACATGTCAACTTGTCAATCCTAAAATACCAAGCTTGTGGTATAGGTAACAACCTATGTAAGGCCATCAACAACCCGTCAACATGAGAATCCCTCTCATGTACCTTAGATCCTCTGGCAACTGAAACAACCTAAATTAGGGAAACTCTCTCATCTTTAGAGAATCATGAATCAAGAGTAATATAATGGGTAACTCCCTCTATCTAAGAGAATCTAACAACCCAATCCCTATACTTTATAACACTCCCATCGGCTGCAAACCTAGAATCAGTCTCAACATCATCCTCCATCAACATATCACACCTCTCCTCCTCTGGAAAACTAGTAGGCTCATGGATGGAAGAAACTAATGTAATATTACTAACATATATCCTAGGAGGTATACATTCTCTCACTGAAGATCTAGATGATTCTTCATGTTGTCAAGCCTCTTGCAATGTCTGAGTGAGGCATCTTGGCCTCTTGTGTGCCAAGGTAGAAGGGGAGGGAATATCCAACCCTAATATCACCTCATCTCCTTCTATGTTCGAATCACTTCAAGTCTTTGAATCAACCTCTAGAATAACTACCTCCACATTCTCTTCAATCATTAGAGGGGAATCCTTTGAACTAGAAGATATCGCATCCTCATCAAATATCACATCTATGCTCACCATAGTCTCATCAAATATCACATCTATTCTATCACAACATTTATAATAGGTTTTGAACCTATCTCCATGGCATCCTTCCATGCATGTGCCTCCTCAAAGCTAGAAGGCTCTTCCATCTTCGCATTGGAATGTACAAGTGCTATTGGATTGACAAGTAACCTGTAGAGTCTATTCTCTCTCACCCCTTTAGCCAAGTCCACATACTAGCTAGACTACAATCACTAATGGTGCATTGTTGTGCCTCAAGTGAAACTCTCCACTGTACATCTTTCATACAAGACATTGAAAGAATATTCTTCTTCAAATCATGAACAAACAAAACATAATTCAACTCAATAACATCACCTAAAGGCATCTAAAAGGAAATAGAGTCACATCCTCTCACAAGATAAGTGGCATCATCACCAAGCCCCATGTTCATGCCTCCCTCTTTCTCCTTAAACTTGTTGAACAAATCCCTATGTCTTGAAGCTCCACTATCCACATACCATTGAACACTAGACACAGTGTTAGAGAAGAAGCACAAGACCAAAACCATATCCATCTTAGAAAGATTGCAATATGAGGAAGATCCCCCACCTATTGCAGCTAAAAAAAATCAACATTTACTAGAACAAATCAGCCACCTATTATAGGTCCTCTTTTGAATCTCATTCGTTAAAAATAAAACCATACCAACCAATAATCCCATAGATCTACCACTAACATTAACAATCCATAGAACAAATCAACCACCTATTACATGTCCTCCTAGGAATCACACATGTGGAAAATGCATCCATAACAACCATCAATGCAATAGATCCACCATTTCTCATTTGTTATGAACAATGGAGGCATATATAGGGTTAAATGGATATGATATGACCCCAAGGGGGCCATAAATGAGTCTAAATGTACAATAATGTGTAAATATATATGTAATAGGGTCGACCTAATAGCAAAGGGGCCTTATGTGTACATGTGAATTGGTATATATATAGATCATGTATTCATTATTGGAAGGATGTGAATTGTGATGTATAAATGTATTTGGTTATTTGGAGGAGGTTCTCCTATTCTTTAAGGAGTTATTGTGTAAGTTATCTATCTTGGAGTTGTGCTCCACACTCACATTATGTACATGGTGTGTACTTCTATTCTATTATGATATTTTTAAGCAATTGGAACATTACATCATCACAAGAGAAACTAGGGTTTCAACCTATCAAAATCGTCACATAGGTGCAAGTGCTCGTCTCAAGCAACCTAGGGCTTCACACCCAACAAACTCAACAAGGTCAATCACCTCTCCCAAATAATATTCATTTGAAATACAAGCTCCCTCTTACATCTAGAGTGATCTCAACCACAAAAGCTTTGATATCATGTGGAAATTTCCAACACAAATTGACTTTTAATGCAAAGTAAAATTTTCACCTGTTTGACTAGAGGTTTATTGGATCTTAACCCTCTAAACTTATAGCATTAGGGTTATGAAACATAGAACAAAACAATGATGGAATATGAACAATATTTCAATACATAACAACTCAACCTTCGAGGGAAGCTAAGGAGAAAAGGATACCAAAGTGAATTGATAACTTTCAACCCTCGAGGGAAATCTTATCATGCATAAACTAGATCTAAAAACTCGCTTTTAAAACAATACTTAATGTCTTCAATTATGATGTGAAATCACTTATCATAATTTCCTTTTAGTTATGTCAAATTAACAAGACATATATAGTTGTAAATAACAGTTCATGAACATCACTGAAAATCAAATCTAAAATTTACACAAGTTGTGGATAGCTGAAAACTTCATTAATATGCATAAAATGAAGTTGTTGTACATACCATAGTTTTATCACAAGTCTATTACAATCCACTAGCTCCCCAAAACCCTGACCAATGAAAACCCTAGCTCAACCAAGTATCCCCAACATGAATGAATCACTCAAACAAGGCCTCTAAGGTAATACATCCTCTTCTCTTCTTCTTATTAACCAAATACACCCCGATATTTATCATAAACCCATAATCTCAAACCTTCAAGAGATGAAACCCTAACCCCTAAACTTAAAGATGTTGCAAGAATATTATAATACCCTAGTGAATAAGAGAGAGAGAGAGAGAGAGAGTACAAATGAAGACATAAAAGAGAGAAGATGACTAATTTTCTCCTCCTCTAGGTCACACCTCTACAAAAGATTGAAATAAGAATGAACACAAATGATATATGATGATCATCCAACGATTTCTTTTTCACAATAGTAAACACTTGTCACAGGAGAAATCTCCATCAAAGAATGCATTCTCCCATGTATAATTTCTCCTAGGGTTTCCTTATGAACCCTAGCGAGTCACTCCAAGAAGACGAACACGAACACAAACACGAACACGAACAAAATATTATGATGATAATGATGAATTGACTCTCCTTCCTCTATATATACATGTGAGGTAAGGGATGCCAACAATAAAATTTGGATCCACGCCCTTGCAGAACACAATTCTATCACAAGCCTACATAGACTTCATTTCTCATCCTAAGCCATGTACTCCATGTTGAAGTTTAACTTATACAACTTAGAAATTACGGTTCTTCTTTATTATTATAATCATTTTGCACATTACCTGCATAAATAAGATCACTGAAAGAGAGGCAATCAAAGAAACAATAGAGACACAAATTATCCTGGGAAACCCTCATGGGGGAGAAAACCCAACAAAAATTTCCTCAATATAGATAGAACAAATACCGAACAAAAGATCCTCCTCTACTCCTTCACTGTGAAAAATATCACACCACTTAACCAAGAAATACCATGACACAGACCAATAACCCTCCTTGACGTCACACTTAGCTGCAATAGCAGTTCCTCCCAGACTTGCACACTTCTTCATAGCTGCAGAGCTAATGTGGTGTGTGTGTCCAAATGAGGCACTGGCCTCTCTTATACATAGTGGCCTGGCTAGCCTATCATTAGGTCTGGGCCAACCTGTCACTTTACCCTCTTAATTTATATTTAACTTTAAAGGAACAATAGGGCCGACTTTTACAAAGGCATAATAGGGCCTAATTAAATATAATATAATAAAATTATTGAACTCTCTCAGATAGAATATTCTTCGAAGTTACAATATTTCAACACTCCCCCTTAATAAGAAGGGTATTCCATTGAAAACATCAATAAAAATTGAATGGACTCAATACAACATCAAGAGGAGGGGACATCGTCATCAACATTAGGAACATTGTCGGTCATATCTATAGGTCATCAAAAGTTTTTCTCATCATCAACATCAGTAGAAAATGAACATCATCATCATCTGCAACGCGAATCTGGAGTAACATCATCATCAACATCGAAAACATGAAGTTGGAACCTCAACATCAACGACACAAAGTTGGAACAACAACATCAACGACACGAGGATGGAACATCAACATCACGAAGTTGGAACAACAACATCAACAACACGAGCTTGGAACATCAACATCATTATGTGGAAAAATAATGAGGCAGGTGCATCAAAAACAACATATGTGGTACTCGGACAGACTGTCCTTACCAAACCTTCAAGATCTTCCAAGGGATCATAATATTCCCTAGGATATAAAATCCTAACAAGCTACCACGTGGTACTCTGACAGACCATCCTTATCGGAACTTCGAGATTTGCCCAGAAATCATAAGATTCCCTAGGATATAAAATCATAACCGAGCTACCACTACTGACCACAGTTGGCATATACATGCACAAGTATTATGGCAGACCATCCTTATCGGACCTTCGATATATTCCCAGGGATGACCAGTCCCCTAGGATATAAAATCCTAATTGAGTTACCCGCTATTTGTCAGGATACCATAGTATCATTAGCATCACTCCCCCTTTCGAGGGATGATGGAACGTCCCTTCTCTCCTTGGGGTTGCGCGACCTCCCGGTCAAGGATATTCAATAAACTGAGCCGAATCATCTCTTCGAGACTCTGCCAAACCCTGTATTTAATTCACACATGACCCCTTTTTATTACCCACGCAGGTTCGATTCCCCCACACATGATTTCTCTTGCGCTCCCGAAAACACTGAGTGGTGAGCGCTAGTTCTTCTACTAGGCCATTATTCCTCATGACCACATGCTATAACCTCTAGCTATCCCCCTTCGTGAATTAGGGCTTCAGTTGTTTTGAGTGCAACTGACTTCTTTTTCCGTGAACTTCGGACCGACGAAATCACTCGGACGAGATCTACGACCCGCGCTTCTCTGACCTATAGCCACATATCCTCCTTGATACCGACGACTAGGATTTCACTTCGCCTCTTCGGGGTTTTGACGATCCTGCTCATTACACACTTTCAAACCTCCGAATACATGAAGTGTCGAAGGATTTCAAGACTATCCTCCGTGCAACTCTCCTAGATCTCACAGTCTGGAAATATCCCGATTCCTCAGAATGGATCTTGCTCGTTGATTGAGAATTTTTCAGTGGGATCCTCCCTACTTAAGAATTTCTACCCACTATCTCTTCTGAGCTTGTTTCTCCTCGAAACTTTAACCTTCTCCTGGATGTTTCTTGACACTTACTCCTCACACCTTTTCAATATGACTTCCTTGACACTTAGCCAAAGTCGACCCTGTGCACATCTTGCAACAGTCTTGCTTCCACTTAACCCCTTTGTGGGAGATTGTGCACTCCTTGCAACAATACTTACACAACTCAATTGTTCCTCCTAAACTATATATTGTTGAGTGTGCCTCTACC
The DNA here is from genome assembly GCA_032191745.1 of Picea mariana. Taxonomy (NCBI): domain Eukaryota; kingdom Viridiplantae; phylum Streptophyta; class Pinopsida; order Pinales; family Pinaceae; genus Picea; species Picea mariana. The sequence goes on along the minus strand of JASDQU010101753.1, from coordinate 327,798 downwards.
TACGCACACCTTCGTGGTCCTCTGCACTCTTTGCAAGTAAAACTTCAATTTATCTCTCCTGAGATTCTGAGTCAAAATGGACTCTATCAACGCACTCCTTGCGGACACTATGCGCACCTTGCATATAAATCTCCACGCTATCTATCCCGAGCTTTTGAGTCAAACTAGACTCTGTCAATGCAAACCTTGCGGACACTATGCACTCCTTGCATGAGCTCATAGAAGAGAAACAATTGAAACTTATCTGATCTTCATAGATTGATACATTCAACCATGTAATGGATTCATAACATAAGAACAAGTAATAACAAATAATTGCAATTAAACAGAAAGCCTACCATTCATTCATATAGACACAATAATAACAACACCAAACATTTTAGATGATTCAACGCTTCTCTGTTATATTCATTCAAAAGATATTTATATGGGTTCATACAACTTCGATAAGTTTCAACAGTCTCAATAATAACAACTTCAGATAACTTTCAGCCCTCAGCTACAATAATCTTCAACAGCTTTCAACAACCTTCAACAACCTTCAATAGCTTGATTTGGACACATATTACATATATTTATACAAGAGGGCTCATAGAGATTTTTCCCTCCGACTACCTTAGTGTTATCTTATCAAATCAAAAGCTTTCAACTACTAAGGCTTATTACAATAAATGATCGGTATAGACATATACGAGCGAATGCTTCAGATCTGTATTTTTATTAACTACATTAAAGAAAATACAATCTCCATCGATCTCACGCGATGGTTCAACCTCTTAACATTCAAGATCTTCTTTAATTACAACCTTTTCAAGATATTTATATGATATGCCATCTTTAAATTCAAAATCACTTCAAAAATGTGCGCTAGGGCACTGAGTTGTCCTCCACTTGCGCTTTGATGACGATGCTCCTGCATCATACTCATCTGGACAAAAATTCATGGACTCTTGTCCATGAGCTCCGAAACTGACTTTCCATGCTTCTGAATATCTTCTTCATTTACCCAACTGGCATCTTCTATTGGGTGTCCTTTCCACTTTACCAAATACTCAAGATAAGTATTCCTCCTGGTCTTCTTGCCAATCCTATGATCTATCATCTTCTCTATCTATGGTTTTCTGCTACAAACATTTGCTTCTCCCACTGGATCTCTTTTTGATCTTCTGGTCCTCTTGTGTCATCTTCCCTGTAAAGATACAGGTATGAAATGTTGAATATGGGCAATATTCCCACATCCTCTGGAAACTCTATCTCATAAGAATTTGCATCAAATTTTCTTAAGATCTTGCACAGTCCTATCTTCTTCAACTTCAGTTTGTTATATGTTCCCCTTGGGAACCTTTCCTTCTTGAGATGTGCCAAAACTTGATCTCCCACTTCAATTTGAAGTTATCTCCTATGTTGATCAACTTTGCATTTATATGCTTTGTTTTTGTTCTGCAACTGCTTTTTGATCTGATTGTGAAGCTTTTGCATTTCTGCAGTGAAGTCTTCCGCTCCAGCGCTTCTAAATTCATTATGCTACAAATATCTCAACTCTGATACTCCTCTTCGCTTCATCCCATATACTATATGGAATGGACTCTTTCTTGTACTCCTGTTTGGTGAGTCATTGTATGCAAACTCTGCTTGTGGAAGAATTTGATCCCACTAGCTACGATGTTTAGTGACCAAACTCCTTAGCAAATTTTCTAAACTTCGATTTACCACCTCAGTTTGTCCATCCATTTGAGGGTGGTATGATGAACTAAATGACATTTCCTTCCCCAATTTCTTCCACAATGTCCTCCAGAAATGACCAACAAATTTAGTGTCTTTGTCTCAGACAATACTCTTGGGCAACCCATGAAGTCTCACAACTTCCTTGAAAAAAAGATTTACAATGTGTGTTGCATCATTAGTTTTCTGGCATGGGATAAAGTGTGCCTTATTTGAGAATCTATCAACTACAACAAATATGGAATCAATTCCCCTTTGTGTTCTTAGCAATTCCAACACGAAATCCATGCTTATTGCATCCCAAGGCCTATCTGGAAGAGGCAATGGTTGATATAATCCAATGTTTTGTCGCTTTCCTTTTTCATACTGACAAATCTTACATTTGTTTACAAATTTATTCACCTCTGCCCTCATACCTGGCCAATAGTATGAGTTGTTCAACTGTGCAAATGTCTTTTCATGGCCAAAATATCCTGCTAGACCCCCACTATGTTTTTCCTTCAACAGATTATCTCTCATCAAGCACTTTGGTATGCACATCTGGCTACCTTTAAACAACAATCCATCTTGAATCATATATTCTGTCCACTGAATTTTGTCTCTGAGCACACGATTTGCGCATGCTTCATATGCCTCTTTAAAATCTGGATCATCACAATGCATCTCCTTAAGGTGTTCGAACCCTAAGGTTTTCACTTGAAGATCCTGCAGAATCAAAGATCTCCTGCTCAATGCATGAACAACTTTGTTAGCATTAATAGAAATATGTTTAATGACAAAAGTGAAATTTTGCATAAACTCTATCCACTTAGCATGTCTTTGATTTAACTTCTCATGTCTGGTTATGAATTGTACAGCCTGATTATCACTATACAAAAAAAATTCTTTTGGAACAAGGTAGTGCCTCCATTTCTTTAAGGCTTGAATTACTGCATAAAATTCTTTATCATATGTGGACTACTTACTCTTGGTGTCATTCAGCTTCTCACTGAAATATGCAACAAGCCTATTGTCTTGGCTCAAGACTGCTCCAATTGCTACTCCACTAGCATCACATTGTACTTGAAACGTCTTCTCGAAATCTGGCAAGACCATAATCGGTTGTTTTGTTATCTTCTCCTTTAATATCCAGAAACTTTTCTCAGCTTCTTTTGTTCACTTAAAATATTTGTGTCTCTTCTTCACCGTATCTAATATAGGTGCAAAAATACCACTGAAATTTTTGATGAACTTCCGATAGAAACTTGCTAATCCATGGAAGCTTCTCACCTCGAATATGCTTCTTGGCGATGACCATTCTCTGATTGCTCTCACCTTCTCTAGATCCATCTTCAATTCATTTGAAGAGATTACAAAACCCAAGTAAATGAGTTCTATCTTCATAAAAGAGGATTTCTTCAGATTTATCAACAACTTCTCCCACTGCAATCTCCTCATCACTAATGTTAAGTGCCTCAAATGCTCTTCTTCAATTTGACTGAAGACTAATATATCATCCATATATACAATAAAAAACTTACCAATAAAATCTTTCAATACCTCATTCATCAACATCATAAAAGTACTTGGGGTGTTTGTCAAGACAAATGGCATAACAAGCCACTCATACAACCCTTCGTTCATTTTGAAGGTTGTTTTCCACTCATCACCTTCTCTCATCCTTATCTGGTGATATCCACTTTTCAGTTCTATTTTTGAAAAATAATTTGCTCCGCTCAGAAAATCCATTAATTCATCCATCCTTGGAAAAGGAAATCTGTACCTGATGGTGATATTGTTTATGGCTCTTGCATCTGTACACATTCTCCATACCCCATCCCTCTTCGGACTCAACACAGTTGGTACTGCGCATGGACTCAAGCTTTCTCTGACTAAATCCTTGTCCATCAAATCCTGGACTTGTCTCTTTACCTTCTCATTCTCTTGAGGTTTCAATCTGTATGATGCTTTGTTCGGTAGACTCGCTCCTGGTATGAGATCAATGGAATGGTTGATACTCCTGATAGGTGGAAATGAGCGAGGTAACTCATCCACTACTATGTCAACAAAGTTTTCTAACAGCTCCTAAATTTCTTCAGGCAGATCATTCATAGAAGTACTTGTAAGGACGACTCTAGGCTTCCTCACCACAACAAATTGCATCTCCTGTTCCTTCTTGACTTCACTTAGGATTTCCTTCCCACTCATGAGAAGTATACTTGTGATGGATTCTTCCTTCACTTTCTTATCCTCTGTTGGTAGTAGCATGTGTGTTCTACCATTTTTCTATAGGGTATAAGTATTTTTCCTCCCATCATGAATGACATTTATGTCAAACTACCATGGTCTCCCCAAAAAGACATGACATACATCCATGGGAATCACATCACACAAAATCTCATCTCTATATCCTCCTATCTTAAATTCAACTAGGCATTGTTTAGTTACCATTACCTGGTGCCCTTTCTACAACCACGAGACTCTATACAGACTCAGATGTGCAATTGTCTCCAGCTCAAATTTCTCCACCATTTCTATGGATACCAAGTTATCGGTGCTCCCAATGTCAATTATCACCTTGCATACCCTGTCTTTAGTCTTGGAAGTAGTTCTGAACAAACTGTTCCTCTGTACTGATTTTTCCACCTCTAGCTCTAGCTTCAAGAGAAACTTCTTCATCATTAATGACCTCCCATCTTCTGTGCCTTCTGCCTCAACATTCCACTTCTACGCCTTCTTCCTCAACATTCCACTTCTGCGCCTTCTTCCTCAACATTCGGTTTATGCGCTTCCGAAATGTGAGATTCACCTCCTCCTTATTTCTTTCTCTCGGGGCATTCCCAAGACATATGTCATGTTTTTCCATAGGCATAACACTTCACTTGTCCTCCTCTGCCTCTTCCTCTTCCTCGAGGAAAAAAATTCCTTCCACCATACTGTCTCCCTCAATAACTTCCTACTCTTTCTGAGTGATTGTTTGGTTTTCTAGTCTCAACCTTGGGATTTTGTGCCTTGTCATGGATAATTCCTTTACCTCTGTTTAGACTTATTACTCTGCTTCATTGAATTTGTTTCCTGACCAATTTCTCTTCTGCCTTTAGTGAAATATGAAAAGCATCCTCCATTGTCCTCATCGCTATCATGATGATTTCATCTTGGATTTCTTATCTCGGGCCATTAATATACCTGACAACCTTTTCATCATCTTTTTCTCTCTATCTAGCCCTGATGTTCATCTTATAAAATTCCTCGGTGTATCCTTTTACTGTCTGTCCTTTCTGTCTCAGGTTCTGTAATTTCCTGAACAAATTTATCTGATAGTCTTTGGGTTTGAACTTAGCCTTCATCTTGGCTACCATTCCATCCCAGTTCTTTATCTTTTGCTTGCCTTTTCATTTTCTGTCAGCCTGTAGTTCATCCCACCACAATGCTACGTGTCCCTTCAATCTGGTCACAACATGTTTTACTTTATTCTCATCATAAACTTCTTCATAATCGAAGTATTTGTCCATTGCTCTTATCCAATACAACAATTATTCAACATCTAATTTTCCTTCATACATTGGGATTTCTATTTTTTTCTCTTGCTCCCAATTTGACAACTTTCAACAAGTGTTCTTCTGCAGCATATTCTCCTGCATCTCCTTCAACTTCCATTTATTTTCTCTCTGCATCACTGACGTCTCCAACATCAGGGGCTCTCCTTCCTGTTGTCTCCATAGCATCTAATATTGCACGAAGTTCTCTCATCTCCCTTTCCACATCTGGATTTTCTACAAGTCGCTCCGCACGTCTTCTAGGCGACATTGTATTGAACTTTCTCCACACAGAGCTTATGTTGGTGTTGATACCACTTGATAATACCAGATTACTTCCTTATTTTACACAGAGTACAATTTCARGCTCTGATACCACTTGATGCATTCCCCCTTCTYTCCTTGGGGTTGCACAACCTCCCAGTCAAGGATATTCAACAAAYTGAGCCAATTCAGCTCGTCGAGCCTCTGCCAGACCCTAGATTTATTTCACASATGCCCCCTTTTTGTTACCCATGCAGGTTCGATTCCCCCACACACACTTTCTCTTGTGCTCCTGGTAACATCGAGTGGCGAGCGCTAGCTCCTCTGCTAGGCCCTTCTTCCTTAAGATCATGGGCTATAACCTTTTTCTATCCCCCTTCACGGCCTCAGGCTTCAACTGTTTTGAGTGCAAATGACTCCTTTTTCCCTGAACTCCGGACCGACGAAATCACTCGGAAGAGATCTACGTCTAATGCTTCTCTAACCTATAGCCATGTATCCTCCTTGATAATGATGACTAGGATTTCACTTTGCCTCTTCGAGGCTTCTTCAATCCCGTTCCTTACACACTTTAAAACCTTCGAATACACGCAGTGCCAAAGGATTTCAAGACTATCCTTCGCGCAACTCTCCCAGATCTCATGGTCTGGAGAGATCCTGATTCCTCCAAATGGATCTTTCTCTTCGATTGGGAAATTTTTAGTGGGCTCCTCCCTACTGAAGAATTTCTACCCACTATCTCTTCTAAGCTTATTTTGCTGAAACTTTAAGCTTCCCCTGGATGTTTCTTGACACTTACTCCTCGCACCTTTTCAAGATGAATTCCTTGACACTTAGCCAAATTTGACCCTGTGCACACCTTGAAACATGCTTTCTTCCACTTAACCCCTTTATGGGCGACTGTGCACTCCTTGCAAAAGTCCTTACACAACTTGATTGTTCCTCCTGAAAAATTATAGCATTGAGTGTGTCTCTGCCTACACACACCTTGTGTGGTCCTCTGCACTCTTTGCAAGTAAAACTTCAAGTTATCTCTCTCGAGATTCTGAATCAAAATGGACTCTGTCAACGCACTCCTTGCGGACACTATGCACACCTTGCATATAAATCTCCACGTTATCTCTCCCAAGCTTTTGAGTTAAACTAGACTCTGTCAACGCACACCTTGCAGACACTATGCACTCCTTGCATGAGCTCATAGAAGAGAAACAATTGAAACTTATTTGATCCTCACAGATTCATACATTCAACCATGTAATGCATTCATGACATAAGAACAAGAAATAACATAGAATTGCAATTAAATAGAAAGCCTACCATTCATTCAGATAGACACAATAACAACAACACCAAACATTTTGGATCAACACTTCTCTGTTATAGTCATTCAATTGATATGTACATGGGTCATACAACTTCTATAAGTTTCAACGGTCTCAATAATAACAACTTCAGATAACTTTCAGCCCTCAGCTACAATAATCTTCAGTAGCTTTCAACAACCTTCAACAGCCTGATTTGGAAACATATTACATATATTTATACAAGAGGGCTCATAGAGATTTTTCTCTCTGACTACCTTAGTGCTATCTTATCAAATTAAAATCTTTCAACTAATAAGGCTTATTACAATAAATTATTGGTATAGATAGATAAGAGTGAATTCTTCATATCTATACTGCTATTAACTACATTAAAGAAAATACAATCTCCATCGATCTCATGTGATGGTTCAACCTCTTAACACTTAAGATCTTATTTAATTACAATCTTTTCAAGATATTTATATGATATGCCATCTTTAAATTCAAAAATGCGTGCTAGGGTGATGAGTTTTCCTCCACTTGCACTTTGATGATGATGCTCTTGCATCAAGAGAGGTCCTTTCAGAGTACACCAAGTTTGTCTCGGAAGTACTCAAACTTCACACAAGACAAAGGCTTAGTCAACACATATGCAACCTTCTCATATGTGCCAACATAGTGGATATTTACAACTCCCTTCTGCACCACATCTCAAATGTAGTGATATCGGATCTCTATGTGCTTCATCTTATAACGTAACACTGGGTTCTATGTCATATTTATGAAACTTTGGTCATCACATAGAATCATGGTAGCTTCCATCTCCAGATCAAAAGGACCTGTCAACAACTTCCGAATCCATATGGCTTCACAAATGGCGGAGCAGGCTACAATGTACTCCGCTTCTTTCATACTGAGAGAAATACTGGATTGTTTCTTGCTTTTCCACAAAGTCATGGTTGACCCCAAACTGAAACATCATCCAGAAGTGATATTTCTGTCTGAAGCACTTCCAGCCCAATCTGAATCAGTATAACCATACAATCTGAAGTCATGATCTATAGTATAACGGAGACCATAATCCAGTATACCCTTAAGGTATCTCATCACATGCTTTGCAGCTACAAGGTGAAAACGTTTGGGCCACCAGATATTGACTCAAAGTGTTCACAACAAAGCATATATCTGGCCTGGTATTTGTCAGATACGCCAATGAACCAATCATTTGTCTGTATAGAGTAACATCAAATATTTATGATGAAGTATCAACTAATAAATTCAGATTCATCTCCATAGAAGTGGACATGGCTCTACAGTCCATCATGTCGAATATCTTCAAAATTTCCACAACATACTTTCCTTGATTAAGGAAAATATCTTCTAGATTCTTCCATACTTCAAGACGTAAGAAATAGTGCATCGGGTCTAGGTCCTTCATTTCAAATTGATCGACAAGATTATTCTTACAATATGTGATGAAATTTTCTTCATCCGTCAAGATTAATTCATCCACATATAGAAACAATATAACTGGTCCATCATTCTCAATCTTGAAGTAAAGGTTGGGATCAACTTTACTCTTGGTAAATCCCAATCTTATCCGAAAACTATCAATCATGTCATACCAAGCTCTTGGAGATTTCTTCAACTTGCATACATGAGTCTTCATGTCTTGTTATTTGAAACCAAAATTTTCACATCACATTGTACTAGCCTGGTACACTTGTTCAACTGCAACTCAATCTGTGTAATCATGTGTTGGTTCTATGTGCTTTCTACAAAGCACTGTCTATCTCACTGCCTGAGAGTATGTCCTCTACTCTTTCTGCAATTGTTCCTTCTGGAACTGGGACTCTACACGTACAACTGCTCTTTATGAAGATGAGAATAACTACTCCATTATCACTGCACCTGGTGAAATCTGAGAGTAGCTCCTCTATTCTATTATGGAAACAATTTCATATGAAACTGAGAGTGGATCAATAACTAATACTGGAGGTAGATTTTCTTCTTTCATGGAGGTAAATCAATCTCAAACACAGGGAATGCTCCCTCTAAATCTCATACTGTATCAAAATCATGGTTGTTTTGGTTGTCTTCGCGAACACTGGAACTATTTCTTCGATAACTGGAGCAAGTGTCTTGTCATAGTCTTATCCCGCTTGCTGGGTGAATCCTTTGGACACAAATCATGATTTGTACATCTCTATATTGTTATCTGCAACATGCTTGATCTGTTAGATCAATCTTGAAAGTCACCACTGGATTCCCTTCTAGTCTCAAGGAAAAATCCATATCCTAGTCCTTCTGACCAACTTCATCCTTTTTTATTGAAACAAGGTAATATTCCCAGGAGATTTCACATCTCCTAGAAGTCTCTAAAGATACTATCTAGTCTTCTCAACTCATGAAATCTATCTGTCCATCTTGGAAGATGTCTCTTTTTCCCATCTGATCCTCTCTGAGATCAGGCTCACTCTGAGTCTTGATTTCTTCCTAGTATACAAAAACTTCATAGTATCTGAAGGATATACTTGGTGTTGACTACAAAGTCTTGATATGAAAAGTTGAGTCAGAGTTCAAATGAATTTGTCTTCCTGTCAAGGTGGCTTCATTATCCATTGACTAAGTCTACTACGAGTTCCATTCTAATGTTCAATCATATTTGGATCCTTCTTCTCCTTACAATCAATCTCCATATGAGATACTCTGTATATCAAAAGTAGCTTCTTCTTCATCTTCTTTGGTACATGGATGTATACAACTTGGATAGTCTACTCCATGTCTCATCTAATATGTTTCCTCTTGCAAGTGTCACTATAGCTTCCTCAGGGTTATGACCTGTGACCTTCTCGGTACTAGAACAACAAGGGAGAAGAAACAAACAAGAATAATACTCTTTATAACAATAATAAAACAATAGTGATAAAAATCACTTGTGACTTTCCTGAAACAAGGGTAAAAAGTAAGAAATACAATAATAAAGAATGAGAGAAACACTCTTCTAGTGTTGTGATCAATCATTCCTCTATGGTAACCTGGAAACAAAACAAGAAGTTTCTCCTAGAGGAGATGTTAGTTATATCTAGTAAATGATTACAGTAAGTATTTATCTCAATAGTKCTCACATTCTTCCAAGTATTCAATAATAAAACTTTTCAAAGCTTTCTATCACAACTATATTGTTTAGCAGTGATCAAACTTGATATGTGTAAATTTGAATCTTATCAATTTAATCAATCAAACCTGGAACCTAGAGTCTTTTCCTCAAAAATGAGTTTGTTGCTTTTCTTTCGAGTCTCCTTCATTCAAGATGACAAGTATTTTCTTCAACCTGTCCTCTGTACTAAGATAATATGCTTTCTTTACATAAATCTGAGTTAAAGAATAAACTCTATAATCTCAACTTTAATCAATCTAATACTTTTGACTTTAATTTTGACCAATGGTTAGTATGATAGTCATAACTTAAATAGATCAAAATACAACCTATATGTTCATAAGATTATAAAAAAATAGAGGCATATTAAATTAATCAAACCTGAGGTGCATTGTTCCTCTAAATGTGATGGATATGAGATCCTTTTGGATCTACAATTGTTGTTTAGACAAAAGATCCTTCCTCCTGAAAATACCCTTTAGAATAATGATATCGTTTGAACATATGTAAGTACATACCTATGACAGTAACGACAGGTAGTGGAACCATCTGGTAGCAACAGAAAGCAATAATGAACCTTTAAGAATTCAAAGGTGCTTCAACTTGTAACTTAAAGTTAGTTGGAGATTTTCTAGGGTAAGGCGCACTAGGATAATAAAAATCAGTCCCAACACTTCACAAAAATTTTCATTGCAACTGGTACTACAGCTGGCATGATGGAACTGGCATGAAGGAACTAGCACTGCAACTGCAACTAATACTACAACTGCAACTGATACTGCAACTTCAACTTCAACTTGGGGTTTTATGAGGAAACCCTGATTTCTCAAACTTCTTAATCTGTAATTCTGATCCAGGGGCTAGATGCACCTTCCTAGGGAGAGATCCTAGATGTGGTTACTTCCTCCAACGTCCTCCTTAAATAGGGAAAACTTCACACTTAGGGTTTATGCATATATCCTAATTCTACAACAGCTGCAACACTGAAAACTAAACTTTGGGAAACTGCGTCGAGGCTATCTACTTATTTATAAACTGTGAGTTGGTCTCTTTCAGGCATGCTCTGATACCATGTTGAAGTTTTACTTATACAACAGATTAGTTACGTTTCTTCTTTATCATTATAATCATTTTTCACATTAGCTGCATAAATAAGAACACTGAGAGAGAGGCAATCACAGAAAAAATAGAGATACACAGATTATGTTGGGAAACCCTCATGGGGAAGAAAACCCAACAAAAACTTCCTCAATATAGATAGAATGAATATCGAACAAAAGATCCTCCTCTACTCCTTCACTAGGAAGAATAGCACACCACTTAACCAAGAAATACCAAGACACAGACCAAGAACCCTCCTTGACGTCACACTTAGCTACAGTAGCAGTTCCTCCAAGAATTGCGCAGTTATTCATAGTTGCAGATCTAGTGTGGTGTGTGTGTCCAAATAAGGCACTGACCTCTCTTATAAATAGTGGTTTGTTCAACCTATGATTAGGTCTGGGCCAACCTGTCACTTTACCCTCTTAATTTATATTTGACTGTCAAGGCATAATAGGTATGAATTTTACAAAGGCACAATATGGCCTAATTAAATATAATATAATAATATTATTCAACTCTCTCTCATGTAGAATATTCTTTGAAGTTACAATATTTCAACACTCCATTGGGTCCACTTCCCCTGCACGAACATTGTCACAACCTAGGCATCGTCGAGCCAACTCCAAGCCTCCATCCATGAATCAAGTTATCCCATGTTATCTAGGGATTGATTCCCTCCTCCAAGATGCATAATGATCCTCCTCCTAAGTAGAGAATTCTCTAATAAAGTGAACCCCTCCATGTGTCCATCATGAAGGATGTCCCCCAAGTTGTCAAGAAAACTCCATTTACCTAGGTAATAATGGCAAGAAAGCTCCCAAATGAGGTCAAACAACCACTCAAAAATCTATCTCCAATGTGCAAATCCATCATGGATCATATCCCATGTGTCAATCCATCTCAGACCATCTAGGGGCACCATGTACACCATGTACCCCAAATCTCACGAAGCATCCCGAAACATGGTGTAAACACTTTCAGAGTAACTCGAAAGCTAACAATACAACCAAGAGGATCGTCAAGCCCTGTCAACTAATAATTTGTTTTTGGTTCACATACCATAGTCCCATAAACACAATACAAAGTATCCAAACACCTCCTTATAGTTTGCACTGAATCTTGGTCCAAGTGCACAGAAAGAAGAATCATCAACAAAATGGTTGTTTATAATTTCTATCCATTTGGAAGAGAGATACCACAAATTCTTCCTTTCATCCTTATTGACTCCAATAAATATCCCAAGGAATCAACAATTAAAACATAGAAGTAAGGGCCAATAGAACACCTCTCCCTCATCAAATGATGTCGTGGAATGTGTTCAACTAGATTGTTGTTAACTAAGCTAAAGGATAAAGAACTTGAAAAGAACATTTGTACCATTGCAACACAATTGGTGCCAAAACCGAGGCATTGGAGAATCACAGTGATGTAGGACCAATTAAACCTATTATAAAGTTTTGTCAAAATTGATATTAAGAAACAAAGAATCATGCCCAGTCTCCCTAGCATAATCCATGGCCTCCCATGAAGAGAGAATATTGTCAAGAATGAATCTTCTATGAACAAAACCTATCTGCTACTCTTGAACAATCTGTGAGGCTTGTTATTCCACAAGTTGTAGGTTGGGAAAATCTTGACCCAATTGTTGGGCTCGTGATTTGGTTGTTTTATGATGATGATTGAATCCTTTTTGCATCCGTATTATATGTATTAATAACCATTTTGAAGATGTTTTCAAAGGATTTTGTATCAATTCATCGTGGATCTACAACAGGTATGTGCAATTGATGTTTTGCAATGATTTTGAGTTAAATTCGATTTGATTTAATGTTTAAAAGAATCTAATGCGGGATCTGTGTGTGACAAGACGAATTCACAATACAATTTTCCATCTTAGCTCATTCAACAGTTCATCCAACACCTGATCCGATACTTCATCCAGCACTGCATCCAACACTTGGAGCGTGGGTGAGTTGACGATTTTTATATTGGCGGCCTCTGCTAGGTGAATCAACGACCTGGGTTTTGTTCCCCCTTGTGGCCTCCAACTACTGAGCTCTTGACATCTCTGATTAAGCAGTTATGCTAATCGTTGAGTGGCTCATTCAGTTTCTAGAAGCTAAAGGCTATTAGCATGCATTTAATGGGATTTACCATTTTTAGAGGAGGTTGACCCTTCCAGTGGTCGACCTATTGAATTGTAATCATTATAAATACCACCAGTAGTGGCCAAAACAGATGTTAAGAATTGTTAGAATCCATTTCGTTGTGTAACTCAGACATTTCTGCAAACTTGTGTTAAGACTACGTTTTTAATTTAATGCTAGAACCGTGTTGATTAATCTTGTGATTTTTTGTTGAGGAGTAGCCACGACTTGCTGGGGAGCCCACTAATGGTCTGGGTGAATACTTAGATAGATAGATTGCATCTTTCAGTTGTGTAGCTATCATTTACTTCGTTTCCTGTTACATGTGTTTTGTTATTATAAATACTGTGGATTTTGTTGTTCATCATTTAATTGTTTAGATTCCCTTTTAGCAGGTTGCTTGTAGGAAATAACTATCTGTTATGTTGTGTATTTTATTTATTATTGAATGGCTTGCAAGCTACTAACCTTGTTTGTGTGTTAAAATGTTAAATTGATTTCTGCAAGTTAAAACAGAGTAGTTAGAACAAAGAATTAGTTTAACACAGAGTACAAAGTTTCTTTTACAAGTTTGGATGGATTAATAAATGCAAGTTTTGTTAATTTAATTCTCAGTTTTAGTCATGCTTTCCTGAATCTATTTTTCTTATCAATCTTGTTGTAGTATGCTAAAATAGAAGTAGGGTTTTGATTATGTTTTTACAGAAATTTTAATTTGCAATCTAAGTTTTTAAAGATAGGACTAAGCCCAATTTAATTATGAAATTCCAGTTTTAGATATTGTTTTTATAATCATTTTGGTTTGAAGTTTGAGTTTTTAATAATAGGATTAGCTTGGTTTAATTTATGAAATTTTTGTTCTAGATTTGAATTGTAATTTTAATTAGAAGTTTGAGTTTGAATTAAGCTTTTAGTTACGAGTTTCTAATCATGTGAATTTGCTTAAGTTAGCATAAGAGTGCATTTGAATTAGTATAAGAGTGTTTTTCTTATCATTGATGATTGATATATGAATTGAGAGATCACATGGATTTTCAGGATAGTTGAAATTTCTTCTATGATGGCTAAGCTCTCGTTAGATTGCTTGATTCATACTTTTCATTTCTCCATAGAAGTTAATATTGAATTTATCTTTCTTGAGCTATCACTAATTGTTAGATTCCATCGTGATGTCATTAGGCACCGAAGACATAATCATCATCTTTGAAGTTTCTTGTTATTGTAGATTAAGAATAGTTTTTGATTAATCTTTGAATATTGTCATGATGCTTTTGAACTACTTAAGATTTCCCATTGGAGATTAGAAGTGATTATGAGTTTTATATTAAGAATAGAGTTTACTTGTTGAATAGTTTTGATAGGTTTACTTACTAAACAAGTTTTACTAGGATTAGTTGTTTGATTTCTTACTTGTTGATGCTCATTAGATTGAAAAGATTGAATAGATTAACTTGTTGTTGTTGTTGCTCATTAAGTTGAATTGATTGAATAGATTAATTGTTGTCGCTCATTAGATTAAATAGGTTAACTTGTTCAATGTAGGGTTTTTGATATGCTTCTTTAGGAATAGTCCATCGATCCATTGTTTAAAAGTTGCTTAGGGTAAATAGTTCAAGTTATTTAATAGGGTTTGCTCATTGATAGTCTTTGCTTAAGTAGATTAACCCTTAGATAGACCATCTCCTTAGTTAGATCATACTTCCTCTAGATTTTCTTCCTTGGCACATATAGTGCTACAAATCTAGGTTTAGTTACCCCTGGGTTGAAAATTTAATTGAGGGATTTAGTGCATATAGAACACCCATCATTTTTTGCGCCGTTGCTGGGGATTTGTTTTAAGGTAGGAAATAATTAGAAGATATATAATTTTTGAACCTTAGCATCAGTTTGGTGATGGGGGAACTTTAAGATGAGAGGTAAGAACCTGCACATCTGTTATAGCAGGTTCCCCCAAACCTAATGGTAGTTTTTTTTTTTTTTTCTTTCATGAACAAACCTAAGGACTTGTTGAGCACTCAACACACCCTAAAAAAGTCAATGTCAAGTTTATTTTTTTGGGTACCACTTGATCTTTTTCTTTGTCTAAATTCGACTCTGGTATGAAAATGTTGCCTTTCATTATCATTTTCTTTCTCATTTAAAGTCTCTCAACATTTTCTTGAACATGAGAAAACCCATAACTTGAAAGATTAATAGTTAATTAAAGAATCGACAGTCAAAACTTTTCCCC
>JASDQU010101753.1:298884-312332 GCA_032191745.1 Picea mariana | reverse complement strand
TGTTCTAGATTTGAATTGTAATTTTAATTAGAAGTTTGAGTTTGAATTAAGCTTTTAGTTACGAGTTTCTAATCATGTGAATTTGCTTAAGTTAGCATAAGAGTGCATTTGAATTAGTATAAGAGTGTTTTTCTTATCATTGATGATTGATATATGAATTGAGAGATCACATGGATTTTCAGGATAGTTGAAATTTCTTCTATGATGGCTAAGCTCTCGTTAGATTGCTTGATTCATACTTTTCATTTCTCCATAGAAGTTAATATTGAATTTATCTTTCTTGAGCTATCACTAATTGTTAGATTCCATCGTGATGTCATTAGGCACCGAAGACATAATCATCATCTTTGAAGTTTCTTGTTATTGTAGATTAAGAATAGTTTTTGATTAATCTTTGAATATTGTCATGATGCTTTTGAACTACTTAAGATTTCCCATTGGAGATTAGAAGTGATTATGAGTTTTATATTAAGAATAGAGTTTACTTGTTGAATAGTTTTGATAGGTTTACTTACTAAACAAGTTTTACTAGGATTAGTTGTTTGATTTCTTACTTGTTGATGCTCATTAGATTGAAAAGATTGAATAGATTAACTTGTTGTTGTTGTTGCTCATTAAGTTGAATTGATTGAATAGATTAATTGTTGTCGCTCATTAGATTAAATAGGTTAACTTGTTCAATGTAGGGTTTTTGATATGCTTCTTTAGGAATAGTCCATCGATCCATTGTTTAAAAGTTGCTTAGGGTAAATAGTTCAAGTTATTTAATAGGGTTTGCTCATTGATAGTCTTTGCTTAAGTAGATTAACCCTTAGATAGACCATCTCCTTAGTTAGATCATACTTCCTCTAGATTTTCTTCCTTGGCACATATAGTGCTACAAATCTAGGTTTAGTTACCCCTGGGTTGAAAATTTAATTGAGGGATTTAGTGCATATAGAACACCCATCATTTTTTGCGCCGTTGCTGGGGATTTGTTTTAAGGTAGGAAATAATTAGAAGATATATAATTTTTGAACCTTAGCATCAGTTTGGTGATGGGGGAACTTTAAGATGAGAGGTAAGAACCTGCACATCTGTTATAGCAGGTTCCCCCAAACCTAATGGTAGTTTTTTTTTTTTTTTCTTTCATGAACAAACCTAAGGACTTGTTGAGCACTCAACACACCCTAAAAAAGTCAATGTCAAGTTTATTTTTTTGGGTACCACTTGATCTTTTTCTTTGTCTAAATTCGACTCTGGTATGAAAATGTTGCCTTTCATTATCATTTTCTTTCTCATTTAAAGTCTCTCAACATTTTCTTGAACATGAGAAAACCCATAACTTGAAAGATTAATAGTTAATTAAAGAATCGACAGTCAAAACTTTTCCCCTGACGTGCTCAAAGATTCGACGTCATAAATAATTAAAGATGAAAGAAAATCACCTCAGAAAATCGAAGTCATCGAGCGTTGATCTTCATCGGCATCGGAAAAAGGAAGCTCTATTCTGCGGAGAGAATTACACAAGGAAGCCACCGACAAATGGTCTCGTTTGGCATCGACGAAAGGCAAAGGGAGTAAATGTTAATAAAGGAAGAAACATAATCGTCGATAGCCCATCCTTGAAGCTTTTTGACATCAGTGATTTTTGAGAAAGCAGGTACGTAAAAAAGCGTGATAGGTTTATTCGCCAATCGCTGATACCCGATACTTTTTGGCATCGGAAAGCCCATGCTTAGTTTTCAAATGCACAACTTATGAAAAATCCCGACTCTGATTGATAGGCACGATCATACCACCTGTCCTCATCTTCCATGTATCGTTGCTAGATTGGATAGCCTTACGATTTAGTTTTTATCTCGAGGCAGTTGTGTCACGTCAAACCCGTGCGGTGAAATCGATCAGTGTCGGAGGTTTTTTCGCAAACAAACATCAACGAAAACTCCTGTAGCACCTTGTCGATTCCTGAATTCCCCACCAGGAAAACAACACGATGGGATGTTTTAATGCTAGATACTTTTAGATTTGACGCATTTAAAGGGCTATTTAATCCCAAAATCTCGCATCAGTTTTTTTGTGCGTGAATCAAAAGGACCATTTGAACATATCGATATAACACAACACCCTCCGCGCCTCCGTCGTCAACTTGCGATGAATTAAATTGTAGAGATTCAGCGGTAGAGTCCTTTGAATTTCACTCATCACCCAGATTAATTGGTTGATATGACTGGTAAGATCTTTCCTATCAAATTATTTTGAGCCATTGCAAACAATATTATAATGCAAGAAAATAAGTTCAGGTCAGATAGAGGAGCGAGACGAGCAATTCGGAATAAGCCCCCAAGATCCCGTGAGTATTAAACAACTGAGTTTAGCAAGCGTTACAGGTATGTACTAGTCTGAATTTTGTTGTGTTTTCACCTCACATATACATTATGATCCAATATTGGTTTGTATGCCGGCCCTAAAAGATTGTTTCATTTGCAGGAACAATGCCTCCAAGAAAACTAACCACCAGGAAATCTCCAAGAGCACCAAAGATAAAGGAACTAGATGTGGGAGAAATTTCTTCCCCAGCGGTCATAAAACAAATGGAATTTGCTCCAAAGCCGGTGCCCATTATCAAGACATCCACCAAGAAGGTTTTCATTTATCCTCCATCCTTCAAAGACACAGAAGTAAGCGTAGGGACCAAGAAAGTACTACCACACTAGGGATAAGTTTTCTAGAAGATCAAGTGGGAAGAATTCCCTGAATATACCTCGTACAATGACCCCGATATGAGAAAACTTGATGATGAAGTCATCTCGAATGTCCGAAGGTCGTATCTGTACATGATGGAGAGAAAAAATCCATTATTCCCTTGCATAGAACTCTTGAAGTGGATTATCGATCACACTAACACACAAATATGTTTGATTAATGACAACAATGATGAGTGTGTCAGGGTTTTCCTTCCAGTGGAGGTGAAAAATTACTATAAGACCAGAGAGCCGGAGGAGCGGTTGAACACCTATTTTTTTATAAGCTTCTATGAGAAACACAACACCAACAAGGTGATGGCTTCGTGGTGGAGAGAGGATAAAACTTTCACCAATCGTACCTTCGGCTGGTACCCAACAACCAACTTAAGGGAGCTGTACATCTATCTAATGGCTCTCATCTGCCGATTGTATGGGGAGAAAGATTGTTCCAAGTTTGCAAGGGCATTGATGCCCTTAGCTTACAAGGTATCCATTTATGGGAGAGATTTTAACTAGGGTGCCATCATTTCCAAACAGTTGAGCATTTGCATTCAGCAGGCCCATATGCCGAAAGAGGGAGAAACCCCATCCTTCTACATGGATTCTTTTTTATTGGACGTCATCTATGCCAGAAATGACTTTGCTGGAATGAACCTAAGCTGGCATACCTCAGAACTCCCGGTCCATGTATATTTCAACATCTTGTGGGAGAACAGGTACAAGAAATCCTACTCTCTCATCTGCGATGAATTTATTGCACATATTCATTTTTTATTTTTCAAGAAAGAGTCCCCAAGACCGTCAGATGCGGCCAAACATATTATATCAAAAGTTGGCCATTGGTACCTAGATGAGCATGATACCTACATCAGGGTTTTCGGAGCCACAAGAGCACCACACTTATTACATGTGTATGTCCCTGATCAACTAGTATCAGGGGAAATCTATTATCAGAACATCCTACAAGTTTACAATGCTACTCTGGTAAAAGATAAGAAGCGGACATTCATAACTTATGGATTTCATATAGGTTTCTACATGGTAAAAGACACAGCTCAAGACAAGCAAGAAGGGTTAATCCAATTGGAGTTTCGATTCCAGACTAGCCATTTTCGCAAGCACAACCCAAAGGGTCTGGTCCTGAAGCACACATCACAAGTATTGTCCTGCTAGTTATACGTCCATGATAGGTTTGAAGATGAGATATTCACCGAAAATTCTCAAGACTGTGATGAGGTGATGGCGAGGATGGCTGACCCTAAGGCAACTAGGTTCAAGGCCATGAGTTGGGATGAGAAAGAGACATCCCTGGAACAATCGGCTCAAGAGGCCCTCAGGGATAGAGAAGAAAGGATAGCATCTAAAGCAACTGAAGCCCCTTTGACAGCCCCAACGCAAGACAAAGATATCCATTTGGTACAGGATGCATGGGAAAGGGGACTACTCATGTTGAAACGGGCACAACGACTGGTTGATCAGCTACAATATGACCCAGACCTATCAGAAACAAAGGGATCCCCTGTCGGTAACCCAGACAGAATCCAGGTGGGTACAAGCGGCTCTGAATTTATAGATGTTGATGAAATTTATGGGTTGGATGACCTTGAATTCACAACGCCATTGGCTGGATCACCAACGGGAGTGGCGACTCAGCCAAAAACAGTCTGGGTATCATTGGAAACAAGCGTGTCAAACCCCTTGAGAGATTTTATAAATATATCTGATGATGATGCAAGCTCGAAGGTATCTCTTGGGATCCTTGTGCATATTGAGGAAGAAAAAGGACCTGAGAAGACATCTTCTCTTGTCCTCGAGGTCCAAATCAAGGAGTTTCCAACAAAATAAAAGGAAGTCGAGAGTGTCTCAGACACTAAAGTGCCCGATGTGCTGGAGACTCAAGAAGACAGTCTGGAAGATGAGTCGCAGTTTGATGAGCCAGAGATCAGAGAACTACAGCAGGAGATCGATGTTTCAATGGTCAATGAACAAGTAAGTATCAAGTTTATTCCCGATGCCTCTATTTCAATCGGTGCTCAAAACCTCGACGAGTGCCAGACAAAAGTCGGGCCTTCAGAGCATAACAAGGAAGTTCAAGAACCTTATCTTGAACGAATATACACCACTGAAAGTGTAGGTAATACACTCACATGGGGCGATCTGTAGATTCCCGAACCGGTGTATGAGGTAGTCGATATACATGCTATAGCGTATGATCAAAAAAGGAAGGCCATCGTCCAAAGAACAAAGAAGAGGAGGATCACGTTAGATCGATCCATCCTCATCACTATAGAGGAAAATTTGATAAACACAGAGGATGCCAAAACATCTAATCTTATCGATGTGGGGATCACGATATCAGATGCCACCCTGGATAGAGCTAAACGGGATGAAAAGGAGTTGGCTTTCACCCTGAAGGAACTAGAAAATTTGCGCCACCTGGCTAAGTACTATCAATACACCACTCAGGATGTGGTGTACCTGAGGAGTGAGTTCAAAGAGGTTGAAAACAAGTTCACAAACGAGTGGCACCTTTTGATTGCGAAGATAGCCGAGCTCTAGGAAGATACTCTCATGGCACTCACAACGTGCAAGGATATCAAGAGATGGTATGAAAAGGTGCAGCAAGCCGTAGAAAGAATTGACTACATTGATGCAGTCCAACAGGGTTGAGATAAAGAATAACACGACATCTGGGTGTTGAGCGAAAGAAGGCTTGATCGCATAAAATGATCAGTCGAGTATTGGGATAAAATTTCTTGGGAATCACATTTGGAAATTCAAGAGTAGTGGGCCAAATGAGAGAAACATTGGGGTAAAATCAAGAAGGAAATGAAGGATATTGAACTGCCTGAGTTTGGCGGGCCCAATGACTTTACCGACTTGCGCGACGTAGTCGAATCGCACACCAAGCAAGATTCTTCATGGGCCGAAATACTAACAAAGGTGACCGACACAGTGCCAGGACAGGTGCAACAATTTATGGAACACCCAATCATAGCTCGGGCTATGCTACAACAATTAAGTACCATTCTCGTGAAGTATCAGGCGCATGCGATGGAAATTAGAGAAATTTATGCAACCCTGATGGAAAAACATAGGTTCCCATATGCTAACACCTGCGAGGAGATGTTCATTAGTTGGTCGGAGTATGAGAAAAGTCACCCTTTCAAAGTAATATCTTGAGATGATTGTTGGAAAACTGTTAGGAGAGAACACCACGTGGCGAATTGAGTTTTGTTGAACTACACTTTAGCCGTTATTTTTAATTAATTTTATGTTATAAATAAGAGCATCGACCGATTAGTCAAGGGTCGATGGTTGCTGCAAGAAACTCTCTTTTTTGGTTTTTTAAGAACTATTTCCGAGCTACCTTTAATAGAGAAGTCCTTCTGGACCTGAGACAAGATATATTTTCATCAAATGCATGTGTTATTGGACATGGAGAAGAACTATTTCCTATCTCGTCTCATGAATGGATGTTGTAATGAGTAATATCTATTGAATCTATTGTTAAGTTATCTGATGCAATGTTTTACAGTTCTTTTCTTTAATGATGAAGATGAATCGTTGTGTTATTATGTGATGGATGATTAGAGTAGGTGAATTATTTTGCTTGCCATTATCTTATTTCATACGTGTTTTATTTCTGACACTTTGTATCTCAGACAGTAATTGGATGCTCACATGGTTCACGTATTAGTACTAGGCATGTGGTATGGAATTTTCCTTTTCATGCTTGAGTAGCGAGTTATCCCAAGCTCAACCTATTCTCTAGTATTTAGAACCTTTTCCCGTTTTTGTTGTGAAGTTGGTTTATACCGGATTACAATCTTATATTGGTCCCATCTAAGAGAAAATACAAAAAGAGAAAGTCTGAGCCGAAGGGAAGGCCTTCATAAGAAAATGTAAATCCCATTGATTAATTGGTCAGATCGCAAGATCTGGAGAACCATTCCACCATTAAACGCTGCAGAGTCTAATTGGGCCTCGACGGCGGGTTTGGTTCCTGCTGTTGAACTAAATGGATTTAGGACCCATCAACAAAACTGGAACTAGAAGGAGGGCCTAAGAATGAATGGTTGAATACCTATTTCATATAATACTTCAGACAACCTGTAGATTCAAAACAACCCACATGCATGGATAGTCATTCCCAAGACATCCCACACATGCTGAGTACTCCTRAAATGAGTGACTCACCCCAGCCCGAGGAAGAACACTTGTTCCCTAACATACCTTACACTCTCCCTCACGAGGAATTAAATCAATTCAGAGGAATCATAAGAGCATACGCCTCACAGATCAATGCGTTGTCTTTAGCTCCGATACTTCCTCGAAGACAAAAAATAAGTAGACCAGTGGTCGACACTCCCGATGAGGTTTTTGTGCACACGGTAGAAGACCTAATCGATTTCACAATCACTGAAATTGAACATCCTTTTAATCTCATCCCTGAAACGCAAGCCGACAATGTCTCTGAACCAGACGATTTTTCAAAAGAAGAGGAGTTTAACTCAAAATATGAAGATATGGAAGACAACAATGACCATAATGAAGAAAGGGGAAACCCACCACAGAATAATCAACCCTGGTTGGTCAGAGACGCTTTGGCTCTCCCGGGACCAGTCCATAACCTTCCTCGACATCCAGAGAAGATACTTCCTAAGTTTGATCCCAAGACCTCAGGATTGCCTGAAGATCATATCAGGAAATTTATACTATCGATCAGACTTATGAATGTCCAACATGAAGATGTAGTTTGCAGGTTGTTCCCCTACATGTTTGAGAACTCAACCTCCACATGGTATTTTAACCTACTTGTAGGATCCATAACTAGTTGGAAAAAGTTTTAAAAGGATTTTTTAGATAAATTTTCCGAAGAAACCACTACAGGAGATTTGATGGTTGAATTGTTCACACCCACCATGAGTTCAAAAGAGAAGGTTAAAGATTTCAATCAAAGATTCAAAACTATTTTGAACAAATTCTAACCTGAAGCTAAACCAACTCAGGAGTTGCAAATCGAAGTATATGCTAATGCGCTCCCAACTTTTATTTCCTTGTTTTTGAAGAGGGCTACCAAACGAACCTTAGATTGATCATTTTGAAGAATCCAAAATGATATAATTCTAGATGAAAGGGTGTAAATAAGGCTAGGTCTCTTTAGTTAAGAAAGAAGTTCAACCTCCTCCCAGGAGAGGACTCCTTTTGACTATACCACCAGGGAAACAAGTAGAACAGACTCCTGAGAAGGGTGATGGAGACATAGAATATCTACAATGCATGGTTAAGAAATTATCGAACGATATCATAGACATGAAGAGAAACGCAGGGGAAGGAAACCAAGGTCAAAGGCCCTATAATCCTTTATTTAAAATAAATCATCGTTCAAAGAAATTGAACCTCCCCCAGCTAACCTAAATATCGATTTAGGAAATGTAGCATCTGATTCTTTCTGTACTTATCACCAAGAAAATCACTCTGAAAGATACTACCCTCAATGGGTGCATTCCATGAATTTAATGGTCAATCGGTTCCTATACAAAGTCTCCCTGACCAAACAACCAAGCGGTTCGGTTATGATTGTTGCTAATCAAGAAGCGATTGATCCACCAGAAGATCTAACCATGATGATATGGGATTCTGACCTACTCATACCTTCCGATGACTTATTTGAGTCTCAAGAAACACCCAAAGAGATCTCGGTTGCACAAATGCAAAGTAAGGGTCCGCCTATCTCAAAATATCCTACTACTACCCAAAATCCGAGAGGGAGAGTGACTCCCGATCACCCGAAAGAACCTTTTTCTCCCCGTAAGAACCCTATTAGCATCCATACCCGAGAATCGCCCAAACTGGAGTACAACGTAGTTGAATATTTGAATAATTTGAAGGCTAATATATAAGTTATGAACATATGTAGAATCCATTAGCAAAAATACTTCCTACTACAAGCTTTGAAGTCAGTGGAAAACCCTACGCCAGGCGATGAACAACAAAGAAATCTAACTTCCATAGATCTAGTAAAAAAACCAACTGTGAATACCTGCTCGGAAGATAAGAAGGGAAAACCCTTTGTCCCACTGTTCCTTTTAACGTTTGAAGTTTTCAACAGGAACCTCCACAATTGTTTGGTCGATTCAGGAGCATCTTCCAACATTATGCCACTGTCTATTTGCAAGAAATTAAATGTCGTTCCTCTTAAAAGTGATAAACATGTAATACAAATAGATAGAAGTTAGAACCTAGGTCAAAGTCATGGGGGAACTCAAAGATGTAATGATCAGAATAGCGACACATCCTAAGTTTGTGCAAGTGATTGATATTATCGTAGTAGATATCCCATAAGATTATGGATTGTTATTGAGCTGAGATTGGTCTGAGAAGTTAAATAGATACTTCAGTACAGACTGGGAACACCTTTGGATAACGTTGAAGGGATACAAGAATATGATTAGAATTGATAGGGAAAGGTATCTGAAACATATTGTCACTGATTTAGAAACCCTAAATGAACCCTCATCGACAAATTTCCCTGTGTTAGGAAATTATTCCTGTGATTCCTACTTTGAAAAATTCTCCCCTCTCGTGTGATGTCCCTCTTACTCAAAATTCTGAAATGTTTTTTCAAGAGAAATCACTGATACCGATAGGGGGAACCCTCTTATGTCAAGAACCTGTGTTAGAAATCATCGAAAAAAATATAGGAGAGCAAGAAAGTAACAAGAAAGAAGAAACAATTAATTTTCTCACACAAATTTGGACCATATACTTTGATGGGTCTAAATCACAGGAAGGATCAAGGGCAGGGTGCATCCTCATTGA
The DNA here is from genome assembly GCA_032191745.1 of Picea mariana. Lineage (NCBI taxonomy): Eukaryota > Viridiplantae > Streptophyta > Pinopsida > Pinales > Pinaceae > Picea > Picea mariana. Next base: position 302,781 of record JASDQU010101753.1, on the reverse strand, counting down.
TCCAAAAGGTAAACACAATTTCTTATCCTACAGACTTGAGTTCAAGTGCACAAAAAACACTACCAATTATGAATCTCTAGTACAAGGGTTAAATAAATCCATAGACATAAACGTCAAAGAATTGAAGGTTTTTGGAAACTCAGATATTATTGCTAGAAAAGTAAGGAATACTATACATTGCAATTCCCCGCACCTAAATAATTATCAACAGGAAGTGTATAGGTTAATAGAGAATTTTGAAGCTTTTAATATTACAATGATCCCCAGAGCAAAGAATATCCTTGGTAATTCCCTAGCCACAACTTCTTAGAGGTTGTCACCTTTAGAAGATTATGAAGCCTCCCGATTCACTGTGGAGCTAGTCTACAAACCATTGATTCCTAACAACATTTCTAATTGGAAAGTCTTTGAAGGGGATGAACAGATCATAAAATTTCTAACTAACAAAGATAATTTTAAAGACTTAGCTATTGACGATGAATTATTCCAGGAAAAATCAACGGAAAATGATCCTTGGATAGGTCAACCAACCGACAAATCGAAGTCTCACACAATCCCGAAGGGGATAGCTAACTTAGAAATTTTTTTTGACCTGAAAGAACGGTTTAAGGGGCCCAAAAATGCGAAGAATGGTAGTTCATTTCCCATGCATGAAACTATAAATCTCCGAACCCTGGAAAACCCCAAAAATATAAACCTCGGTAAGACTATATCTAAGGAGGAAAGGAAGGCTTATCTCAAACTGTTCAGACAATATCAAGATGTTTTTGCATGGCCTTACCAAGATCTGGAAACTTATGATACCCATATCATTCAACACACTATCCCGTTAAAACCTGAAGTAAAACCTTACCAACAGAAGCTCCAAAAGTATCACCCATCCCTGGGACCTCTTATGTGTCAGGAGTTGAAGAAACTTCTAGATTCCAAAATCATTTTCTAGGTTAGGCATTCCGCGTGGGTAGAAAATTTGGTTCCTGTGAGGAAAAAGTTTGGAGAAATCCGTTTATGTGTAGATTTTAGGAACCTCAACAGAGCTTCAGAAAAGGACAACTACCCAGTCCCACCAATGGAGAAACTCTTGTAGACCATGTCTGGCTCTGAGGTTTTTTCTCTACTGGACGGTTTCTCGGGTTATAACCAAGTTCTGGTTTCAGAGGAAGACCGTTTGAAAACTTCCTTCTGAACCAAGTGGGGAGGTTTCACTTACAAACACATGCCCTTCGGGTTAATCAACACAGGGGTGACCTTCCAAAGGGCCATGGACGTAGCATTTTGAGGACTGATCAACAGGTGTGCGATAGTGTATCTGGATGACGTAACTGTGTATTCAAATAACAGAGATAAACACATCCAACACTTAAGCCAGATTTTCAAAAGGTGTAGAAAATACGGTATATCTTTAAAACCTAAGAAAACTATCTTTGGTGTGGAGGAAGGAAATCTATTAGGTCATATTATACCCCAAGCTAGCATTCACATAGACCCTGAGTGAATCAAAGCTATAACTAAAATCTCGTTACCTCACAACAAAAATACAATGCAATCCTTCTTCAGGAAAATCAATTTTGTAAGAAAATTCACACTTGATTTCGCCGAGAATGTCAGACCACTACAAAAGATGATCCACAAAGATGATGAATTTAAGTGGGACGATGAACGAAAGGATGCTTTCAACAATATTAAAAATTCTATATCTCAAGCCCCCATGTTACGAAGTCCCGATTTTAATAGATATTTCTTCCTCTATAATTTCACCTCCGACCAATCGTTAGCTGTAGTATTGACTCAGAAGGATGATGAGAAAAAATAGGCTCTGGTGTCCATGATCACTAAGCTCCAAGGAGCTGAAATTAATTATCCTGCTATTGATAAACATGCCTATGCAGTATATAAGGAAGTGAAACACTTCAGATCTTACATCCTCAAGAACCACACCAAAGTAATTGTGCCTCACTTGCGGTTTGATCCTTGTTCACTCAACACGAGATGGGGGAAAGAAGAGGGAACTGGATGGAATTGGTCTAATAATTTGATCTAGATATAAAACCTGCCAAACTAGTTAAAGGGAAAGGGTTATGCAAACTTGCGGCTTGTTATCGCACAGTTTGTAGCTAGGAAGAAAGGCTATAAAATAGAAGGTCAAATTGGTGTAACAGGAAACTATCCCACCCAATGTCACCATGATGGGGAGGTTCTTTCTCTTTAGGGAGGTGAGGCCTAGGGGAGACATCCCCGGTGACCTGGGGTTTTGAAGAGGCTAAAGGATAATCAGACAATGACAAGTTTCCTCTTTCATAGATCACCACCAAAACAGATAGTCCAGCTTATAGCCAACAAAGATAACCAAGTAGAATCCCTTCCCAATAACAAAGCAACAATAAACTGATATATGCAGGCTTTGGTTAGTACTTCATATATATCAAAGACTATCTAATATTCAATGTAAGAAATTTGAAAGTAAATGTTGACAAAGTCAAGGTTTATCAATAGCAGTAAAAATCATATCACTTAATCAATAATTATTAGAAAGATGTGGCATTCAATGTAATAAAACAACTCTTTACTCAATTTATGTCTAAAACCACATTCAATTGCTCACAAGATGAAACGTTGCTGCAATAAAGATGAAATATCCAATAATGACATCAACAACTTAGGGTTAGTAGGGTTAGCTAGAGTTAGGGTTTCAATTCAAAAGCTTTGAGAGTGTTTAGATCAAGTTCTACTTCAACGCTGGAGGACTTAGATTAGTGCCTTAGGGTTTAATGGAGTCATAAGTGAAGGATGCACAGGTTGAAGGAGGCAGGATTTCAAGGACTAGAGGGAAAAATTTTGAAGTGCTGCTAAAGCAGGGCCTCAAAATCGGAACCCTAGGGGAGAGAGGCTCACTCCAGTGTTGCTAAAGAGAGGCCTCATTCTCTCTCCTCCTTCCTGACAAACGACTAGCTCAGATGAAGCACAAAATCAAGACAAGGAGGCTTAATGAGGGAGAGTGTTGCTACAACAAGGCTCTTTCATCAAACCCTAAAAGAAAAATGGCCCTAAGTGTAGATAACCTAGGCCTGGGACATCTTTTTCCTCTTGGATTATAAATGGTACAACTAGCACAGGGGAAAGAGAGACAAGGAGTGTAGCTACAACTAGGCTCTCTTTCTCTCCTTCAATGGATGAAAGTTTCTCTATCAGGGGACATGAGACAAGGACCTACTTGTGTGCTTATCACCTAGGGTTTTGATTCAGCAAAATAAATAAACATATGCAAGAAATTAGACTACAATCATTCATTCAAGAAGTTTTGCAGAAAAATACTTACAATTCATCAAGAAATAACCATGCAAACCCTAGTTGTAACACTTTCCTTCAAGAGAAACACCATAAAATGCCAAAATTTGTCTACCTTCAACAAGTTTGCCTCACTAGATCAGCCAAAACCCTAGAATAGGGTGCAAATTTCAGACCTCACCAAGTGGTGATTGAAATATGATGATAAAATGAGGATCAAAATCCTCAATATATACTGTATCAATGACCTAATTTTACTTTTGAGGTCATGAAAAGGCCGACAAGGCCATAATGTCAAAATCATACTGTTTTTACATTAAATGCTAAGTAAAAACCCTAATTAAGCATAAAAGAGAGTAAAATCCCCTTCAAGGGAGGCGCTAGCCCTTTGTAGGGAAAATGAGACATCCAGGAGAAAAACGTTCACCCCCCAGGGGCCTCTCCAACATGCCACACGTTCCATTGTTGCCCAGTCTGCCTCCAAAAGCATCCATGAAGCTAGATGACATCATAGTGAAGATGGGGATGTCCTAAGCCTTCTAAGGCTAGCGTTCCACTGGAAAGGGGTCATTCCCCCTAGGTCTAGTCTTGTCGGAGTGTTTATGGTGGAAC
>JASDQU010101753.1:234829-263675 GCA_032191745.1 Picea mariana | reverse complement strand
CGGTTATATGGGGATAAAGATTGTTCTGAGTTTTTAGAGGCATGGGTGCCCCTAGCTTACACAGTAGCCATTTTTGGGAGAGGTTTTAACTGGGGTGCCATCATTTCCAAGCAGTTGAGCATTTGCATTCAGGAGGCCCAGACGTCGAAAGAGGGAGAAACCCCATCCTTCTACATGGCTTCTTATTTATTGGATGTCATTTGTGCCATAAATGGCTTTGTCAGAATGAACCTAAGCTGGCACATATTAGAGTTCCTGGTCCATGTATATTTCGACATCTTGTGGGAGAACAGGTACAAGAAATCCTACTCTCTCATCTGCGATGAATTTATCGCACGTATTCATTTTTTGTTGTTCAAGAAAGAGTGCCCAAGACTGTCGGATGTGGCCAAAAAGATTATATCAAAAGTTGGCCACTGGTACCTGGATGAGCATGATACCTACATCAAAGTTTTCAGAGCCACTAGAGCACCACACCTATTACCTGTGTACGTCCTCGATCGACTAGTAGTAGGGGAACTCTATTATCATACCATCCTGCAAGGTTATAATGCTACTCTGCTAAAAGATAAGAGGCAAACATTCATACCTTATGGATTTCATCTAGGTTTATACATGGTAAAAGACACCGCTCAAGCCAAGAAAGAAGGGTTAAGTCAATTGGATTAATGATTCAAGACTGGCCATTTTCGCAAGCATGACCCAAAGGGCCTGGTCCTGAAGCACGCATCACAAGTATCGTCCTGCTGGCCATACACCCATGACAGGTTTGAAGATGAGATCTTCACCGAAAATTCTCAAGACTGGGATGAGGTGATGGMAAGGATGGTTGACCCTAAGGAAACTAGGTTTAAGGCAATGAGTTTGGATGAGCAATCGAAAACCCTGGAAAAATTGACTTAAGAGGCCCTCAGRGCCAGAGAAGAAGGATAACATCTGAAGCAGCCGAATCCCGCTTGACAGCCTTAGCACAAGACAAGGATATCCATTTGGTATAGGATGCATGGGAAAGGGGACTACTCATGTTGGAATGGGTAMAGTGGGTKCTTGATTAGCTACAAGATGACCCAGACYTATCAGAAATGACAGGATCCCTTGTCGGCAACCCATACATAAGCTAGGTGGGTACAAGCAGCCCCAAATTTATAGATGTTGATGAAATTTCTGGGTYGGATGACCTTGAATTCACAACKCCATYGGCTGTATCACTAGTGGGTGTGGYGACTCAGCTAGAAACATTCCGGGTATTAGTGGAAACAAGCATGTCAAACCGCTTGAGTGAGTTTATAAAGATATATGATGATGACGAGAGATCGGAGGTATCTCTCGGGATCCCTATGCATATCGAGGAAKAAAAGGGACCTGAGAAGACATCTTCTCCTATCCCTGAGGTCTAAATCAAGGAGGTGCCACTGAAATAAAAAGAAGTTGAAAGTRTCTTAGACACTAAAGTTCCTAATGCGTCGGAGACTCAAGTAGACAGTCTGGACGAGCCAGATACTGAAGCACTGTAGTAGGAGATCGACGTTTCAATGGTCAATGAACAAGTAAGTATCAAGTCTATTCCCAATGCCTCTATTTCAATCAACACTCAAAACCCCAACGAGTGCCAGAAAAAATTTGGACCTTCAGAGCATAATGAGGAAGTTCAAGAACCCGATATTGAATGAATATACACCACTGGAAGTCTAGGAAATACACTCACATGGGGTGATCAACATATTACCGAACCAGTGGACGAGGTAACCAATATACATGCTATAGCGTATGATTGAAAAAGGAAGGCCATCATCCAAAGAACCACAAAGAAGAGGAGGATCACGTTAGATCGCTCCATCCTCATCACTACAAAGGAAAATTTGATAAACACAAAGGATGCCAGAACATATGATCTTATCGGCGTCGGGATGGCGATCTTAGATGCCACCCTGGACATAGCTAAACGAGATGAAAATTAGTTGGCCGCCACTCTGAAGGAACTAGAACATTTACGCCACCTGGCTAAGTACTATCAAGAAACCACTCAGGCCGCGGTGTACCTAAGGAGTGAGTTCAAAGAGGCTTACAACAAGTTCACAAACAAGTGACACCTTTTCACTGCAAAGATAGCCGAGCTCCAGGAAGATACTCTCATGGCACTCAMAACGTGCAAGGATATCGAGCGGTGGTATGAAAAGGTGCAGAAAGCTGCAGAAATAATTGAYTACATTGGTGYAGTCCAACAGGGCCGAGATAAAGCAGAACATGACATCCGGGTGTTGAGAAAAAAACATCTTGATCACATAAAAAGATCARCCAAGTATTGGGCTAAAATGTCTCGGGAAACACACTGAGAAATTCAAGAGAAGTGGGTCAAATGCGAGAAACATTGGGGTAAAATAAACAAGGCAATGAAGGATATCGAACTTCCCGAGTTTGGCGGGCCCGATGACTTTACCGACTTGCGTAACATAGTCGAATCKCATGCCAAGCAAGATTCTTGATGGGCCGAAAGACTAGCAAAGGTGATCGACACARCACCAGGACAGGTGCAACAATTTATGGAACACCCGTTCAGAGCTCGGGCTATGCTACAATAGTTAAGTACCAGTCTRGTGAGGTATCGGGCACATGCGGTGGAAATCAAAGAAATTTACGCAACCCCGATGGAACAACACAGGTTCCCATATGCTAACACCTGCGAGGAGTTGTTCATTAATTGGTCAGAGTATGAGAAGCATCACCCTTTCAAAGTAATATCTTGAGATCACTGTTGGAAAACTTCTAGGAGAGAACGCCACGTGGTGAATTCAGTTTTATTTAAATACACTTTAGCTGTTATTTTTAGTTAATTTTATGTTATAAATAAGAGCATCGACTGATTAGTTAAGGGTCAATGGTTGCTGCAAGAAAATCTCTTTTTTGGTTTTGTTAAGAACTATTTTTGAGCTACCTTTAATAGAGAAGTTCTTCTGGACCTAAGACAAGATATATTTTCATCAAATATATGTGTGATTGGACGTGGAGAATAACTATTTCCTACCTCATCTCATGAATGGATGACGTAATGAGTAAGATTTATTGAATCTATTGTTAAGTTATCTAATGCAATGTTTTACAGTTCTTTTCTTTAATTATAAAGATGAATCGTTGTGTTATTATGTGATGGATGATTAGAGTAGGTGAATTATTTTGCTTTCCATTATCTTATCACATACATGTTTTGTTTCTGACAATTAGTATCTCAGACAATAATTGGATGCTCACATGGTTAACGTATTAGTACTAGGCCTGTGGTATATAATTTTCGTCTGCATGCTTGAGTAGCGGGTTATCCCAAGCTCAGCCTCTTCTCCAGTATTTAGAACCTTTTCCCGTTTTTTTGCCAAGTTGGTCTATACCAGCTTACAATATTATATCGGTCCCACCTAAGATAAAATACAAAAAGAGAAAGTTTGAACCGAAGGAGAGGCCTTCACAAGAAAATTTGAATCCCATCAATTAATTGGCCAGATTGCAAGATCTGGAGAACCATTCCACCATTAAATGCTGCAGAGTCTAATTGGGCCTTGGTGGCGGTTTTGGTTCCTTCTGTTGAACTAAAGGGATTTAGGACGCATCAACAGGACCCAAAGGGAAGATACATTAAAACTAAGTCAAACCGTTTGACCAATGTTCCTTCCGATATTTTTAGGGGAAGGAACACTCCACTCATAAACTCTGTAGACCGATACCAAAAATTAGGGGCTAGCCCAACCCAAAGAGCTAAAACAGTCTCTAAAGAAACTAAAACAGGGAGCACTATAGAACAAAAAATTGAAGCATCAATAATAGTGGGACAGGAAGCAATACCACTAGAGCCTTCCATAGAACCAACCAACACAACCTTTTTTTTTTCACCACCATCAGGAGACCCTAACTTTGTAGATATCATAGACCCTGAACAGGTAAATACTTTGTTTGGTAGTTCAACTAATATAATTGTTTCTCAGATTGAAATAGAAACTTTGGCACCAATAATCTCAACTGGCTCAAGTAGAGTCCCAAACATCCAAGCAGTTGGAAGACCTTCCCATCAAAGGGATACCTTTCTTATAAAATAACCTTGGGATACTTTGTTATCTTCAAGGAAAAAACCATTTAGGTACTCTCTTTTTGGAAACCAAACTACTATGGATGATCAGGAGGATCACAACCATGTAAGACACGAGGAGGGAGAAGAAGTTGGAAATCTAATCGAGACCACCTTCGGGTTTCCAATTTTGGACACCACACAGAATGTCAAAATGAAAATCATTCCCCTCTCGACACTTCCCACCTTTTACGGTAAAAGAAGTGAAGACCTGGACACCTTCCTATTTGAGTTCAACATCTTGTGCATGAGCTACAACTACTTACAATATGCCTAGAAACTAAAACTCTTTCCGGCCACCCTCAAGGACTCTGCACTAAGATGGTTCATGGGGTTGGGAGAATCCAGTATTAGGTATTGGGAAGCCATGAAAGATACATTTCTTAAGAAATATCAAGACTAATGCAAGTCCAAGGATTCTCGTAATGATATTTTCAAAATCCAACAGTTAGAGGACGAGAATCTCGAGGATTAAATGGAACAATTTGCTTATATCTCACAGAAATCAAAGTACCATGACCTTCCAGATGATGCAGTTAGGGCCCTTTTCCTTAAAGGAATTTCAGAAGAATACCTAGAGATACTTAACCTGATGGAATCAGGTGACATATCCCATAAACCATTTACCAAAATATGTGAAATGTGTAAGAATACTCGAGGAGTAGAGATAAAACAGGGAAGAATGTTCGGGATCCTTCTAGTAGAAACTTAAAACCAGTTAGTTTAGGTGGTATCACGAGAGTAGACATAGGGAACCTTCTATATAACTTCAAAATAGATATCTTAAGAACAATAGGTTCCTAGTTGGACACACTAAATATTAAAAAGAAACAAGAGGAGGAAAATGTAGCAATGAGCATATTTTTCCCAAGATGCAGGAGGAAGCATTCCTCAAGGGAATGCCCATTAGATAACATTTCAGTTTGTGGCTTCTGCATAGAAGATCAATCAACTGAAAAATTTCCATCATTTCCCAGTTTGTTAGCCATATATATAATTGGGGATCCTAGGGAGTCCTCTTATGCACCTAGGAGGCCATGGCAGCCTAGGAATCAACCTACATATCCATATCTATAGCCTCAAGTTCCACCCTATTATCAACAACCACAACAGTGGAACTCACCGAGTTGGAAAAACTGGTCTMCACAGTATCACCATCCTTGGATTCAAGGATGGAGAGGAGGGAATAACCAAGGAAACCCTCAGGCTCCACCTGTCCCTATGCCCAACCATCCTTACCCTTAGTTTCCACCRAACATCCCATAGCTTTTGCCAAGTTTTGTTCCACYAGCTTTACCTCCTATTCCACAACAACCACAACAATACCAGAATGCAATATCACCAAGACTGACATTATTACCAACATAACTAGTTACCAATCCCAATAATAAACCCACTCAGCCTCTTCATAATGTTGAGATGCAAGCCTTCCCGACATATGTTATTTCTCCCATCCCATTGTAGGAGATTCAACTAAGGTCAGGAAAAGTTCTAGACAAGCAGAGACCTTCAGTAGTCATCTGGGAAGAAGAAGAAGATGAAACCCCCAAACAACCCACGGATGACAGTAGGTTGGAAGATGTTATTATTCCTAAGGACTAAGAACCCAAGCTTCCCCAAAATGAACCTTCACAAATTACGAAGGCCCTCCTTATCCAGAAAGATTAGTAATCGAGAAACCTACAACCCGACAAGAATTTGACATCTTGAATGTGTTAGCAATCTGTAAATTTTTTTTGGCTGATATACAAATGACAGAGGTAACTGTTTCAGCCTACTTTAGAGCTGAAGAACTAGCCTTTTCAACTCAAAGAGGGCTCTCTTGTGTCACTTGATATTTCTTTGGAAATTGGTGGCTAGATTTTGGTTTGTTTTGGGTTTTTTTTAATAAATTTGTTGGAAAGAAAGGGGAGGACCACTCAGGGCTATGGAGTCAAAATTCTAAAAGTGAATGAAAACAATGACCAACCGGTAGAACTCTCCAGAGGATAAAGGATAAACTAGGCGATGAGTTTGAGTTATTCTTGAATTTAAATAGAGTGTAGGAAGATAAAGAAAACAAATAACTACATCAGAGCATTACTAAAATGAATTATGAATTTGTTAAGAAGAAATACACACAGTTTAAATTACTTAAGCCAAGAGCATCGAAAGATGAATTCTGGGCCTTTAACTATCCAATTTAAACAGACAAAAGTGTAAATGGAATAGCAGATCACATGAAATACATACGATGAAAGAAGACAAAGCTCATATCACCATCGTTAGAATCTTTTCATATAGACTTCAAAAGCTTCTGCATATATATTCAATTCAGCTTCAGAAAATTACAATAGAGTTCGAAGCAACCAAAAGGGTGCTCTTGCACTTCTGCCAATATTAATTCAATCAAATGCCCCAACATTTATACAATTCTTTTACAATGGATGAAACCAAAATGTTTCAGCTTCTAAAACTAATAATATTAATTTCAGAAAACATCTCGGTATATGATCCGATTTACAATGATTACTCAAAAGATGTTTCAAAACTAAAACAGATTTCTTTGACTGCTCAACTTCCTTTACACCATTTGGCTTGTCCTAATCTTTTGTCGAATTCACTAGCTTGGTGACACTTGGAGGTCACTTATTGGTCTCGGGAAAACTGCATTTCGTCTTGCCCAGCCACACGATTTCCTTCCATTGTGAGTCAGAAGGAATCTTGTAGTCCATCATCTCCTTAATCAGAATCTATAGGTCAATGCATGTGGTGTAGGACATAATCGGCAAGCCAATCTTCACTGTTTTAAATTGATTCAAAATTTCAAAGTTTGTGGCCAAATACTCTACCGGACTTGGGCCTTTAAGACTTTCCTCCATAGCTTCAAATTTGGAATGGTCCATTCTACACTAAATGAGAAGAGAATTGTAGTATTCTTGATTGTATAATGAACCTTTGCCATCCCAAAATGGTGGGAGGCCCTTGAAAAACAATTGTTCAAACATGTTTTTAAACTCATGTATATTGTGCTCCATTTGCATAGCTTTTTTCTGAACCGATTTGAGAAAGTTGTGCTTGGCGATCATTCTCCTGGCCCAGATGATCAAAGAAATTCTGTCCTTTACCCCAATAGTTTGAAGATCAGTAGTGCACACATAATTAAGAAAATCAATAGCGTTTTGGGCCCATTCTGAAGGTTTCTTGGCTAATGTTTCATTAACAACAATACACCAGCTTTGGGCTGTGGTAGCCACGCTATATTTGTCATTTACAAAATTTAGATAAACTTTGAACTTAGTGGCCTCTGCATCAATAGCATCCCAGATCACATGTTTAGCTCCTTGCAACAATTTTTTACCTTTTAACCTTGCCCTCAACTTGCTCACTCTCTCTTGCAAATATTGATTCTCCCTTTGGAGTGGAGCCATCCTTTCATCTTTTGTTTTCATCTCTTGTTTCATCTTTTCCAAGGCTTCCTTAAGGTTTTTTCTTTCCCCTGTCTGTAGACTCACTTGGGACATGGCTTTGACCAATCCATCAGTGCTCGATCCATCTTCCGCATTAGAAAGTACAATGACAACCATATCTGATGTTGCTACTTTCCCCTGTCTGTAGACTCACTTGGGACATGGCTTGGACCAATCCATCAGTGCTCGATTCATCTTCCGCATTAGAAAGTACAATGACAACCATATCTGATGTTGCTACTTTCCCCTGTAACCAATTATCTTTCTCCTTTTCCAGCTGCAACACTTTATCTTTGTAGTTTAGCACTTCTTGTATGAATGTTTCTTTCTCTTGCTCAAGGGCAACCAAGTTTTCTACCTGTGGATGTTCAGGTTTGACAATGGTTTGCAGAAACAAGATTTTTACTTCTGGAGAGAATTATTTGTAAACTGTGATCATCTTCTCTTCATCGAAGGGCTCTGATGCTACAGAGGAGGACTCTGATACACTAAGGGTATGTCAGAGTGATGGGCTGTCTGTATCACATAAAACCTCTGACCCTAATTTATTCAAAATGATTCTTTCTTCCTGTGAATATTGCTCGACACACCATCTTATGAACTCAGGGAAAGGTAAGAATACCTCTACGACATAAGGGATAATGGAGGCTTGAGCCTTTCCAAGGAAAGGGATCCGCTTCCCAACATTGTCTAACAAATTTGATCTGTTAAGTAGTGAAGAAAACACGAATCTGGTCCAACTTTGAGCTTGAGTTTCGAACGGATGGTTTGCGCCAAATTTTCAAAGTTTGAATGCTACAAAGTATCATAAAATAATGTCGGGGGTCCTCCTTTTATATGCGCATACCGACATCAGGGATTGGAGAAAGTGGTCTTAGGAAAACTGCTTTTCACCCCGATGTGGCTCTAGAGGCGCCACGCATCCACGAATAAAACCGTAGTGGTTTTCCCTGACCCACCTTCGAACGTTTAATCCTTGCGCTACTTCAATCACCGATATGAGTTTCAGCCGTTGATATGGATCACTCTAATATCTATGGTCCATTTTGTCCCAACAACTTTTGATATCGGAGATTGAAGAAAGCGGTCTTAGGAAAACTTATTTTTTCCTTGATGTAGCTCTAGAGGCACTACGCGTCCACGAACAAAACCATAGTGGTTTTTCCCAACCCACCTTTGAGAAATTATCTTTCGCGCTGCTTCATCCCCTGATATGCCTCTCAGTCGTTGATCCAAGCTACTTTTAGATCGATGGTCCTCAAAATCCTTCCTTCCGTGCCTCCGCTATATTTGTCCGCATGCCACCATATAAGAATTTATCCTCCAAACTATCGCACCTCCATAGCGATGTGGATTTTCACTAAATATCTAAAACTCAGAGCCTGATTTGAAAATTGTTATGATGATAACATAGGCTCCAACTGGGGATGCTATCCTCCCTGGGAGGTAGAAATAAATGAAGACCAAGTGCCTACCCATTGGGTTGTGGTCTATTAGTACGATCTGAATCTGCTGATCTTTATTTGAAAAAAACTTAAAATCTGTCTAGCATAGCTTAGGGCCTTCACATCGGGCTTCAACTATGCTGCTTTATTCCAACTTTTCATGCATGAAGAAAAACGAAAAACGATTATTTACAATGAATGGTGGGGTGATGATTTTTCAAACAATGTAATGCTTGAGGAACCTTCCATTCACAGGCCCTCCTCTAGCGAGTTATCCATTACTTTCCTGTAACAAATAGGCATTTCTCCCACGGTAAGCTGTGATTTTGAATGGACCCAGCCATAGGTTATCAAATTTCCCATTTTTTCCTTTATCTTCATTTTTGATATCCAATTTTAGCACCCAGTCTCCTGGTTCAAAATCATCCACTTTGGTATGTTTGTTAGAAGCCTCTTTGATCTTGTCTTGGTGTAGCTGGGCATTATGAATGGAATTTTATATGGTTTGTTGTACGCTGATAAGCTCATCATTTCTTCTCCTACTAGCGTCTGCTTCCGCCTCTTTCTCCTGTAACAACTTCATTACCGACAATCCTAATATAGTAGGAAAAATTGCTTCAGTGCCGTAGACGATTTGGAAAGGGGATGTGGCAATGGATCTCTTTGGGGATATTCTGTTAGCCCATAGTGCGTGGATGAGCCTTTTGTGCCATGCCTTTTTATTCTCTTGCAACAGTTTTTTGATGATTCTGACCAAGCTTTTATTCAAAGACTCATCCAACCCATTCCCTTGAGGATAGTATGACATGGAATGACCAAGGGTGATGTTGTAATCACTACAAAATTTCTCCAATTTCTTAGACTTGAAAGTTGCTGCATTGTCTATTATAATTTTGATCGGGCATCTGAATCTGGACATAATATTATCTTCTAGGAATCGAATGATGACATCATCTGTATCGTATCTAGTGGGGACTGCCTCAATCCACTTAGTGAAATAATTAGTCATTGTCAGGATCCATTTGTGTTGGGTAGAGGATTGTGGATGGATCTCCCCTATGAAATCAAGGCCCCACTGTCTGAAAGGAGCTTCCATTGAAATGGGTTTTAAAGGTAGATCCTGCAATTTTCCTTTCCCATAAAAAAATTGACATTCATGGCAATTTGAGACTTCTTTATAAACATCAGGAAATATGTTAGGCCAATAAAATCCATCCCTCAACATTTTATGCATGGTTGTCTTCCAATAATGATGACCTCCACATTCACCTTTATGGAATTATTTTATGGTTTTCTCTACTTCTGCTTCTATTAAACAACTCAATAAAATCCCCCCTAGATCTTTCCAATATAGTAATTCATTTATTATACAAATTTTTTTTGCCTTCAATTTCAAGAATCTGGTCTTTGTCTTACTAAATTTAGGAGGAGCCTGCAAATTCTTCAGCACTAAGATGATATCAGCATACTATGGAGAGTCAATAAATTTCTAGGATATTGGTGGAGTTTCCCTTTCTTCTTCTGTGACTTTTGACATATCTGTTGTGAAATTTATCCCCAAAAGTTCACAATTCATTTATTCCATCAACCTTGCCAGCCCTTTCCCTTTGATCAACTTTGTGGGATTGATTTCAAGATCATATTCTAATAGCACCACAATCCATTTTCCCCTCTTCCATTCAGGATCAGGCTGTGTCAAGATGTCTTTTATTGAGCTACTGGGAACATAAGTAGTGGTATGTGAATGTAATATGTAAACCCTAAATTCTTTCAATGCCTTGACTAAAGCATACACTTTCTTCTCCATTATGTCATATTTCAAAGGGGCATCTCTTAATGTCTTACTGTAGTATGCTATGAGCTTCTCAAAACCTTGGTCATCTTTCTGGAGTAGCACACCTGCAACTGTGTGTTCTGAGATGAAAGACAATAGTATGAAGTCTTTCTCAAAATTGGGACTAGCCAGTACATGAGCCTTTGTCAATGCTACTTTGATGTCTTCAAAATATTTTCTAGCCTTGGGGATCCACTTGATTTCATTTCCATTCTTTAGCATATTGGTAATATTTTTTATGATTTTAGCCAAATTAGGGATGAATCTCCTTAGGAAGTTCACTTTTCCCAGGAAATATTGTACCTCCTTTTTGCTTCTGGGTATGCCAATTTTCAAAATCCCTTCAACTCTGTTGGGGTCCACCTTTATCCCTTCTTTAGAAATTATGTGACCCAACAAATTTACTTCTTCCATGGTGAAATTCAACTTTTTAGGATTCAGAGAGATCCCAAACTTTCTTCATTTTTGAAACKCTCTTCTGAGATGTTTGAGATTTTCTTCATCTGAGGCAGAATACATAGTGATGTCATCAAGGTAGATAACAATGAATTTATCCTTTTCGTCAGCAAAAGCCATATAAATATCCTTTTKAAATGTTTCCCCTGCATTCATAAGCCCAAACAACATCTTGGAATACATAAATGTTCCCCATGGTGTTGTAAATGTAGTCTTTTCCTGGTCATCAGGGTGTACCATAATCTAATTATACCTAGAGAAACCATCTAACATTGACATATTTTTAGAGCCCACTACCTTCTRTAAAATGTGATCCATTTTAGGCAATGGATAATGGTCCTTTAGAGACACCTTATTTAKATTCTTGAAGTCTACACACAACCTAATTTCTCCACTCTTTTTTCTAACTGGCACCAGGTTGGCCACCCATCTGGAAAACCTCAGGGACACTATGWTTTTTTCTTCAAACAATTTCTTTACTTATTTCTCTATCAATGGTAACAATAGGGGGTTTATTCTTCTTAATTTCTGTTTGAATGGCTTGTGATCTTCTTTGATTGGGATAACATGTTCGATTATATTGGTATCATAAAATTTCAGCTCATCATAGCTCCAAGCAAAGACATCAGGGAATTCTTTCATTAATTTTACATACCTCACTTTGACTTCAAGATTGAGCTTCTTGGACATCTTAATGATCTTTGGATCCTCTGGAGTTATGATATTGCAATCTTCCACATCCCCTTCATTTACTATAATATTTGGGCTTCTGGCCATGTCATTATTATCAACGAGCTTCTCTAATGGTACTAGGCCTTTAGGAATGATGTTGCTTTTCAACTGTACAATATCTCTGCCAGCAATCAGATTGTCAAAATATCCTTCCTTTGTGAAAGCAGCTGCATCCACCTCATCATCACGGTATTCATCATCAATGTTTAAATTCTCAAATTCGTTCTCCATTTTTAGAAATATTTCTATCTGTTTGTCGTTCTCAAATATTTTCCAGTGCTTCATATTGTTCGGTACTATTGGCCTGTACTTGACTTCAGCCTTGTAGATTTTTTTAGGAAAAAATGGGACTTTGAACACTGGTGCTGAAGTAGCTAAGGCATAAGAAACCTGATTTTGTTCTCTTGGAATTGCTAAAAGATTGCATTCTGAAAATTTCTCCAGGAGGTCTAGTACCAGGTTTTTGTAAGCTCTCATTCTGGGTTGTTTTACTTGGTAGATGCCTTTGATATGATTTATGATAATCTCAGAGTCTCCAAATACAACGATTCTTTTGGCACCTAATTATTTCAAAAATTTCAACCCCAATATTAATGCTTCATACTCGGCCATATTATTGTTGCATTCGAAAACAAGTTTGTAAGAACATAATTTTGAGTCTCCGTTGGGATGATAGATCCATACGCCAGCTCCAGCTCCTTCTCTACATGCAGCTCCATCAAAATTCATTTTCCATATCTGATCCTCTGCATCACCTTGCTGCTTTGAAATTTCCTCCACCTGCTGGTTAATCTCATTTTTGTCATCTATGATGATCTCTTTTTTCTCTTCTTCGGAGCATAAGTCGTTGAAAAAAATAGATGACCCCATTTCAGTTTCTACCGAATAGATAGGATGATTGCCCGGATGTGATTTATTGTTGACCATATATTTAAGAAGAACCTCCCTATATAATATTTTGTCTTGACCAAATACAAGAATAGTAGCATATGACATATCCATTTGGAGGGTTCCTTTTAGTTTTACAGGCCATGACCTGGACAACAACATACCAAATTTTGGAGGGATATCAACGACCACTATGCCCATCACCATATTCTTAGTTGGGATTTGTGTCAAGGAAACCACCGTGTCTTTGATCATGCCAAGGCATTTCACCTTTCTAGAATTGAAGGAGAATAGGTCCTTATAAGGTCTTGTGACATCGAGACCCAATTGGTCCATGACTACTTTGGGCATCAGGTTGTGAGATGCTCCAGAATCCAGCATAGCATTGTGCAGAATCATGTCATGGATTTTCAAACTAAAATAAAAAGGAGGGACTTCTTCATTCTCGTTGCTTTCTTATACTCTTGGCCCAAATAGGATGGCTGGGTGATCATCTTGTATGTTCAGGGTATCAGAGGTTTGTCCCATCTTAAGCGTCTTGATGATATGATTTCTATACTTGCTATTCTTGATCAATTCATTAAATGGTACATAAATTTTTATTTTAGCCATCTCACTTTCGAAATCGAAAGGGGATGAGGTTTTCTCTATCTCTTTGGTGACCATTTCTTTTCTTATCAATAATTTGTTTTGAGGTTCTTCCTTTTGCTTCACCTTTTCCACAACATCCTTTTCAGTTGAATCTTTCACAGTAGAATCCTTTGCAGCTAAATCCTTTGCAACATAATCTCTTTTGGGTTGACTTGAAGAAGGTATGTTGTTCTGAGCTTCTTTGTTGGGATTCCCCTTTGAAGGGTTTGGAGGTACCTTTTGATTTCGAAGGTTATATTGCCTTTGGAATTGCATGATATAATTTTACAATCCAGTCTCATAATCTTCCCTTTCTACTGATACCCTCTCTTCTTCATCTTGCAAAAATATCTTACTTGCATCCATGACCTAGTCATGCTCTTCTTTGGTAAAAAATACCTATGTTTCTTTATCATCATAACAATTCATGTTGTTATCAAAATATCCATCATAATCCTCATTCACATAATTATTTTGAAAAGGAGGCCTTATTTGTTGTTCCCCCTTATTTCCTTGGTTTCCGTGATTTGCTTGATTTCCATGGTTTTCCTTTTCTGCTTGAGTTGCCTGATTCCCCTGATTTCTTGGCTCTCTGTGCCTAATCTGAGGGATAGCTGGTCTTCTCAGATTTCTGGGTGGGCCATCAGCCTATTCTTTGGGGTTAGGCCTATTTCCTAGAGCCATTCTTTCCATCATCTGCTCCATGTTTATGATCATTGCTTCAAATCTTTCCTCTGATGTTTGTGATGTTGAAGGATGTGCTTCATCTTGAGCTCTGTTCGTGTCCCTGCCAGTATTAGATTTCATCTTCCATTAATCCATTAGGTTCACTTCAACCTCTATAGCATCGGTCATCATATCATCCAACGTGGTAGATCTTCGTTCTCTTAATAATAAAGAAAAATCAMTTTCAAAAGAATCAACATATCTGAGCTGAGSAGCTCTAGGGGGAGGTTTCACCTCAGCAGGAATTGTATGGTAGACCTTCATGAATCTGGATGAAAACTCCTACACTATTATTTCGGGTGATCTCTTCATGTTGTTATACTATGTCAACAACTGAAGGGGATTTTTCTTATCCCCCCTTTTTGCAATGAAACTTGTCTCAAAAGATTCAAAATTTGCAATACTGGCTAGTGGAAGGGATCTGAACCACTTCATTACTTCTCCTGCAAGACTTTGTGTAAACAACCTCATCTTCACATCTTCAAAATACACCTCTTAGAATTCTATGAAATCATTAAAAAAGTCTAGAATCTTCTGAGTTGATATGTTACCTTCAACATCATATAATTTGATCCTTAGGTTGTAATCTTGAGGAAAATCATGTAATTGAGTAGGCGGTACGAGGGGAGAAAATATGGTTTCCATAGCTGATGTGAGGGGTCGGAGTGGCTGTTGGTTTTGAGCAGGGATCACTAAACTCCTGGTAGATGAGGCTAGAATCAAATCTTGGAATATCTTTTCGTCAAATATGGTCTCGCTTAAACAAGAATCAGACTTAGTTATGAATAGGATTTGCTCAAAATTTACATCAAACTCAAGGTCTTCGATGCTATTTAATCCTTCCTTGGTTAAATATAGATATCAGTATGGACGCATCACTGGGGTTACTGGCATTTCTTTTCTTTTATGCACGATCTTTTCCGGGTTAGACATAGGGATTGCAGCTTCTGGTTTTGGGTTGCTCCTGGTGTGGATTTTCTTAGGAGCCAGGATTTGTATCTCACACGGTGTGGTGCAACTGGTCTCTAAGTAACGGAGTCACCAAGGTAAAAATAATCTCATCCAATAAGGTATTTGATCCACTGTCACCCTCAGGTATCAAACTAAATCTTTAATTCGGTTTCCCAGGGAAGATTCTTCAATTTTGTCCCCGACAACGACGCCAGAATATTAGCACTCTGTAAATTTTGTCTAGCTGATAGAAAAATGAAAGAGGTAAATATTTCAACCTAATTTAGAGCTGAAGCACTAGCCTTCTCAACTCAGAGAGGGCTCTCTCGTGTCACTTGATATTTCTTTGGAAATTGGTGGCTAGATTTTGGTTTGTTTTGGGGGTTTTTTAATAAAGTTGCGGGCAAGGAAGGGGAGGAACACTCAGAACTATGGAGTCAAAATTATGAAAGTGAATGAAAACAATGACCAGCCGGTAGAACTCTCTAGAGGATAAAGGATAAACTAGGAGATGAGTTTAAGTTATTCTTGAATTTAAATAGAGTGTAGGAAGATAAAGAAAATGAATAGCTGCATCAGAGCATTACTGAAATGAATTCTGAATTTGTTAAGAAGAAATACACACAGTTTAAATTTCTTAATCCAAGAGCATCGCAAGATGAATTTTGGGCCTTTAACTATCCAATTTAAATAGAAGAAAGTGTAAATGGAATAACAGATCACAGGAAATACATACGATGAAAGAAGACAAAGCTCATATCACCACCATTAGAATATTTTCATAGACTTCAAAAGCTTCTGCATATATATTCAATTTAGCTTCAGAAAATTACAATAGAGTTCGAAACAACCAAAAGGGTGCTCTTTCACTTATGCCAACATTAATTCAATCAAATTCCCCAGCATTTATACAATTCGATTACAATGGCTGAAACCGAAACGTTTCAGCTTCTAAAACTGATAATAGTAATTTCAACTATCAGTCTCGGTATACGAACCGATTTACAATGATTACTCAAAATACATTTCAAAACTAAAATGGATTTCTTTGACTGCTTAGCTTCCTTTACGCCATTTGGCTTGTCTTGATCTTCTATCGAACTCGCTAGCTTGGTGACACCTGAAGGTCACTTACTGGTCCCAGGAAAACTACATTTTGTCTTGCCCAACCACACGATTTCCTTCCATTGTGAGTCAGAGGGAATCTCGTATTCCATCATCTCCTTAATCAAAATATCTAGGTCAATGCACGTGGCATAGGACATAATCGGCAAGCCAATATTCATTGTTTTAAATTGATTCAAAATTTCAAAGTCCATGGCCAAATACTCTACCAGACTTGGGCCTTTCAGACTTTCCTCCATAGCTTCAGATTTGGAATGGTCCATCCTACACTGAATGAGAAGAGAATTGTAGTATTCTTGATTTTATAATGAACCTTTTCCATCCCAAAATGGTGGGAGACCCTTGACAAACAATTGTTCAAACATGTCTTTAAACTCATGTATACTGTGCTCCATTTGCATAACTTTTTTCTGAACTGATTTGAGCAAGTTTTTCTTGGAGATGATTCTCCTGGCCTAGATGATCAAAGAAGTTCTGTCCCTTACCCCAATAGTTTGAATATCAGAAGTGGGCACAAAATTAAGCAAATCAATAGCATTCTGGGCCCATTCTGAAGGTTTCTTGGCTAATGTTTCATTAACAATAGTACACCTGCTTCGGGCTGTGGGAGACACATTGTCTTTGTCATTATTAAATTCAGATAAACTCTGAACTTAGTGGCCTCTACAACAATAAAATCCCAAATCACATTTTTAGCTCATTGCAACAGTGTTTTACCTTTTAACCTTGTCCTCATCTTGATTACTCTCTCTTGCAAATATTGATTCTCCCTTTGAAGTGGAGCCATCCTTTCATCTTTTGACTTCATCTCTTGTTTCGGATTTTCCAAGGCTTCCTTAAGTTTTTTTATTTCCCATGTTTGTAGACTCACTTGGGACATGGCTTGGACCAATCCATTAGTGCTCAATCCAGCTTCCACATTAGCAGGTACAATGAAAACCATACATGATGTTTCTACTTGCCCCTGTAACCAATTCTCTTTCTCCTTTTCCACCTGCAACACTTTAGCTTTGTATTTTAGCACTTATTGTCTGAATGTTTCTTTCTCTTTCTCAAGGGTAGCGAACTCTATTGCCTGTGGATGTTTAGGTTTGACAATGGTTTGCAGAAACAAGTTTTTACTTCTGGAGGGAATTCTCTGTAAACTGTGATCATCTTATCTTTATCGAAGGGCTCTGACGCTACGGAGGAGGAATCTGATACACTGAGGGTATGTCGGACTGAGAGGCTGTCTATTTCACCCTAATTTATTCAAAATGACTCTTTCTTCCTATGAATATTGCTCGACACACCAGCTTAGGAACTCAGGGAAAGGGAAGGCTACTTCTACAAAATAAGGGATAATGGAGGCTTGAGCCGTTTCAATGAAAGGGATCCGCTTCCCAACATTGTATAACAAATTTGATTTGTTAAGCGGCAAAGAAAATGTGAATTTGTCCCAACTTTGAGATTGAGTTTCGAACGGATGTTTTGCGCCAAATTTTGAAAGTTTGAATGCTACAAAGTATCATAAAATAATGCCGAGGGTCCTCCTTTTATATGCGCATACCGACATCAGGGATTGGAGAATGCGGTCTTAGGAAAATTGATTTTCTCCCCGATGTGGCTTTAGAGGTGCCACACATCCAAGAATAAAACCATATTGGTTTTCCTCGACCCCCCTTTGAACGATTAATCCTTGCGCTACTTCAATCACCAATACGAGTTTCAGCTATTGATCTGGATCACTCTAAGGTCTATGGTCCATCGTGTCCCAACAAATTTCGATATCAGATATTGGAGAAAGCAGTCTTAGGCAAACTGCTTTTCACCCTGATGTAGCTCTAGAGGCGCCATGCATCCACAAACAAAACCATAGTGGTTTTTCCTAGCCCACCTTTGAGAAATTATCTTCCGTGTTGATTCATCCCCCAATATGCCTCTCAGTCATTGATCCGGGCTACTTTTAGATCGACGGTCCGCATAATCCTGCCTTTCACGCCTCTGCTATATTTTCTGCATGTCACCATATAAGAATTTATCCTCCAAACTATTGCACCTCCATAACGATGTGGCTTTTCGCTAAATCTTTGAAACTCAGAGATTGATCTGAAAATTGTTATGATGAAAACATAATGAATTCAAGACTATACGTGTCAAAATTCCCTTGCTACAATCCATTAAGGACATTCCAATCTACAAAAAGGTGGTCAAATAATTGTGTATTAAGAAGCTAGGAAGGAAGCAGAAGAATCCTCCAACAATACATTTGATAGGAGAAATTTCTGAGTACATATCAGAGCAGCCTATGGTCGCAAAATATGGGAACTCAGAAAACCCCATAGTGACCATAACCATTAATGAGGTTTCCATTGGGAACACTCTCATAGACCTAGGAGCATCCATCAATGTTATGAATGTTACTACCTTGGAGGAATTACAGCTAAAACATCTTCTTAGACCTACCCCAACTATTTTGGAATTAACAAATAAGACAAGGGTTATACTTGAAGGAATTTTGGATGATATCATAGTTACTTTAGCCTCATGGGAGTACCCAATATACTTTATTTTCATCCACTCAAAGGATCCTACCAAAGGGCATCCTGTTATTTTGGGAATACCTTGGTTAGCCACAACCAATGCATTTATTGGCTGTAGAGAGGGAGAAATGACCATCTCAAATGGACTCTCTATACATAAGCTCACCATATATCCACCAGCTCAACCTATCATGGATAATATATGGTGGCTTGAATTTCCATATGAGAATGAGGACTAGGAAGAGCCCATGTTTCCAAGTGATCATTCCTGGGCACTTCAAGATCGCACAATGGAAAATGTGCTAAACCAGTTTATTTCTACTATCACGTGTGTTGATTTTCCATAATCTTTACCCCAATTTGAGTACATGTTCGGGGAAGAATTTCAGGAACAGTTGGACCCATCGATTTTGTCTTCGACATCCTTTATCTTTGAGATAGACGAGTTTGCCACATCTTACACCATTCCCTACAAGATTAGCCCAGGGAAATTTCTACATATAAATTTTGGTCTAGATGCAGAACAACAAAATAAGTTATTAAGTGTACTTAAAAAAAATTAGGGGCATTCACCTGGGAATACACTGACATGAAGGGTATACACCCTGACACATGCATTCATCACATATATACCCAGGGGGAAGTAACACCTATTAGGCAACCCCATAGAAGGATGAACCCAACACTCAAGGATATAGTAAAAGAAGAGATCCAAAAGTTATTAAATGTCGGATTTATTTATCCCATCTCCGACAGTAAATGGGTACCCCGCTTGTATTGGTTCCAAAGAAATTAACCGGGAAATGAATAATTTGTGTTGATTTCTGAGAGCTTTACAAGGCCACTCATAAGGATTATTTTCCTATTCCTTTCATTGACCAAGTCTTGGATACCCTGTCAGGAAAGAAATATTTTTCCTTTTTAGATGGATATAACGGGTACAATCAAATTATCATAGCACCCGAGGACTAGGACAAGAATACCTTTACTTGTACTTTGGGAACCTATGCCTATAGGGTCTTACCATTTGGATTGTGTAATGCTCCTGCCACATTTCAATGAGAAGTACTAGGGATATTTGCTGATCTTATTCACATTTGTGTGGAGGTGTACATGGTTGAATTCACAATATATGGAAATACCTACCAGGAAGCCTTAGATAACTTAGAAAAATTCCTTGTCAGATGCCAAGAAATGAACCTGTCTTTAAGTCATGAAAAATGTAAAATGTTGTTGAATAAAGGAGTGGTTCTAGGACATCACGTTTCATCTTAAGGGATTAAATTTGATCTTGCTAAGATTGAGGTCATCATCAAAATTCCACCCCTAAATAGTCAAAAAGAGGTGAGAATCTTTCTTGGACATGCCGGATACTTCCGACGGTTTATCGAAAATTTCACAAAGATTGTTGCAACCATGTTTGGATTGTTAATAAAGGATGTCGATTTTTATTGGTCTGAGCAGTGTCAAACCACCTTTGAAACTATGAAATCTAAGCTGTATGTGGTACCAGTTCTTAGGGGGACCAATTGGGCTCTCCCATTTCACATATCCACTGATGCCTCCGACATTGCAATAGAAGGAGTATTAGGGAAGAAAGAAGACCATCAATCCTATGCCATTTATTTTGTGAGCAAGAACTTGTTCCCTGCCGAGTTAAAATATACAGTTACCGAAGAATAATTCTTGGCGGTAGTTCATGCTATTAATAATTTTCACCACTACATCATAGGTTACGAAGTATTTTTACATATAGATCACTCTTCCATTAAATTTCTCATGAATAAACCCATAACTAATGGCCGAGTGACTAGGGGGCTCATGTTATTGCAAGAGTTTAATATCACAGTTCTTGACCGACATGGAAAGGAGAATTTGGTAGCTGATTTTATTTCACGCATAAAAAATGAGGATGATGATATTCCCGTTGATGATAGTTTCTTGGATGACCACTTTTTTCCCCTTTCTATAAATACCCCATGGTTTGTAGATATAGAAAACTATTTGGATACTAGTAAGTTACCATCTCATTTGTCACCTCATGAAAAGCGTAGAATTATTACGCAAAGTGCCAATTACTCTTGGGTTGGCCATGAACTTTTTCGTACTGGTCCAGACTTTATTATTTGTAGATGTGTCCGAGAAGATGAGATACCAGAAATCCTACAAAGTTTTCATGATGGACCATGTGGTGGCCATTTTTCTAGCAAATGTACAACATATAAGGTGTTACATTCAAGTTACTATTGGCCTAACATTTTTAAGGATGCTTCCAAGTATGTGAGGAGTTGTGATAGTTGTCAAAGGATAAGAAGACCCACATCAGCTGAAGAAATGCTCGTGCGTGCCCAAGTTATGATAAAACCTTTCGAGAAATGGGCCCTTGAATTTGTAGGACCAATTTCACCCATGTCTCATAAGAAAAATTATATTTTGGTTTGTACAGATTATTTCACCACGTGGGTAGAAGCAAAATCCCTATTCAGAGCTACAAAAAAATCTATTGGAATTCATTTATGAAAACATCTTCACCCGCTTTGGTGTTCCTTGTGAGATTGTTACAGACCAAGGCACTCAATTCACTTCCAATCTGATGAGAGAACTAATGAATAAATATGGGATTAAGCACTTCAAGTATTCTCCATACCACCCACAAGCTAATGGTCAGGTAGAGTCCACAAAAAAATTTCTGGAAGCTATCTTAACCAAGACTGTTCAATTGCATTATTGGGATTGGGCTGATAGGCTTCCAGAGGCTTTGTGGGCATATCAGACCACCTAGAGAAACACCATTGGGTATACCCCTTATGAGCTAGTGTATGGGAAACAAGTAATTCTACCAATAGAATTCCAAGTAATGACCTTCTGCATTGCCGCAAAATTGAGATTAAACATATATGAGGCTCAGAAACAACGAACCCTACAATTAAACGAGTTGTATGATATAAGGAAAGATGATATCCAACAAACAATATTAGTCCAAAACCAGAGGAGCAAGTGGAAAGAAAAGTTTATTAAGAAGAAACACTTCCAACCTGGTGATTGGGCTTTGTTGTTTGACTCCCGATTTAAAACCTTCAAAGGAAAACTTACCACTCGGTGGTTGGGTCCTTACGAGGTAGTCACCATGTATGAAAATAGGGCTGTGAAAATTAAAACAATTGATGATGGAGAAGTCTCCTTCGTAGTAAATGGACACCGACTCAAAATTTATCACAGATCCACTTCCAAAGATGATTTTCTACAGGTCATGTCAACTGACAAGGCATTGGCCTTAGTAGATGGGGAAGTCCCCCCTTGTTCTTGAATGTTTTTCTGAATTTTCGACTATACATATGTAAATAATTTTGAAGTATTTTGATAGACAATTCTAGAGATTTTTGTAGGTATTTATTTCACTAGGAGTAGACATTTTCAAGGAGATATAAAGGAAGGGGTTTTCTTCAAAATATTTCTATATTTGAACCTTGTTGTCTGCTAAGAATCAATTGAATAATGATTTGTTGTAATTAGCCACATTTTTGCAAAGATTTCCATCTTCTTTTTATCAAGGCATATTTAATATCAGCTGCTCTTAAACCTTCAACACTAGATATAAGGATGTGATACCTTAACCATCAAAATTAGAGGTTACTCATACCGTTTTCCTAAGAACCCTGAGTAAGTGAGTAAAGTATCTTTATTAAAGAGTAACAAGGAGGTATTATTAGCGGTTAGCCATGGAAACATCACAATAACTTAAAAAAGAAGAAAGTGAGTTGAGCCTAAAGATACCTTTATGTTCTTTCCCAATGGTACCATCCACTACACACTAATAATGATTGATTATATCATATATTTAGATAGGACACGTCCGCTTAAGTACCCCTTACATCAAGACAATCTATAAGGAATATATAAAGGAAAGTCATCCTCTAACATAAATACCATCCTAATCTAAAAAAAAAGAAAAGAAAAAAGTTTTTTTTTTTTCCATAGTTGTCCCCCCCTCTTCTTGCACAAAACAATCTTATAATAAATATTAAAAGATGGAGGGCTAGTCTCTGAGGGTGTAAGAGGCTAACCCATCGGGATACTGAAAAAGTCTGCTGGCAGCGGGTACCGGCCTGTGGTATGACTAGGTAAACCCGCCAGAGTACTGAACATGCTTGCTAGCAACAGGGCATTCTACCTAGCGAGGATGATAATCTGACAAAAAAATAAGAAATTGCTAAATATTAAACTTGTCTTGGTGTACGACATTACTTGTGGAAAAAGATGACACAAATTATGCATGGTTAAGCTAAGGTTAATGAAATCCATAAATATGCCATTGGGAACTAACTTTGAGACTATCTTGAAACTCTCTCGCCTACCTCTTCTTAACTATATGTAGGATATTCTATCCTATAGGTGGGGCCATATTATAACCGTCTCGTCATACCAATATGTGAAATTTATGTATGCACTTAACAAGCTGTAAATCTTCGRCTATCAGGATAATTGACTGGTTTCCTATATTTTTTATTGTGAGGTGTCACAATACTTAGGATTGGGGGAGGGGTTTCATGAGATGAAAAATGACAACATTCCCTATCTATAATCCATGAGAATAAGAAGTRGAATCTTTGTAAAAATTTATGTATATTTTTTTTATGAAATGGGTTATTATATCGACAGTTATTTTTTTATTGAAATGCTCATTGTGTGTTATAAACCTGTTGTATATTTCTTCGACAAAACACTTAACTAGTTTTTCTCCACAAACTGTTTATTATAGACTATGATTACATGCCTTATAATATGCGATATAGAGGAACAAATTGTTATGATGTGTGAGCACAATGGAAAAACAAGTAATAATGAAACACTCTTATCATGTCTCTGCTCCTTTTCACTATGATTGTCAAAAGTGTTTAAGACTGAGTGCTATGGATAAAACATCCATTACAGGATGAAAAAATTTCATTTCGCACAGGAGTACCATATGGAGTGTCATTTGAAAGACCATATGGGGTGCCATATGGGTGACTGGATGACACGCCATATGAAGGATCAGATGAGGTGCACACACAGAGTAAATGACCATGATTTCAGGTAACATGGAATCTTTGAATTAATTTGGCTGTTCAGTTGTATGATGAGATAGTTAAATGGAAATTGAGATTTAAATGATACAATATTTAAACACATTTTTATGATCAAATGTCCAAGTCGAAGACTTGGAAATTGATATAACTCCTTCATCATTACGATTGCCTCCAAATGACACTCTTCAAATTCAAAATTAGTGCACTCATACTCACACATGGCAACTCGTGTGTGATGAATTCATCAAAGAATTCAACTGTTTCCACCTTGGGCGCATTCAAAATCAGAGGGTTAGCTGAAATTGTTATCTCATTCATGCACTGTGCTCATCCTCTGCCCAATTGTGCTCATCCTCTGCCCAAATTCACTCCTCTGTTCAATTATTCTCCTTTTATCATCATCCACACTGTCACCATTCCCAAACGATATGATCCGTCCTCCTATATCGACCTCTTTGTTATCCCCGAGTTCGCACAGTGTAGGGAGGTCTTCCTTTGCGTAGGGTGGGAATCGTTCTTGGCCCATCTGTAGGGCCATGATGATGACGTTTATTTGAAATTCTCCCTTGGATTCAATGGAAGGATGGCACACATGGGGTCTCCGTCCTTCTTGGTCTCTAAGGAGTCAATTTCCTTAGACACAAATATTTCAAGAGTTGGATATCGCTGGTTCAAACACCACCAGTTTCCACGGTCAAGCTACAATAGGGTTTTCAAGCATGAGTTTCAAAATGTTTCTGGAGATAAGGGATACTCCAAGGAGTGGATTAAAGATAAGTTAATTAACCCCCTGATTGTCATCACCACAATTATCACTTGTGAAGGTAGATACTCTATTTTTAAAGCTTGCCATTTTCGACTATTAGCTCATTTTCAGTTTAACAAGCCATTTAATTTTCCTTTTTACTTCTTGAAAAGTCTTGAGAAGATATCTTCCCAAGTATGAAATAATGTGGCCAATCCTCATAACAACCTATTCCACCACAACTTCATCAAATTTCTTGTTATATCCGATTTGGCAAAACAGGGGAAGACATGGGATGAGTTCATTTAAAAATTTTCAAACACCCATCTCACAATCAAGAACAACAAGAAAACACTTGATCTAGGGACTATTACTCCATCCAAACCCCATTCTCTGAAGACACCAAACCCTCCTACTCAAGATATCCCTCTACTGGAACAAAAGACCAAGAAACTTGTTGATACCCCTGCAGCCTCATCAGGCAAGAAGACTAAAAAGCCTATTGATAACTCTCCAATTACCTCAACATCTATTGATCATGCACCCAAAAAGTTACAAGAGGAAACTCAACATGATTTCCCTGTAGTCCCCATAAATAGGAGAGGGGCCAATCGATTCAAAGGATGACCTTTTCAAAAAAGTACCCGAAATGTAAGTGGGAAGTCTAATGTAAAAAATCCAGGCACTTTAGATCCTATCCAAGTATCTTCCGATCTCGAAAGCCCCCATAAAAGACTTAGGGAATTTTTTGCAGAATAATTGGAGCCTGATAGAGAAGCAAAATATGAACCCATTCCCCCTAATAAACCCTCTATTACACCTACCTCATAGATACCTACAACAGATCCCAAAATTGATAAACTCTCTACATCCTTCAAGGGATCCAATCCCTCCTTTGAGGTATCTGATCATACTCCAACCATTGAAAAATTACAACAGGAAAATGTTCAGCTGCTGCAACATTTGGAAGAGAGGAAGACCATGGATAGACATATCCACCACAATAATGCAATATTACAAGCAAATGTGAATTCCCTCCAATGGTTGGTTGATCAAATGACCAATGAAAATCATAGCCTTCGTTCACAATTGAAACACCGCAAGAGGGACAAGACAAAGTATTCAGGGAAAGAAGCTTCTAAAGCTAATCCATCCCCTTCTTAGCAAGTCTAGTCATATTGGGAAATTCATTTTTGTTTGCAGTGGGACCTGCAAATCCTTAGGTGTGGGGGTAATGTTGGGCTCGTGATTTGGTTGTTTTATGATGATGATTGAATCCTTTTTGCACCGGTATTATATGTATTAATAACCATTTTGAAGATGGTTTGAAAGGATTTTGTATCAATTCAGTGTGGATCTACAACAAATATGTGAACTTGATGTTTTGCAATGATTTAGAGTTAAATTCGATTTGATTTAATGTTTAAAATAATCTAATGTGCGATCTGAGTGTCACGGGACGAATTCACAATGCAATTTTCCATCTGGTAGCTCGTTCGACACTTAATCCAACAAACGATCTGGTACTTCATCTAGGACTGTGTCTGACACTGCATCCAACACTTGGAGTGTTGGCGAGTTGGCGGTTGTTATATTGGCAACCTGTGCTTGGTGAATCAATGACCTGGGTTTTGTTTCCCATCATGGCCTCCAGCTACTGAGCTCTTGACATCTCAGATTAAGCCATTATGATAATCGTTGAGTGGCTCATTCAGTTTCTAGAAGCTAAAGGTTGTTAGCACCCATTTAATGGGATTTACCATTTTTAGAGGAGGTCGACCCTTCTAGTGTTCGACCTGTCTAATTGTAATCATTATAAATACCACCAGTAGTGGCCAAACCATATGTTAAGAATTGTTAGAATCCATTTCCCTTTGTAACTCATACATTTATGCAAACTTGTGTTAAGACTGCGTTTTTAATTTAATGCCAGAACCGTGTTGATTAAGCTTGCAATTTTCTATTGAGGAGTAGCCACGACCTGCTGGGGGGCCCACCAGTGGTCTGGGTGAATACTTAGATAGATAGATTGCATATTTCAGTTGTGTACCTATCATTTACTTCATTTCATGTTACATGTGTTTTGTCATTTCAAATACTATGTATTTTTTTGTTCATCATTTAATTGTTTAAATTCCCTTTTTGCAGGTTGCTTGTAGGAAATAGATATTTGTTACGCTGTGTCTTTTATTTATTAGTAAATGGCTTGCAATCTACTAACCTTGTTTGTGTGTTAAAATGTTAAATTGATTTCCGCAGTTTAAAACTGAGTAGTTAGAATAGAGTATTAGTTTAAGAGAGAGTACATAGTTTATTTTATAAGTTTCGATGGATTAATAAGTGCAAGTTTTGTTAATTTAATTTTTAGTTTTAGTCATGCTTTCTTGAATCTATTCTGCTTATCAATATTGTTATAGTATGCTAAGATAGAAGTAGGTTTTTGATTATGTTTTTATAAGCATTTTAATTTGCAATCTGAGTTTTTAAAGATAGGATTAAGCCCGGTATAATTATGAAATTCCAGTTTTAGATATTGTTTTTATAAGCATTTTGGTTTGAAGTCTGAGTTTTTAATAATAGGATTACCTTAGTTTAATTTATGAAATTTCCGTTCTAGATTTGAATTGAAATTTTAATTTGAAGTTTGAGTTTGAATTAATCTTTTAGTTACGAGTTTATAATCGTGTGAATTTGCTTAATTTATCATAAGAGTGCATTTGAATTAGTATAAGAGTGTTTTTCTTATCATTGATGATTGATATATGAATTGAGAGATCGCATGGATTTTCAGGATAG
This sequence comes from Picea mariana, assembly GCA_032191745.1. NCBI lineage: Eukaryota > Viridiplantae > Streptophyta > Pinopsida > Pinales > Pinaceae > Picea > Picea mariana. The sequence goes on along the minus strand of JASDQU010101753.1, from coordinate 236,196 downwards.
TTGATACTTCTTCTATGATGGCTAATCTCTCATTAGATTGCTCGATTCATACTTTTCATTTCTCCATAGAAGTCAATATTGAATTTATCCCTCTTGAGATATCACTAATAGTTAGATGCCATCGTGATGTCATTAGGCACCAAAGACATAATCATCATCTTTAAAGTTTCTTGTTATTGTAGATTAAGAATAGTTTTTGATTAATCTTTGAATACTGTCATGATGCTTTTGATTAAGTAGGTTAAGATTTCCTGTTGCAGATTAGAAGTGATTATGAGTTTTATCTTAAGAATAGAGTTTACTTGTTGAATAGTTTTGATAGGTATTCTTACTGAACAAGTTTTACTAGGAGTAGTTGTTTGATTGCTTACTTGCTGATGTTCATTAGATTGAATAGATTAACTTGTTGTTGTTGTTTCTCATTAAGTTGAATAGATTAGATTACTTTCTGTTGCTCATTAGAATAAATAGGTTAACTTGTTCAAAGTAGGGTTTTTGATATGCTTCTTTAGGAATAATCCATCGATCCATTGTTTAAAAGTTGCTTAGGGTAAATATTTCAAGTTATTTAATAGGGTTTCCTCATTGATAGTCTTTGCTTAAGTAGATTAACCCTTAGATATACCATCTCCTTAGTTAGATCATACTTCCTCTAGCTTTTCTTCCTTGGCACATATAGTGCTACAACTCTAAGTTTACTTACCCCAGGTTGACAATTTAATTGAGGGATTTAGTGCATATAGAACACCCATCACCAATCACCAATTGGCGAAAATTTAGAGAGCACCTAATCACTGTCATATTAGGAAGGTTTTCTCGTCACTTTAGAGGTGGGGTAGTCACCTCAAGGGGGGAATCCTAGTGAAACTAGGGGGGATTGAGATGGAAAATGTGGTATATGAATGGATGGCCCTAAAGGTCAATTCTCTATATTGTAAAGAGAACTTGGTAATGAGTCTTCAGAAAGGCTTAGGGTTTCCAATGCTTTGGGTGATCTGCTGAGAGAATAATACCTACCCAAGACACAATGAAAACCAAGTATACAATGCAGTATGTTATGTGGAAAATAAAATTAAGCTTGTTGTCCATAATTGCAACAATTATCAGTTATATATATCAACATATAAAATATAACAAGGGATGAAAAATAAGTTCTAAACGTCCAATTGAATAAGCAAGAGACAAGCTAACAATGATGGAGTAAGAATTTAGCACAAAAGGAAGGTTGTCACAAAAATATTACTGCATAGATATTTATTAGTATTATGGCTGTAGAAAACCAAGCCTTATAATAAAAAATTTAGCCAATGAAAATCACTTCAAACTAGCTCAAAAAGTGCGCTAGGGTTAGTAGTTTGTTAGGGAAA
>JASDQU010101753.1:210623-221572 GCA_032191745.1 Picea mariana | reverse complement strand
CACTCCTTTGTTTGACCTTAACTTATTTGCGAGCATAATAATATTTTTTGCAATGGCCCAAAATAATTTGATGGGAAATATCTTACCATTCGTATCAACCAATTAATTCAGGTGATGAGTGAAATTCAAATGAATCTACCGCTGAATCTATACAATTTAATTCATTGTGGGTTGACGGTGGAGGCACGAAGGGTGTTGTGTTGTATCAGTAGGTTAAAACGGTCCTTTTGATTCATGCACAAATTAGCAACTAATGCGAGATTTTGGAATTAAATATCCCTTTAAATGCATCGAATTTAAACGTATGTGGTTTTAAAATGTCCCATTGTGTCTCTTTCCTAGTGGGGAAGTCAGGAATCAGCAAGGTTCTATGGGAGTTTTCGTAGATGTTTTTTTGCCAAAAAACCTCCAACGTCGATCGATTTCGCCGCACAGGTTTGACGCGGCACAACTAGCTCGAGATAAAAACTAAATCGTAAGGCTATCCAATCTGGCAAGGATACATGGTAGATGAGGATAGGCGATATGATTGTGCCTATCAATTGGAGTCGGGCTTTTTCATAAGTTGTGCATTTGAAAACTAAGCCTGGGCTTGCCGATTCTGAAAAGTATCTGGGATTGACGATCGAGGAATAAACCTATCACGCTTTTTTATAGACTTGCTTTCTCAAAACTCATCGATGCCGAAAATATTTGGGATTGGCTATCAACGATTCTATTTCTTACTTTGTTAACGTTTACTCCCTTTTTCTTTCGTCGATGCCGAACGAGATCAGCTATCGGTGGATTCCTTGTTTAATTATTTCCGTGGAATAGAGCTTCCTTTTGCCAATGCCAATGAAGATCGACGCTCGACGACTTCGGTTTTCTGAGGTGATTTTATTTCATCTTTAATTTTTTTCGACGTCGAATATTTAAGCGCGTCGGGGGAAAATATTTTACTGTAGATTCTTTAATTAACTGTTAGTCTTTCAATTTATGGGTTTTCACATGTTCAAGAAAATGTTGAGAGACTTTAAATGAGAAACAAAATGATAAGCAAAGGCAACATTTTCATACTAAAGTCGAATTTAGACAGNAAGCCTGGGCTTGCCGATTCTGAAAAGTATCTGGGATTGACGATCGAGGAATAAACCTATCACGCTTTTTTATAGACTTGCTTTCTCAAAACTCATCGATGCCGAAAAGATTTGGGATTGGCTATCAACGATTCTATTTCTTACTTTGTTAACGTTTACTCCCTTTTTCTTTCGTCGATGCCGAACGAGATCAGCTATCGGTGGATTCCTTGTTTAATTATTTCCGTGGAATAGAGATTCCTTTTGCCAATGCCAATGAAGATCGACGCTCGACGACTTCGGTTTTCTGAGGTGATTTTATTTCATCTTTAATTTTTTTCGACGTCGAATATTTAAGCGCGTCGGGGGAAAATATTTTACTGTCGATTCTTTAACTAACTGTTAGTCTTTCAATTTATGGGTTTTCACATGTTCAAGAAAATGTTGAGAGACTTTAAATGAGAAACAAAATGATAAGCAAAGGCAACATTTTCATACTAAAGTCGAATTTAGACAGAGAAAAAGATCAAGTAGTACCCAAAAAAAGAAATTTGACATAGATGTTTTTAGGGTGTGTTGAGTGCTCAACAAATGGTGATTTACTGGGTGAAATAAGAATCTTTGTTCCTCCTTCAGGCTCGGCTGATACGAAAGTTGGTGGAGAAATTAACTAGTTTTAAATCAGTGCTTCTTTTACTCTTGCATTTGAAATTCTTCGGTTGATTCTTCTAGGTCTGCCTGTGGGGTTTTCCACCTTTATTCCTCCTTTGTTTCCTGTAACCCTGACTCATGCCCTTTTTGACAAAAATCTAGTAAAGTATTCACTAGCATGAAGCCTTTAGTTACCTTTAATCACTTTCTATGGTGTTTCTCCACTGCCAGTGAGCATCCATAGCCCCGACATCACAGACCTTGCTCCGCTGCCAATGAGTGTTCATAGCCCCAATAGAGATATCTACATACCCTCTCCCACTGTTCACTCATTTTGGTATAGTTAACTTTTATTTCAGCAGAATTCCCTGAGCGAGTGCGAGAGGATGACGACTATTTAATTTGCAAAGTGATATGGTTAAGGTGAATCCTTTTCTAGATTTATCTTCAGGGTTCATGCAGTCCTTTTCATCTTTTCAACTTTTCCTTAAGGTTTCACCAGACCACCGGTCAGGCACGTTTGGATTTCACCAAAGTTGTTCATCTGTGCAAGTTAGATAGAGGACTCTTCAAAGAAACTACAGGTTCCCCAATGCTCCTTGGGTTGTATATGAGCAATGAGTTAGGAACGTATTTTTCTATGTCGCATGATTTGAGGTCAACCATTGTATTGCTTGTTGGAAAATATTTAACAGTTTAACAGAAAGTGAATGCTTGTCATTGATGGCAAGTACAGGAAGTTTGTAATAGACAGACAAACAGAAGATAAGTTCAGGAAGATCAAATGATCGAAGGCACAGCAACATTGATCGAATGATCCCTTTCAAAATTCCCAAGAGCCGTCAGATCAAGGTTTGATCTGTACCGTTGGATCCAGTCCATGTCGGAATTTCGTAGATCGAAAGTTGGAAATGTCAAGTAATATCAATCACAAGAATCCCGAAATCGCGATATGTGGAATCGCGATGTAAACTGAGCCGTCAGATCTAGGTTTATCTGAACCATTGGATCCATCCCAAGTCGAAGTTTTGGAAATTGAGTGTTGGACATGTCAAAACTTATTGACATCAGGAATACCGAAATCGCGATATGAGAAATCGCAATTTGATCGCAGCCTTTGAATTGAGATTGAATCTGGACCGTCGATCCAACTCCTTATCAAAGTTTCGTGAATCGCAACATCAAGAAGAAAAGAAACAAATGCAACAAGATTTATGAATTCGCGATATGTGAAATCGCGATTTAATCGCAGTCGTTGAATAGAGATCAGATCTGGACCATTGATGAAACTCCATATTGGAGTTTCGCGAATCGCGACATAGAGAGGCAAAGAACCTAATGCAACAGGAATTCCGAAATCGCAATATGCGATATCGCGCTTCAATCGTAGCCATCAAGTCAAGCTCAGATCTGGACCGTTGATCTAATACCATATCGGAGTTTTGCGAATCGGGATATGGAAAGGTAAAGAAAACAATGCAACATGAATGTCGAAATTGTGATATGAGAAATCACGACAGCCATTGATTCAAGAGAAAATCTGGACCATTGAATCACAGGACATGTGGCAAGCAATCAAAAGTTCGCTGACTTAAGGTCAATGGAGCATAGTGTTGAAATTCACGAAATGAGAAATCACGAAAGCGCTTTCTGCATAGGCGCTTGGTTATGATCATAGTCATATTGGAGAAGGAGCTAGTGCAGAAAAGTTCTGTGTTGGAACTTAGGAGATCGCGAATTGAAGTGTCGAGACACTCAGCACAGGACTGTCGAAATGCTGAAACCCGATTTAAAGGCAATATCAATAAAGTTCATCCAACGGCGTGGATAAATCGGAATATGATCGGAAGGTCATTGTTCTCTTTGACAATTAACTTTTCAGTTACGAATCTGTTAGCGAAACGGATTCATGATTGCAAATCAGTTGGCATTTCAGTTGCTTGGACAGTTGTCTCCTTTTTGCCAAGGGAAATGGGAAGTGAAACCGCTGTGGATCTGTGTGTAAAAGAAAAAGAGATAGACTATGTGAGGTTAGCTGTTCTGTATGAAAAATGAATGAGACTGTAAGAAAGGAAAATTTATAGAATGCAGAGTGAGATGAAGAATATGCACATTGTGAGGTGAAACTCAGGGAAGAGTAACAGATGATGAAGAAAACTTGAAGCTAAGAAGAATGACGGAAGAAGTTGATGCAGAGCAGACCTGAGGAACAGACAGAGGAAGAAAAGAACTACAGTACAGTTAGAAGAAGACTAGAATTACAGAACAAAGAAAGATTGGTAAGAATTGATTTATATGTGTAGCCAAATGTTTATTTATTCATTTTATGTGATAGGGAGGTTGGGAGGTGCTCGAGAGGATTGTTTTCCTCAAAAGTTCAAGTGGGAGCTTGAACACAGGAAGTTGTAGCTTCCATCTGGTTACAGCTAGAGAAACAAGGGTGGCAGGGTGTTGCAAGGGAGAACAAGTGTTCTCTGTTATACAGTTTGGAGCCTGTGTAACTGGAATTTGGTGCTTCCATCCAGTTGGTGCTGGAACATTAAGGGAGTTGGTGCTTCCTTCTAGTGGGTGCTAGAAAAACCACAGAGTTGGTGCTCTCAAACAAGTTGCAGCTTGTAAAACAGAGGTAGCAGCCTCACATTGAGTTGGTGCTCAATTATAGATGATGTACAGAACTTAAAAGACTACCTATCATTTCAAAGAAGAAGAGGTTTTCTCCCTTTATGGGTTTCCTCGTGAAAATTTGTCTCTGTGTTAATAGAATTAAAAATTGTTTAAGCTCAAAGACAACTGATTCACCCCCCCCTCTCAGTTGTATTAGTAATTTCAACAATTGGTATCARAGTGAGTTCCTTTTATTCAAAGGTAGATCAGTAAGATTAAACATGACAAGTCATGAAGGGACTTCAGCCTCTAAGCCCCCTCTATTTGATGGAACAAATTTTGCCTTCTAGAAGATTAGAATGAGAACATACTTAATGGCCTTGGGTGTTGATGTTTGGGATGTAGTAGAGACTAGATATACAAAGCCTGTTATGCTAGCCTCCAAGGATGATAAGTTAGAGTTTAGCTTTAATGCTAAAGGGATGAATGCTATCTTGAATGGACTTGCTGAAGCTGAGTTTGTAAAGGTGATGCATCTTGATACTGCCAAAGCAATGTGGGATAAACTTATTATCAGTTATGAAGGAAATGAGAAGGTAAAAGATGCCAAACTTCAGACATACAGATTGAAATTTGAACAACTAAAGATGAATGAAGATGAAACAATTAGCAAGTATTTTTTAAGAGTTGAAGAACTTGTAAATGCCATGAAGGGTCTCGGTGAGAAGTTTGATGACTCACTCTTAGTTCAGAAGATTTTAAGATCTCTGCCTGATGAATTTAATCCAAAAGTCTTTGCAATAGAAGAATTAAATGATCTTAAAACTCTGTCCATTGATCAACTTCTAGAAACTCTAACTGCTTATGAAATGAGAATTAACAAAGATAAATCCAGTACTAGAGAAGCATATTTTAAAGCAGACAAGAATACTGATTCAGAATTACAGGATATTGAGGCAAAATTTGTGAGAAGGTTAAAGAAAGGATCGTGAAAATATCAAGGGAAGTTTCCCTTCAAATGCTTTAACTGTGGAAAGATAGGTCATTTTGCATCTAAATGTCCCCATCAGAAAAAGGATCAGAACTCTGATGATGAAAAGAAGTACAAATGCAAGAAATATAAGAAGAAGAAAAGTCTGGTTGCAAATAATGACAATTCCTCAGAAGACACCGATAGTGACTCATCCTGTGAAGATAAGGCAAATGACTTCATGCTTATGGCCAAGGAGGATTATGATAATAAAAGTACAGGCAGTGATGATAATGATGAAGAAGTTGTGGTTTATTTGGAAGGAGAATTGATCAGTGCACTGGAAGAAATTGATAGACTCAGAACTAAGAACAGAAAGCAAAAACAATTGTTGACATAGTTTGAGAAAGACAGTAAAAAACCTGATGAAGACTTTGCTCTGCTGAAAGTGGAATTAGAAGAGGCAAAGAAAATAGAAGACATACTAAAACAACAATTGTCAGAGAAGAAAGTCAGGTGTGAAGCCTTGGAAGAAGAGATAGTAAAAACTAGAAAATAAATGGAGAAATTTAAAGGATTGTATCATCAAAATCTGCCAAGTATTAAAGCCTCGGAAGAATTAACCTCCATTCTAAATCAGCAAAGAAATTCAAAGTTGAAAGTTGGATTGGGATATGAAGAAGGATCATGTAGTGATCATCCAAGTAATACAGAATCTATTAAGTTTATCAAATCCTCAAACAGTGATAACAGTCACTCTGCAGAAACAAAGAAGGAAAATCAGCCACCAAGAAGAAATGAAAGAAAAATCCCCAAAACTGATTTTTTAGACCAGAAAGATCATTGGCGTGACAGAAATTGACCTCCTCAAAGAAGACAGATTTTTTCAAGGTACAAAGATTTTTTCTATGGTTATTGTTTTCTATGCTCTAATTTTGGTCACAAAGTTATAAACTGTCATTTAAGATTTAGATATGAACAATCAATATATTCTTTGAATAATTATCTTCCACAACAAAGATTGAGATAGCCAAGCAACAAACAATCACATATTATAAATCATGTGATGACTGGGAGAAGGACACAGGTGAAACACAACAACAGATTTGTGCATAACAATCGTTATGATCTATTATTCAATGAACCAAAATGTTACAACTATCGTAATCATGGTCATAAAGTTGTAGACTGTCGCTTAAGCAAATACAATTCAGATTTGATCCCCACTACTGAAAATGTCAAAGTTTTGAAGAAGAAAGTAGATGACAAGTGTGGACTAGTGCTATCAGCCCAAAAGAAAAAGAATCCCTGGTATATTGACAGTGGATGCTCCAAACACATGACTGGAGACAGAAGTAAGTTTCTAACTCTAGGTGATAGAAAATTAGGGAATGTAACTTTTGGAAATGATGCACCAGGAAAGATAAGAGGTAAAGGAATTGTAAGTTTGTGTAACGGAAAAAGAAAATATCAAGATGTGTTGTTTGTAGAAGATTTGAAACATAATCTGCTTAGTGTCAGTCAAGTCTGTGACCGAGGGTGTGAAGTTGTTTTTACCTCTAAAGACTGTAAAATAAAATCTGTGGATTCAGGTCAGCTAGTTGCAAAAGGTATAAGAATAGAAAACAATGTTTATGTTTTAAAAGAAGAAGAAGAAGAATGCAACTTAAGCAAATATGATGAAAGTTGGTTGTAGCATAGGAGACTTGGTCACCTAAATTTTGATCACATAATCAAACTCAAAAACAATGGGGTAGTAAAAGATCTTCCGAAGATATCAAATCCATATGACTCTGTTTGTAAACCCTGTCAGATAGGAAAGATTACTCGCACTCAATTCAAATCAAAAAAAAAATCTTCAACAGAAAAACCTCTCCAGTTACTTCATATGGATCTATGTGGACCATCAAGGAAAAAAGGTATAGGAAAAGAAAACTACTTTATTTTGATTATTGATGCCTATTCTAGACTAACTTGGGTTGCCTTTTTGAAAGAAAAATCTGAAGCACTTGAAAAATTCAAAGTATTTAAGGCTCTGACTGAGAATCAAACAGGAAAAAGATTAAAGGCAGTAAGGTCTAATAGAGGAGGAGAGTTTAGTTCTGGGAACTTCAAAGAGTTATGTGATAAACATGGGATCAAAAGAGAGTACACAATTCCAAGGACTCCACAGCAAAATGGAGTTGTTGAGAGACAAAATAGGTCAATACAGCAAATGGCAAGATCAATGATGAATGAAAGGAACATACCTCAGACATATTGGGTGGAAGAAATTCATACAACTGTTCATATCCTTAACAAAGCTCATCTCAGACCACACAGTGACAAGACTCCTTATGAACTTTGGTTTGGAAGACCTGCGTCAATTAAGCATTTTAAAGTTTTTGGGAGTAATTGCTATATCAAGAACAATGATGAAAATATTGGCAAATATGATGACCGGGCTAATGAAGGTATCTTCTTGGGTTATGCTACAAATAGTAAATGGTACAGATGCTACAATAAAAGATTGCACAAACTAGTTGATTGTATAGACATAAAAGTTGATGAAGAAATCCCAGTCACAAATGTAAGCAGTGCTGAACCAAGAACATAAGATATAGTTGAAGATGAAGATGAACAGGTCCAAGGATCAGAAAGAGAAGAATCTGGATCAGATGAAGATACAACTACTCAAATTGACACAAATCAGTAGAAAGAAGCAAAATCACCTCTCAGAATTATTAGAAAGAATCATCCTGAAAATCAGATAATTGGAGATATAAATGAAGGAGTTCAGACAAGAAGGAAATTGATTAAAGACTCAGAACAATCTCATGTTGCCTTTTTATCTATGAATGAACCTAAAAATTTTGAGGAAGCTAGCCAGGAAGATAATTGGATTAGAGCAATGAATGAAGAGCTTGATCAAATTGAGAAGAACAATATTTGGGAGCTTGTCCCTAGACCTGAAGATAAGAATGTAATAGGTTCCAAATGGGTGTTGAAGAATAAAATGAATGAAAAAGGACAAGTTGTTAGAAATAAGGCCAGATTGATCTGTAAGGGATATGCACAAATTGAAAGTCAGGACTTTGATGAAACTTTTGCACCAGTGGAAAGATTGGAAGCTATCAGAATATTTCTTGCTTATTCATGTCATAAGAACTTCAAAGTATATCAGATGGATGTTAAGTCGGCATTTCTTAATGGAGATCTAGAGGAAGAAGTATATATGGAGAAACCTAAAGGATTCTCTTTGACAGATAATCCTAATTATGTTTGCAAGCTGAAGAAGGCCTTATATGGACTAAAACAAGCACCACGAGCTTGGTATTATAGACTAGACAAATTTCTACAAGAAAAAGGGTTCAAGAAAGGTATTGTTGATAGTAACCTTTACATTAAGACTGAAGGTGATAATTTACTTGTTGTTTTGGTTTATGTAGATGATATTATTTTTGGCTGTACTAATGAATCATATGTCCAGTGGTTTGCTAATTCTATGCAAACAGAATTTGAAATGTCCATGATAGGAGAACTGTCATATTTTCTTGGCTTACAAGTAAAACAAAGCTCTGCAGGAATTTTTATTTCTCAAGAAAAATATTTGAAAGGGATGTTGAAGAAATTTCATATGGAAGATTCCTCTACAATAAGCACACCTATGGTGGTTGGTTACAAGCTGAGCAAAGATGATATCTCACCTGATGTTGATCAAAAGACATATCACTCTATGATAAGCAGTCTTCTGTACATCACAACATCACGTCCTGATATAATGCAAGTTGTTAGAATGGTAGATCATTTTCAGTCTACTCCTAAACAAAGTCATTTGGTAGATATCAAAAGAATATTCAAATATCTGAAGGGAACAATGGCATATGGATTGTGGTACCCTAGAAATCAGAATTTCCAGTTAACTGCTTATTCAGATGCAGACTGGGCAAACTGTGTTGATGAGAGAAAAAGCACCAGTGGAGGAGCATTCTTTCTGGGTGAGTCATTAGTTGCATGGCTTAGTAAGAAGCAATGATCCATTTCCTTATCTACTACAGAGGCAGAATACATTGTTGTTGCCACTTGCTGCACACAAATTTTATGGATGATACAAACTCTTGCAGATCTGAAGGTAACTTACACTGATCCTATTCCAATTCATTGTGATAACACCAGTGCCATTAGTGTCTCCAAGAATCCTGTTCTTCATTCCAAGACTAAGAATATACCAATAAAGTACCATTTTCTCAGAGAACAAGTTACAAACAGAATTGTTCAACTGAATTATATACCCTCTACAGAACAGATTGCGGATATCTTTACTAAACCATTACCAGTGACCCCTTTTGGATATCTTCGTCAAAAGTTGGGGGTTATAATTTCTTGTGTCTAATCTGTTCACCTGATCAAGGGGAGTATTTATTGAATATCTGGTGTATTTCCTAGATGCTTATAGACGACAGGGGGAGTATGTTTTTGCAACAAGTTCAGGGGAAGAATGTTTCTTCTTTGACATTGATGTCAAAGGGGGAGAAAAGATCTCTTCTGGGAGAAGAGTAGAGTCCGAACGCAGAGGAGAGGCGAGTCTGAATGCATGTGGGTGCTTGTGTTTCCATCAATGCCAAAGGGGGAGATTGTTGGCAAATATTTAACAGTTTAACAGAAAGTGAATGCTTGTCATTGATGGCAAGTACAGGAAGTTTGTAACGAACAGGCAAACAGAAGATAAGTTCAAGAAGATCAAATGATCGAAGGTGCAACAACATTGATCGAATGATCCCTTTCTAAATTCCTGAGAGCCGTCAGATCAAGGTTTGATCTGGACCGTTGGATCCAGTCCATGTCAGAATTTCACAGATCGAAAGTTGGAAATGTCAAGTAATATCAATCACAAGAATCCCGAAATCGCGATATGTGGAATCGCGATGTAAACTGAGCCGTTAGATCTATGTTGATCTGAACCGTTGGATCTAGCCCAAGTCGGAGTTTTGGAAATCGAGTGTTGGACATGTCAAAACTTATTGACATCAGGAATACCAAAATCGCGATATGCGAAATTGCGATTTGATCGCAGCCTTTGAATCGAGATTGAATCTAGACCGTCAATCCAACTCCTTATTGGAGTTTCATGAATCGCAACATCAAGAAGAAAAGAAACAAATGCAACAAGATTTATGAATTTGCGATATGCGAAATCGCGATTTAATCGCAGCTGTTGAATAGAGATCAGATCTGGACCATTGATCAAACTCCATATCAGAGTTTCGTGAATCGCGACATAGAGAGGAAAAGAACCTAATGCAATAGGAATTTCGAAATCACGATATGCGATATCGCGCTTCAATCGTAGCCGTCAAGTCAAGCTAATATCTGGACCGTTGATCTAATACCATATCGGAGTTTCGCGAATCGGGATATGGAAAGGCAAAGAAAACAATGCAACATGAATGTCGAAATCACGATATGCAAAATCACGATAGCCATTGATTCAAGAGAAAATCTGGACCATTGAATCACAAGACATGTGGCAAGCAATCGAAAGTTCGCTGACTTAAGGTCAACGGAGCATAGTGTTGAAATTCACGAAATGAGAAATCACGAAAGTGCTTTTTGCATAGGCGCTTGGTTATGGTCATAGTCATATTGGAGAAGGAGCTAGTGCAGAAAAGTTCTATGTCGGAACTTCG
>JASDQU010101753.1:182898-210573 GCA_032191745.1 Picea mariana | reverse complement strand
AGAGATGTTGAAGAAATTTCAGATGGAAGATCCATCTACAGTTAGCACACATATGGTGGTTGGTTGCAAGATGAGTAAAGATGATATCTCACCTGATGTTGATCAAAGGACATATCGCTCTATGATAGGCAGTCTTTTGTACATCACAACATCCCGTCTTGATATAATGCAAGCTATTGGAATTGTAGGTCGTTTTCAATCTGCTCCTAAACAAAGTCATTTGGTAGCTGTCAAAAGGATATTTAAATACTTGAAGGGAACAATGACTTATGGTCTATGGTATCCTAGAAATCAGAATTTCCAGTTAACTGCTTATTCAGATGCAGACTGGGAAAACTGTGTTGATGAGAGAAAAAGCACCAGTGGAGGAGCATTCTTTCTGGGTGACTCATTAATTGCATGGCTTAGTAAAAAGCAAGGATCCATTTCATTATCCACTACAGAGGTAGAATACATTGCTGCTGCTACTTGATGCACACAAATTTTATGGATGATACAAACTCTTGCAGATCTGAAGGTAACTTACATTGATCCTATTCCAATTCATTGTGATAACACCAGTTCCATTAGTGTCTCCAAAAATCCTGTTCTTCATTCCAAGACTAAGCATATTCCAATAAAGTACCATTTTCTCAGAGAACAAGTTACAAACAGAGTTGTTCAGTTGAATTATATTCCTTCCAAAGAACAGATGGCTAATATCTTTACTAAACCATTAGCAGCGACTCCTTTTGGATATCTTTGTCAAAAATTGGGGGTTATAATTACTTGTGTCTAATCTGTTCACCTGGTCAGGGGGAGTACTTATTGAATATCTGGGTATTTCCAAGAAGCTTATAGTCGACAGGGGGAGTATGTTTTTGTAACAAGATCAGGGGAAGAATGTGTTAGCGATCAAAAATGCACTGGCATTTTTGAAAGAGTAATGCCTAATCTTGTAAAGAAAATTTGACTAGCTTTCTGGGCTCCAAATGTAGATTTGAAAGCACCATTGGAAAGATTAGGATTTGTAGATGTCGATTGACTATTTAAGCATGCAAAACGAACTCTCTACGACTGAGAAATTTGATTTTGAAAAAATCTGCGCTTTCACCAGCGCAAAAGGAAGAATTATAACTAGTTAGCTGGTGAAAGCTCCGCCTTTCACCAGCTAAGGAGAAGATTTTCGGGTAAATTAGCTGGTGAAAGCCTGTCACGGCCAGAATAGCCAAATTTTTGCCCAGATCGAGATTTTTTGGGTTTGAATGGTTTGAAATCTTCTTCAATAAGCTGGTTATGAATTATCAAATCAAAATATGAAAGCCATTCTTGGAGATGAAAGTCAAAAGGGAATTTTTTGACTAGATTTGGTCATTTTCAAGGGCAAATTGATAGGGATCAAATGACACATCACCCAATTCGAATTTATCTTTGGAGGACCAAATCAAACATCCTTGGGAGGCTAAAACTGCACTTCATCAGCAATCTTCTATTTTTAGAAATCATTAAGTAGGACCTTTCCTATTTTGTTTTGATTTTCCATTCTAGATCCATTTTTATAGGATCTCATCCTACACTTGTTATATCTGTTTTGGTTTGACTATTTTTAGTAAATCTGATCCATCTTTCAAGGATCTAGATTTCATCTTGTAAGGCTATAAAGCCAAAGACATTTGGAGGACTAAGGGGTTCAATTTTGGATACTCTTTGGCTATTGTACTAAGACACTTATTTTTCAATACAGAATCAGTCTTGTTTTGTTGTTAATGACAGATTTCTTCATCTATTCCATGTTATGTACTTTATTTCAATTTAGCTCAGCTATTAAGAAATGTCATCTTCTTATTTAGCTCATAAACTTGAACTAAAGGAATTCTTGTTGGCTTGTATGATCCTACACATTGTTGTACTTGATTATCTAGATCAGTTTTCTCCATACCTTTTGATATTACTCTGTCTGTTCATTGATTCCTAAAAGCATTGTTTCATTTGATTGCATTGTGAGTTGTCTTCTCATTAGCTACTCTCTATTATCCCATTGATCCACACTTTCATTGTTCATGATTTATAAAGTTACCAAGCATCCTTAGTCTACAACCCTAAGGAGTTTCTTGGAGTGATAACAAATTGGCGCCATTGCCGGGGAACGGAGAATGAAGCAAGCTTCCCTGGGACATGACATAGTTTCATCTTTTGATGATAGACAAAGGCTGAGCATTATATTGGTTGTAAGAATCTATCTGGCAACTCCATGTTCAAAGACTCCACTGGGGAGGATCCTGTTGATAAAAGATGAAGAGGCTCAAATCAAAATCCAGGTATCAGTTCATTAGTTTGCTTCATGAACTGTTGTTGTTCTTTATTACCTCTTTCATTATTTTCCCTTCACATGTAAAGAGAATTATTTTCTGTTTTGTATATTCAGAAAAACATTATCCTTCTTGTATATATCTACCTTTAGAAAAGAAAACCCAGCAGCCCTGTATTGTAGATGTAGATTCTATGTCTTTACCTCAGCCTATTCCTAAAGATGAGATCTACATTCAGATTCCCTCTGAATCTGAGCATTCATACAACCTTGAGGAGGTTGAACTTGTTTCAAAACCTGTCCACATCTTAGCCCCTCTGGCCATGATTTCTGAACCTGATCAACAACTTACCATCTCTCATGATCATCCCACAACTTTTCAAGTTAAGATCCGGAGGAAGATGTTCAAACCTTTACAACTACCCCATATTCTTCATCCTTATCCTGATGACTGTTACGAATATCTCCCTTTGTTTTCTGGAGAGAATCAAGCTTCAGCTTAGGGACACGCAGAATCCTTTTTGGATTTTTTTGATCGTTTTTCAATTGCGCATGAATATGTGATCATGAGAATGTTTTCGAAATCTTTGATCAAAGATGCTGCTACATGGCTTAAGGGTCTAAGAGATGATTCAATTGGCTCTTGGACCAAGTTCTCTAATGCTTTCCTGAAGTATTGCGGCAAGTACAAATCTCTAGATTCTTACCTTACTGACTTTAGTGCTTTGAAGAGAGAGCAGAATCAAACTTTGCCTATTTTCAATCGAAAGTTTAACCGCATGTATCATGACATGCCTTTGGAGATCTGGCCTACGAAAACAGCTGCCATGATAAATTATGTTATGTGTCTTCATTCAGAACTTGCACTTCTTCTGCTAGAAAGGGAGTCTTCATCTTCAACTCAATTTTTTGAAGATGCACAAGAGGTAGAGGAGAACATCCATGCATCCAGGTGGATCAGAATGTTGGCTGACTCTGAAAATCTGCAAACATATGAGCAAGAAGACTGTCAGTACATTTCAGATTCTGAGCAAGAAAGTAGTGAGTTTGAAGCAGATTTGGATCAGCAGCCTGAGGGTGAGTATATTTCAGATTCAGAATCAGATTCTTCAGTATGTGCAGAGTATTCCAGAGACAGGTATGAGTTTGAATTTCATGACCAGTTTGCAAATCAAGAAGAGCCTATGGTAACTAATAATTATATAGGCAACTACATGTTTTCAGTTGATCAAAATTCATATGATGTAAAACCTGTTCTATCATCATCTTTTGTACATTTGTCTGAAGAGGAAGTTACAATCATTGATGATCAATCACTGATCTCAAAAGGACAAGAAGATGATCAGTCCTCTTATAGAGAAACAATCATGGCTGAGAAAGAGGTTACCATGGACATGCATCTGTTTCCCGAGGAGCAGCATGTTTCTTATTTTCTTTTCAAGGATCTAGTAGCAGTTTTCATGGATCTATACTTTTCAAAGAACCTGAAAATTTTAGATTTCCCTAGCTTGCCAGTGTTTCTGGGTAAGTATGATTTCCTGAAAATCTCCTTGTCATTGTGGTTGCATGTTCAACAATATTTGCTAATTAGTAATAAAGACAAGATTTCTTCAGTGTTCAAATTGCTTGGATGGCTACTATGGAAATCAGCATTCACTTAACAAATGGCAGATCTGGTTAGAGTAGAATAAGTAGGAAATAAACACTAGTGTAGAAGAATAAGATCTTTTCTTTGAGCAAGTATATTAGTTTCAGTTTTCTCAATTAGACAAAGAACCTTAAAAGGAAAATCATAAAATCAAAGCAACAGCAAAGGTCACACCCAGATTTGCAAGTGTTGGCTCAGAACATGCAAGGGGAGAAAGCAAAGACACATTGAGTTTTTTATGAAATCACAGTTTTGGAGGTGAAAGTTCATTTTGGACTAAGGCAGAGCTTTCATCAGTGCACAGAACAATTTTACAACCAGTTAGCTAGTGAAAGGCAGCACTTTCACCAGCTAACTAGCAGATCGTAAGGTGAATTAGCTGGTGAAACTGGAAACAGGGCAGAACGCTACAAATTTTTCACAGATCCAATTTTTCTTAATCCGAATGCCATGATAAGGGTTCCTAATGATAGATGATAATTAATGGCATTATTATCAATTTTCATTTCTAATTTTGAGGGTGTCTAGCAAGGCGGAAAGATTGAATTGGTTACCTGTTTTTGGCAAAAAAATGTTGTCTTTCTACTAATAGTGGCTTAAATTAGTGTTGTTGTTGTGGCTTCAGTAGTGGTTCCACCTCATGGAAAGAATATTGTGACATTTTCATTAGCGTGGGACAGTCTGGAAGTCAGATTTCCTAGTGGAAAATCATATTCAAGCTTTTATGATTTGGTCACAGCACTGATGCTTTATGGGTACCTGATCCCTATTTCTCTTTATGTTTCAATTGAAGTTGTAAAGATTCTGCAAGCATCGTTCATCAACCAAGACATCCACATGTATGATGGAGAGATGAGTACCCCTGCTCAAGCCCAGACCTCAAACTTGAATGAGGAGCTAGGATGGGTACTTCGTATGGTGTTGAAGTTGAGATTGCAGCAGCAAAGCGGATAGCAAAGGATCTTAACGATCACAGTTTGAATGCACTGGATATCCAAAAGATAGATCTTAAAATCCAAGGTTTGAATGCATCAGGGAACAGTTTCAAAAGCCCAAGTTTTCAGGAGCCGGCTATTGAACTGTAGATTGAGGGACCGGAGTCAACTGAAATGACTGAAAGGCCTGCCATCAAGGGATTCAACTTCAAGGATGACAGGCTTATGAATGGGAGTTGGTTGAAAGAACCCCATGTAGATATGATTTTATTGTTCTTCCGCATATTAGCAATCTGTCATACAGCCATTCCAGAACAAGATGAAGATATTGGTACTAAAAAATATGAAGCAGAATCACTAGATGAGGGGGATTTTGTTGTTGCCGCAAGGGAGTTTGGTTTTGAGTTCCGCAAGCGAACACAAACGAGTGTGTTGATCAAGGAGTGGGATCCATTTTCTAGACAGAATATTGAGAGGGAGTACAAGCTGCTTAATCTATTGGAATTCAACAGCACACACAAACGTATGTCTTTCATCGTGCAGGATGAGGATGGGCAGATCTTTCTACTATGCAAAGGTGCAAATAGTGTTATATTTGATAGACATGGGAAGAATGGTAGAAATTATGAAGAGTAAACATGTATACATCTGGCCCAATATGGAGATGCAGGATTGCGCACACTAGCACTTGCCTATAGGACCATCAAAGAAACAGAATATTTAGAGTGGAATGCAACATTTTCGAGGGCCAGGACTACTATTGGGGTAGACAGAGAGGCATTACTTGATAGTGCGTCTGATTTGATTGAAAAGGATCTGATTCTTGTGGGTGCTATAGCTATAGAAGACAAACTACAGAAAGGGGTTCCCAATTGTATAGACAAACTTGCACAAGCAGGTCTAAAGATTTGGGTGTTGACTGGTGATAAGATGGAAACTGCAATCAATATAGGATTTGCATGCAACCTTCTTCGGCAAGGCATGAAAAAATTTTGTTTGATTAGGAACGGGGGAATTTGGTAACCAAGATACCTCCACCAAGGCTACAAAAGAAATTATTTTGTTTCAAATTACGAATGCTTACCAGACAATACGTCTGGAGACGAATCCTGATGCTGCTTTAGACGCTATACCAAATTTTATGAATCAGATGGGCATTTGCCTTATATATGAGAGGATGAGCTTCTGATTTTTTCCACAACCTGTGTCTTTGGGTAGAAGTTGATGAATTTTACAGCTTCAATGCGTTGTAATCTTATAGCTCATCAAATTCATAACATCAATCATGCATCCGAGACAAGTGGCAGTAAATACACAGGTGGAAATCAGAGTTAAATGAATTCCAGGTTTCAAGTAGTTTTATCAGGTAGTCAAAAGCATGTGGTAGTGAATTCCAGATTTAAAGTGAGATTCGACATTAGCAAACTCAGCCATTTGACAACCTTTACAACTACTTTTGTTTTAGTCTTAGGACTCGAATGAATCTCCTTTCCAATAAGCTAGGACTTTTTGTTTTGTTATTTAAAACAAGTCAATGATGCAATTGCCCGGCAAAGGAAAGTCCAATGCCAGATCTTTCATAACTTTTGTTGATGTATATGTAAAAGGGTTTGGGACCGAAGCATTCGGTCTAGATAGGAAGGAGCTGAAAGGTTCATTGCCTTGAGATTTAATTCCACGCTTGGACCGAAACCTTATTTATCAGCTTGAGTTCAAATTAAATTTGGAGGTCATGAAGCATTATGAAAGACGATGTCCATTTGAATTGCTCATTGTTCCAAGTGTAGAATTGATTGGCTTTAGAGAGGTGGTATATTGCTGCTAGATTTGTACAAGTTGCTGAAGCCAAGGGGCTATTTTTCCTACTCTTCGCCTGAAGCATATGTGAAAGATGAGGAAGATCTTCAGATATGGAACGCCATGAATGACCTTGTCAAATGCATCTGTTGGAAGATTGCATCAAAGAGAGATTAGATCTGCGCATTTGAGATGCTTGCACGTTGCTTGTGCATTTTACTTGTTTATATCAGTGTGGGAGAAGAAATTAAACAAGGCAGAGCTTTCAGCAGCGCACAGGGCAATTTTACAACCAGTTAGCTGGTGAAAGGCTGCGCTTTCACCAGCTAACCAGCAAATCATAAGGCAAGTTAGCTGGTGAAAGCATAAAAATCATTTTGAAAGCTAAGGATGGCACAGGTACATTAGTGGGAAGTGAAATATCTCATTCTCTTGCAAATTTAGAGGTCATAGCCAAGCCTAGTTCCGTGGTTGAAAACATTGAATTTTGTGGACTTGCGACTGATGGTCATCATATTGTGAAATTTTCAATTGGCAAAGGTATGGAAGAGCAAAGTGAAATGGTTGTGCATTTTGGTGATGCTTCAAGTGGTAAAAACTCAGATAAATCACATGCAGAAATAGGAGATGATAAATTATAAAGGATGAATGACTCCATGCCCAATACTAAAGGCACAAGGTCTTCCAGGTTCTTGGAGACCTCGCAGAGACGTCTCCATCCCAGTTGGAGCCAAATGTTAGCGATCAAAAATGCACTAGCATTTTTGAAAGAGTGATGCCTAATCTTGTAAAGAAAATTTGACTAGCTTCCCGGGATCCAAATGCATATTTGAAAGCACCATTGGAAAGCTTAGAATTTGTAGATGTCGATCGACTATTTAAGCATGCAAAACGAACTCTCTATGACTGAGAAATTTGATTTTGAAAAAATCTGCGCTTTCACCAGCGCAAAAGGCAGAATTATAACTAGTTAGCTGGTGAAAGCTCCGCCTTTCACCAGCTAAGGAGCAGATTTTCAGGTAAATTAGCTGGTGAAAGCCTATCACGACCAGAATAGCCAAATTTTTGCCCAGATCGAGATTTTTTGGGTTTGAATGGTTTGAAATCTTCTTCAATAAGCTGGTTATGAATTATCAAATCAAAATCTGAAAGCCATTCTTGGAGATGAAAGTCAAAAGGGAATTTTTTGACTAGATTTGGTCATTTTCAAGTGAAAATTGATAGGGATCAAATGAAACATCACCCAATTCGAATTTAACTTTGGAGGACCAAATCAAACAGCCGTGGGAGGCTAAAACTGCACTTCATCAGCAATCTTCTATTTTTAGAAATCATTAAATAGGACCTTTCCTATTTTGTTTTGATTTTCCATTCTAGATCCATTTTTATAGGATCTCATCCTACACTTGTTATATTTGTTTTGGTTTGACTATTTTTAGTAAATATGATCCATCTTTCAAGGATCTAGATTTCATCTTGTAAGGCTATAAAGCCAAAGACATTTGGAGGACTAAGGGGTTCAATTTTGGATACTCTTTGGCTATTGTACTAAGACACTTATTTTTCAATACAGAATCAGTCTTCTTTTGTTGTTAATGACAAATTTCTTCATCTATTCCATGTTTTGTACTTTATTTCAGTTTAGCTCAGCTATTAAGAACTGTCATCTTCTTATTTAGCTCATAAAATTGAACTAAAGGAATTCTTGCTGGCTTGTATGATCCTACACACTGTTGTACTTGATTATCTAGATCAGTTTTCTCCATACCTTTTGATATTACTCTGTCTGTTCATTGATTCCTAAAAGCACTGTTTCATTCAATTGCATTGTGAGTTGTCTTCTCATTAGCTACTCTCTATTATCCCATTGATCCACACTTTCATTGTTCATGATTTATAAAGTTACCAAGCATCCTTAGTCTACAACCCTAAGGAGTTTCTTGGAGTGATAACAGAATGTTTCTTCTTTGACATTGATGTCAAAGGGGGAGAAAAGAGTTCGGGAGGAGATTTGAGTCCGAATGCATGCAGGTGATTGTATTTCCATCAATGCCAAAGGGGGAGATTGTTGGCAAATATTTCACAGACAGCGAATGGCATGAGTACAGGAAGAATGTACAGAGGATTGTTGGCATGCTTTACAGGCAGCGTATACTTGTCATTGATGGAAAGTACAGTAGTGATGATGGCTTGAGTACAGCAGCGATGATCAACGGTGCAGTGATAATCGAGGAAGAGCAACAACCGTGTTCATTGGATCTCTCTCTGAATTCCCGATGGCCGTCAGATCTAAATAAGAGCATGTTGAAGAGGTAGGCCCGTAATGTTTGAGAAGCATTTATGTTTGTTGGATCCTCTTCAAATTCCCGATAGAACGAGGGTCATCAGATCTGAATGTAGACAAGAAGAGCACACTGAAGAGGAGGACATATCTCAAACGTTATATCCAAGCGCAAGACCCAACCATCGTTGGATCAAGGAGAACCTGCACGCTCTTTAAAGTACAAGGAGAAGTGGGCATACAAAATTCCGAAAGAAGGAGGATCGTCCATATACGGGTAGGACACGTGGGGATAGGTCGTCATTTCGCTGACTGGAGAGTCAAAGGAACGATGTTCCCTAACCTCTCAAAATCGCGATATGCGAAATCGTAATTTAATCTCAGCCGTCAGATTAAGGTTGAATCTGGACTGTTGATTCCAGTCCATGTCAGAATTTCGGGGATCGAGAGTTGGAGATGTCAAGTAATATCATCCATAGGAATCATGATTTCACGATATGCAAAATTGCAATTCAATCACAGCTGTTGAATCAAGCTCAGATCTGGACCGTTGATCTAACTCCTTATCGGAGTTTTGTGAATTTCAACATCAAAAGGAAAAGAAACAATGCAACAAGAATTCTGAAATTGTGATATGCGAAATCGCGATTTAATCACAGCCATTGAATCAAGATTGAATCTGGACCGTTGATCCAAGTCCATTTCGGGGTTTCGAGGATCGAGTGTTGGAGATGTCAAATATTATTAACATCAAGAATCTCGATATCGTGATATGTGAAATCGTGACATAATTGCAACCGTTAGATCAAGATGTGATCTGGACCGTTGATACGACTCCATTACGAAGTTTCGTGGATCGGGACTTTGAAGTGACAAAAACACTGATCGTCAAGAGTTTCGAAATCGCGATGTGTGAAATCTCAACTGAATCTGAACCGTCAGATCAAGATGTGATTTGGACCATTGATCCAACTTCTTTACGGAGTTTCATGGATTGGGATTTGTAAGTGACAAGAACATTGAACATAAGGAATGTTGAAATCACGATATGCAAAATCGTGGAATGATCTGAACCATCAGATCAAGTGTTGATCAGAGGGTTATTGTTCTCTCTCACCGTTAACTCCTCAGTTTCAAATATGTTAGTGAAACGGACTCATGATTGTCGATTAGTTGGCGTTTCAATTACTGAGACAATTGTATTCCTTTTGCCTAAGGACATGGGAAGTTGAACCGCTGTGAGTGTGTATAAAATAAAATGAGACAAACAGCATGAGGTTGGTCTTTCTAGATGAAAAATGAATGAAACTGTAAGAAAGGGAAAATAATAGAATGTGCAATGTAAGATTGAGAATATGCACAGTGGGAGATGAAACTCAGAGAAGAGTAACAGATGATGAAGAGAACTTGAAGCAGAGCAGAATAACAGAATAAGTTGAAGCAAAGCATAATGACAGAACAAGTTGATGCAGAGCAGACCTGTTGAACAGACAAAGGAAGAGAAGAATTGCAGAACAGTTAGAAGAAGATCAGACTTACAAAACAAAGAAAGATTGGTAAGAATTGATTTATCCACGTAGTTGACTGTTTATTTATTCATTCATATTCTAGGGAGGTTGGGAGGTGCTCGGGAGGATTGTTTTCCTCAGAGGTTCAAGTGAGAACTTGAACACAGGAAGTTGTAGCTTCCATCTGGTTGCAGCCAAAGAAGCTAGGGTGGCAGGGTGGTGCAAGGGAGAACAAGTGTTCTCTGTTATACAAGTTGGAGCCTATGTAACTGGAAGTTGGTGCTTCCATCCAGTTGATGTTGGAACATTAAAGGAGTTGTTGCTTCCTTCTAGTGGGTGCTAGAGAAACTAGAGATTTGGTGCTCTCAAACAAGTTGCAGCTTGTAAAATAGAGGTAGTAGCCTCACATTGAGTTGGTGCTCAATTATAGATGATGTACAAAACTTAAAAGACTGTCTATCATTTCGAAGAAGAAGGGGTTTTCTCCCTTTGTGGGTTTCCTCGTGAAAAATATGTCTCTGTGTATACCTTATGTGTGATTGATGCTCTTTACTTTTACTATCCATATGTTGTATATTGTTGATGATCACTTGAAGAAATATCAATAATGTTTTAATATACTTAAAATTATTTAAGCTCAATTACAACTGATTCACCCCCCCCCTCTCATTTGTCTTAGTAATTTCAACAAAACGGACTTCCAATGTTAGAGTTATGCCATTTTTTAAAAAGGCACAATGGATAACCAAATGACCACGTGATTGTGTAAGTTGCTTGATGAAGTGACCCACTTTTATAAAGAGAAGTGGGGATCACTTTTACAATGAAGTTACTTTATAACAGAAAAGTTGCATGCAAAATAAATAACTCTAAAACAAAATATTAAAGCTACTTATAGTGATTCACTTTTATACTTGAAGTGAAATACACTTTACAATTTTAGCATGAACTTTTTCAAAAAAGGTAACAAAAGAGAGACTTGAACTCAAGACCTCTTACTTAATAAGGCAACTTTTAACCAAATGATCTAGCAAAACATATTGTAATTTTCAGAAGGAGGGTTTTTGTTGTTGTTGTTGTTGTTGAAGACGTCCTTGGAGAGCTTGCTAAAAAAAAACTCTTTTCATACAAGAAAAAAATTTCACTTCTCGATGCCAACAAGGGTTAGATCTCGGTTAGCTTACCCGGAAGATGCATCTTTTCCTATATGTTTCTGATTTTCCGAGATCACACAAGGCACGGGGAAAAGAGAATACGTATATCTAAAAGAGTAGCAACCCAAAAATAAATAAAACAAAACCAAAATAAAACCCAAAAAACTTCTCTGCAAAAAAATTTTAAAATGTATATTCAAACTTTATACCTCTGAATCTAAATGTAATGGTCGTATCTTGGGCCAATGGAAACTTTTTGAGTGAAACGAAAAGTATTCCTGAATGAAACAAGTGCTCTGGACGCAATGGAATAGTCCTATCAGCCCAAAAAATTACGAAAGAGACAAAAAATGGAGATGAGACAACTCGGCTTCACGATTTCGATCTACAACAAGAGCGGATCTTCAAACAAGCTCTGATACCATGTTTGACAACATAGGTATTCCAACAGAGGATGAACACCTTCAGTAACCACTCACATAACCAGATCAAATATCAACACACTGATGTTTTCACATGGTAAAACCCCTAAGGGGAAACATCCACGACCCCAGCCAACGCGACCACTTGGAGCAGTTTATTAATGCAAAGAAAAAGATTACGAAGAGATTTGACAAGAGAGTTTCTCACAATCGATCATCGGCAAATGACCCTCCATGATCTTTAAATAGAGATCATGGACCAATCGAGTGCTAAGCCACAAATCAATGGCCATTAAGATCAAGGAGAGTATGAACCATCGGATCACTCTATGTCAGGAACATATCGTGATTGTCGGATTTCCTAACTACAAATGCATACTAATGCATACTAAAGAAACACACTAGAAAACACACTTTTACCTAACAACACAATAGACCAAGTAGATCTTACTAACTCCTAAGTGTCTAAATATCCTAACACCCTTGTCTAAGAGAAATTTATGAAGTATGGATGGGATGGTGCAAACGAAAACTGTTTTGCAAGTTAGTCTAAAAGTTGTGTTTTACAGTTTCAACTAACGATTTGTCTTCGATTTCTTGTTCTTTGATATAATCACATATGATTCTATCAAACCACTCATTTCATTTTTTTCTTCCTCCATTTATTATTTTTTGCATCAATTCTTCATCTAAAGTGAATTTGTGCATTAGGTACTTGAGTGAGATATTCAAATAATCCCTATGGAATAGCTTCCAAGAATCATTCGTGTGTTTCTAAGAATAATTGTGTACATGCCTCTGCTAGTGTCAGTCGGTTCCTCCTTGTGTAAATTTTGATGTAATTATTAATTTTGTGCTCCCACCATTCATGTATGTCTTCCAAGGTTAACATATATGTGCATTTTACTTTATACATGATCCGGTTCAAAACTATCGGCAATGGAACCAATGTTGTAGCCTGTGGAAAAGTGTGAGAGGTCACTAGTATTTCCTTACACAGAGCAGCATATATTACATCATTATATATAAGCACACATAGAGACAAATGGAATCGTACACAAGTAAAAGGAGAACCATCAATGCACTTTATTATGTGGATAAACATCATTTTTCTCTCTCTATTACATAGCCACGCGCACACATACACTCACGCGTGCACACACACACACACACACCTACATGTTATACTTTTACTTGTCATTTACATTTATTAACTACATGGTGAGACGACTCTAACTATCTATTCGACCGACTCCTCTATCTGACTTCTGTAGTCCACTTGGTTGGTCGACTAACAAGACTAGTCAGCAAAGCTGACTAGCCCTTACAACAATTCCCTATGATATTTTCTTGGTGTATTCTTGTACATGTTGCATTACTAGGAGACCATATGCACTACCTATAATTACATGGATTTTTCCTTGAATTAATCAATTGTTGCTACCATTATTATAATTACCTCTTTGATTCTCCATAGCACTAGAATCAATCCACTCTATTTTTTGGTTGGTATCTACATCATGATTCTTGGTGTGATTGAATCATTGTCTTGATATATCTCAATTCCAATCATTATTCAAGTCTTGCAATTCACCCATTCATAGAAACATTCAAAGATTTAATTAGCAAATTGAATACCCATTACATTAACTTTTGTTTTTTGGAATCATTAGGTGGAATCCACAACCCAATCAAACATTCATTTTGTCACTGACATGGTAAATATGCTTATGTGGTGTGTTGATCATTATCCATAGCCAAATCTAAATTTTTCCCCTATAGAGAGTTAGGCAAATTTCCTACAATCATTGTCAAGGTCTATTCGAACATTATATAACCAACACATAGTCAACCAATTTACCATTAATATTGTGTGCTTGATCATTTAGCTATAACTATCTATGTGTGGGTGTGTCCATGTGTGTGTGTGTGTTTGTGTGGTATCTCATGTACATGGAATCAACATTCACAAGAACAAAGTGCATGCATCTTGTTATATTTTGATTGCATTATGAATGGGCACATACACACTAACACATAATTGGTTGAGTGTTAGGTTTGAATTATATAAATAGATCGTACCATTTGGTTGGAATAACACACAAAAGAGTGGTCTCAATCCTTTTTTAAGCATTGATATAGGACTTAAAAGGAAAGTATATAAGTCTTCAAACCTATTGTTAGCACTGAGAGTCACCCTCATACTACAAGAGGATAAGCCCATTACCCATCAAAATGTTTGTGGAGGAAGGTTTATGAGTGGAGGTCAAATGGACAAAGCTCAGTACAAGAATGATTTAACATAGAAACTGAACAAGCAATGCATAGGGAAATTAGGTCCTCATTAACTTCAGTCAGTGGTTTAAGGTTAAAGGTGAGAAGGAGGATGAATTAGTGAGAAAGGTGGACAAGTCTGCCATGAGCATCCGGCTTTCAAGCATCTTGGTGAAGAAAAACACAGGAACAAGAGAACTCTTGAACTCAAATTTCAGACACTGAAATATGTCACAGTAGCATAATAATCAAACTTCCATTACCATGTGACTACAACAACTCGTTTGGATCCTCCATGCATGAGCATTTCAGCATAAGGGAAATAAGATAACAAAAGGAAAGTACCAGAACGGGTCACAGTAGCATTATAATCAAACCTACATTACAATACAACCAAAAACCTCATTTGGATCCTCCATGCATGAGTGTTTCAACACAGTTTAAACAAAGAGATGAAAGAAGTTGACTTCTATTAATGCGAAAGTCTCAAGTCTCATACAAAACCAGAGAATAGCTATGTTATCAAAATATTAAAAAATAGGGAGCTTTGCTCAACCATCGATCCCACTAACAAAATCTTGAATTGATCTGTTTATACTCATATCATTCCACAAATTCTAGGAGTGTGATCTAGCCATCCCATTTAAATATTTTCGTCTGAGCATCCTTCTTCCAGACTATGCGGTTTTCCTCCTATCATACACAAGCTCAGATCGGCATGGGTCTTTCTTCTGTCAGAAGTCAAGTCGGATCGGCATGGGTCAACTAGAGCAACTTCCCTCTGTGGTACCTCAGGTTGACATTCCAATCTCCTCGGCCATGGCTTCCACGTTTTCTATTTATGGACTGAGCTGAGGTTTCAGCTACCAGTCCTTGTTCATTAACTAAATCTTCCTTGGGACTGGAGTGTGGCTTCGACGTTTAGAAGGCCACCACATGATTCTCACAGATTGGGCACTGAATAAGCATGTGATTCTGAGACCTCAAAAGTCAATCCTTGTTTATTGGTTGAATCTTCTTCAGCATCGAGACGCAGCCCGACGACTCGAGAGAGGCCACGTGTTGTCCTTGGATACGATGTTGAATGAGCATGTGATTTCAGGGCCATTAGAAGCGTTTTGGAGCCACACTGCTTCCAAGCCCGAAATTCACACTGCTCTACCACATAGCCTCCCCGCAATACAATGGTTTGGATTTCGGCCCACCTTTGAATTTTAATGCCCATGTAGCTTGTGGCATCAAAATGAATGATGGTCGTTGATTTGGTCATGATCTAAGATCTGGGCATGTCTGCTATATTAGTTCCCCCACCAACACTTTATCTGCCTGCTAACTATGGAAACCCCCAAACCGTATTTAGAGATGGCACCAAAATTAAATGTGCAGGGGATCTCCTCCACTACAAACTGCACCCGCATGTTGCCTGTGCTCATGGTTGTCACCTGTGGTCCTGAAAAACTTCATGTGATAACACCCATTGACATATTTTTCCTACTGATGAAAAAGGTCAATCTTGAGAGAAATCTTTGTGGGGAACAATGAAAACACCCTTTTATTTTTATAGAGGTGGAACTCCTATGCTTTGAAGTAATTTGTGTTATTTTGTTCCTTTAGAACAATGGTATGGAAAGTGATATGAACCTAAAATCCTTTAATATTTATATTTCCTTAAAAGATAAGTGTTCAATTTAACCTAGATATTATTTTCAAGCACAAGCTTTCCTAAGAAAGGACCATGTAGTTTTATATCCTAAAGTAAAGAGAATTAATATTATAAAAATGAAAATTTGTTTTCTCAATTCAACAATTCATGCCTCCACAAGTCAACAAGAGATACATCCAAAACAATGCATTCAGGAGAAAACACAGAGATAACATTATACCTTTTCATAAAGATTTAAATTATTTTGTCAGTCAATATTATATGGGTGAAAAGGTGCCACATGCTCAAATATTTTACTCTACAACATAGCACAATATTTGAAACCATAAAAATGAGGTCTCCCTTGAAATCTTGTTATGGAGCTTAAAAATAATAACAATTTGGTTCCCAAATGAAATTTATCCAAAGTAAGAAATGATGTTATTCCCAAGGTATTATGTGACTCCCATGACTAAAATGAGCCATGCAAATGAACACATTCAACTCTTACATGCTAGGATGTGGCTCTTGTGGACCATAAATACAAAGACCTGGAAAAAAAAAAAAAAATCATGCATAAGTGGCCTCAATGACTCTATCTTGTGGAGAAAAAAGGTTGGAAGACTAATTTACTGGAAATAAGAAAAGAGAAGAGTAAGTCTTGGAAGTATATACTCACAAAAAGTAGAGGCAATATGTAGGAAATATGAACCCTTTCTTCTCCAAATAACCTCATTTTTATAAGTTATTCATACTCTAGAAACCCTAACATAAATAATTGTTTTTGGGACTTCAAAGAATTCATAACATGCTTCATGAACTTAGGAAAAAATGACTATCATCTATGTCACTTTATTTACCCATGTATCAATATATTCTCACAATCATCCCATGATAATTTTATCCGTCGCCCAAAGTGAAAATGTTTCACTTTCAATGAAATTTAGGAAAAAATGTTGATCATGAGTAATGGAACCATGATCTTTGTTATCATTTACAAAATCTATCAACTTTTAGTCTCACAAAAACTTGTGAGACTATCAAACATTGATCCCAAAGTTTTCTTCCTTTTTCTCAATTCTTCTTATATTTCCTCCTTTCTAATAGGATTTCCATCTTTTATGAGGTTAGGGACCTCCAGTTCCTTTATAGCATTGACAGTATTGAAAAACAAAAATCTTCTTCTTTAGTTTAAATGAATTGAAACCTTGAGCAATCTCTACCAACTTAGTTATGCTCCCAATAGAAAACCCAACAAATTTGAAAGGGGTGGATATTAATTGCTTCTTTTTTTTCTCAAATAAAATAGACTAACTTTCACATTGTCCGAAAATCTATATCAAAGGTACTAAATCAAAAACAAATTTTGGAAGGAGAAAAGGTTTACTCTGAAACCCATAGAGCCTGAGATATGTATGCAGTTGCAGAGTGAAAGAATGGAAAGTGGGATGTGGAGCATGGGGATTAGAGGTTTGGAAATGACAAAGGACTTCCACATCTGCATGGGAAATTCAATGTGGGGTGCAAGGACAATGTGCGTGGAGAAAATACATAGGGTTGAGATCCATACTCTTGCGTTCAAAGTTAATGTGGAATGCGAAGTGAGAGACAAGAAAAAGGGGCAAAAAGAACTTTGCATAATGCATGAAAGAATCCATGAAGAATTTAGAGAAATATTGAAAAAAAAAATTGAATGGTAGATGATGAAACCAATTATTTCATATCCCAAAGTCTCATATCAAGCACACTTTTAAACCATAATATGACTCAATACTTGTTTTTGACCATATTTAATAGTAATTCATGGATTTTTCGCATGTTTCTTAGTAAATGTATTTTGAGGTGGAATTGTGTGTATATTATGCCTTTTTTCTTTAATGTCTATGCCAAAAGATGTGTGTAGCATCAATCATGTCTAACTTCACAAGTCAAGGGTACCAACATCCTAAAAACAGGGGATTTTTTCTCCCTCAAGATGTTGTCAGCCAAGAATCAAGGGACATTGTCCCCCAATACCTCTAGAGCACTTATTGTTCATTAATACCCACTCCTGATCAGTGGAAGTTCAAGAAACAAATCTAATTGGTTGATATTCCCCATTTCTCCACTTCTCTCCTCGATATAAGAAAGGGAGGTTGAACTCTCAACATTATATATAGACCTCTATCCTAGGAGAGAGAGAGAGACATAGTTTTGGAGAGTATTGTATTAAAAAGTTGTTCTAGAGACTTATGTTGAATATTTAGAGCCTTTTTTGTCTTGATGTATTATTGTTGTTAATGAAATAAAGATGGTTTTGCCTTCAATTTATTATAGTTTTCTCAAGTCTCCTTGTGCTTCTTGGGTAGGGCCCACTCAAGAGGACTCAAGGACCCTATTTCAATTTCTTTAGTTTATATGCATGTTAATTAGTGATTAGTTATAATTTCATTCTATTTTGAAGGTTAATATAGTTTTGCATGATTAATTCTGGTTTATGTCAAGGTTATCATTGACTAGTTAGTTATAGCAGGTATCATGTAGAAAGGTTCAACAACTTCTTGGAGAACTCTTAGGTTCCTCCCCAAGACCAAGAACCTCAGATCCACTTCATTTTATTATAGTCTAGCTTTGTTTATGTTTCAAAAGACTTACACTAGCTTTTTAGGATTTGTTTTTCTTCCTGTAGGAGTTTCCTGTAGAAATCTCCTGTAGGATTGTTTTAGATTTGGATTTCAACATAGATTAATCTTATTTTCATGAAAACATCAATAAAAAATAAAAAATAAAAACATAGGGTTTGCTATTGATCAAAGGATTAGACAAAATAGCTTATTTTATTCATGTATTAGTTTAGTTTTTCTTTAATTACATTTTTTTGTCATAAACTAAAATGAATTCATCTTCTACTTTCAATTTTATCTTTATGATTCAATATTCTTTACTTCCATTAGACTAAAATCCTTTTCTGTAATATAGATTAATTATCCTTTCATGTTGGTTTGTTTTTCTTCAAAGCAGTAGTTTACAGTTTTCTTTTACATTTCAATTCCTTGAACCACTTCAAGCATTCCAACCTTTGATCAGTATCATACCTATACTACTATTAATGCACATTACATATTCATTTCAGAGCACCTCTTAAGTTTGTATGAACCATGGGTTGACAAAGTAAAGTAAGAATCCAAGGATACAAAAATATTGTTGTTGTTATTCATAGGTCCATCACTTTTTGGCGTCATTTTTGGGGAGGTGCTAAGCCTACATGTCATTTTCATTTTTTTTCTTTCCTTTGTGTGACTTGGAGAAGTACAGAAGATACCTCGATAACAAGGCCAACCTCACTATAGTATTTTTGTAGTGTTAAATCCCAAGTGCTTTCACTTTTTGTGAGCATTGTTATCTCCTTGTCACACTCTTTTTCATTATATATATATATATATATATATGATTTCATTTTCTTGCAATTTCATGAATTACTAAACCTAGATATCGAAAAGGAAAATGTTTCCCAAAAACCCCCACCCTAACAACAGGTCCAAGAAATCTAGAGATTGGTCCTGAAAAACTTGAAAGTTTCTTGGAAATGGAAGCTAGATAATTTGAAAATCTTTCAAAGGAAGGAAACTCTCCCTCACCTCGTGCTATGGATGGTGAAGAAGAGATATTTGAGTTCCCCATTTGGGAATCAAATGGATAAGCCAAGATGAAAAATATTAATCCTTCTGCATTGCCTCATTTTCATGGACTTGTTTCTAAAGATCTTGACACTTTCTTGTTTGAGTTTGTAGTTTTATGTAGGACATATGATTATATTATTGATGAACAAAAGCTCAAACTTTTTTCTTCTACCTTGAAGAATTCAACTCTAAGATGGTTTATGAGCCTAGAGGGAAATAGTATCACAAGTTGGGATCAAATAAAAAGTAACTTCGGTGAGAGATACAGAGACTATTACAGAGCAAGGGATGCAAGGGATGAGATTTTCATAATGACACAAGGACCTGATGAATCTTTATAAGACTTTGAAGAGAGATTTCAGCTAAGTTATAAAAGAGCTCAAAATTGTACCATGGATGATGACTCACTCAAACTTGTCTTACTCATAGGGGTAAGAGAATATTTGATTGAAACATAGAATGTCTTATCCATTGGATATATCTATTAGCTGGACTATGATGATATCAAAAGAATATTCTAGAACCATTCAAGGTCATCAAGAAAGAAAGGTATAAGTAGTAGAGGTTTGGTACCTCAATCTTCTAACCCTATAGCTCATATAAAGAATGAATTAGGAGGGTTAATAAAAGATATGAAAAATGATATTTTGCATTATTTATACCTTGAAGATCAAGAAGAAACGAGAGTAAGCAGAGAAGGAATTGACTATCTGTTTCCCTAAATGCACTAAAAATCATCATATAAATTATTTCCCTCTAGACCTTATAGATGTTTGTGGTATTTGTGAAGAAATTCATACAACTAACAAATTTACTTCTTTGTCAGGATTGAAAGCTACATTTAGAGGAGTAGAGGAGAATGTGGAATCACTATACTTCATCAATAAAAGGAAGCCTAGACCACCAAGACCCTTCCAAACAGGTTTGAAATTCAATCCTGCTCAAAATTTTGGTTCATATAATACTCAATTGTCTCCACAACCATGGTATAATACCAATCCATCTCCTTGGACAGATAAAAATCCTTGGAAATATCAGGGACCACCAATTCCTCCTCCATACCAATCCTTTCCTAGCATGCCATAAAATCAAAACCCTCAGTGGATTCAACCTCTACAAGGATGGAGACCACAAAAATTTCAGCAACCTTCATTCATGCCTCCTCCTCCTCAAACCAACAACATTACTCAAAATAGTGTTCATCCTAAACAACCTCGGTTACCTACTCAACATGCTTCAAATATGAGTAACAAACAATTTAAACATGTATACAACAATGAAAAAAATCATCAGACTTGTTTCTTAGAAGTGAAAGAGATCAATCTTATATCAAGAAAATTATTACAACAACAACCAAAGCTCATAAAATATATAGAATCTACGAAAGAAGAAATTGCCTCACCCCAACCACAAACTCCTCCTTACCCTGAAAGATTAAATGAAAATAAAACTTATACATTTGAAGAGAAATAACTTTTAGGGGAACTTAAGAGTTTGTATATAAAAATACTTCTTTTACAAGCCCTCGAGGATGTGCCTATCTTCAATAGGTTTATCAAAGAAGAGTGCATTAGAAGGCTAGGGAGGAAAATAAAATATGCCCCCACCATAAATTTTATAGGATAACAAGTTGACCTTATGCTTGGGAAGTTAATTGTACTTAAGTACTTGGATCCAGAAAGCCCCCTAGTAAATGTTCACATCAACAAAACCTTGATCCATAATACTCTGCTAGACGTAGGGGATGCCATCAATGTTATGACCAAAGATACTATGTTAAAACTCAACTTTTAGATATATTTGAGAGATACTCCTACTATCCTTCATCTTACAGATAGATCCACAGTCAAACCTGAAGGGATCTTAGAAGATATCATAATATCTATTGATTCTTGGGAGTACCCTACTAACTTCTTAGTCCTTGAAACCAAGTCTCAATTCAATGGATACCCTCTTATTTTGGGGAGGCCTTGGCTCACCATAGTAGATGCATATATTGGTTGCAGGGCATGAAACATGACTATAATTGATGGCTTGTCCCAAAAGTAGATTGATCTTTATCCTCTTTCCCAACCTTTAATAACAAAAAACCTCCCTATATGTGTAGAATAAGAAGAATATATAACAAAAACAATTGTTTATCCCATCTACACAATCAACACATCTTTGACTAACATTATAGTTGATAAAGACACTTTCCTTGAAATTTTTTTGCACAATCAATATCCAATTGATGTGAAAATAGATAGAATAAATGATGAGAATATATATGAAACTTCCACTAAAAATAAAATAGAATTATGGGTAGACTTGTTCACTACTGATATTGAATATCCATCTGTCAAAACCATGGACATCATCCCTGCAAAAACACTCAAAATCAGCAATAAACTTACTATTCATCAAGAACAAAAGTTATTAGATGTGTTGAAAAGAAATATTGAAGCTTTTGCATGGGATTATAAGGACATGAAAGGAATACATCCATGTATTTTTAATCACCATATGTATATCAAGAAATACTAAAAACATCTTAKGAATCCCTAGAGGAGGATGAACCCTACAATGAAAGACATAGTTAAGCAACAACTTCAAAAGTTGTTAGATGTTGGATTCATATATCCAATATCATATAGTGAATGGGTYTCTCCTCTAGTTATTGTTCTGAAGAAGAATGGGA
This sequence comes from Picea mariana, assembly GCA_032191745.1. NCBI lineage: Eukaryota > Viridiplantae > Streptophyta > Pinopsida > Pinales > Pinaceae > Picea > Picea mariana. The sequence goes on along the minus strand of JASDQU010101753.1, from coordinate 188,286 downwards.
AATGGAGGATGTGTGTGGATTATTGAGAGTTAATAAAGGATACCATAAAGGACCATTTCCCCTTACCCTTTATTGACCAAATCTTGGATKCCTTAATTGGGAAGCAATACTTTTCATTCATGGATGGGTTTAGTGGATACAACCAAATTCATATCAGTCCTGAAGATCAAGAAAAAACCACATTTACTTGTCCTTGGGGTACATTTTCCTACAAAGTCTTACCATTCGGACTATGTAATTCCCCAACCACTTTCCAAAGAGAAATACTCAGCATCCTTTCAGAACTAATCCATGATAAATTTGATATCTACATGGATGACTTTACCCCTTATGGAAAGTCTTTTGATGAAGCCTTAGATAATTTGGATAAGGTTCTCCAAAGATGTGGAGAAATGAACCTATCCCTTAGAAATGAAAATTTTGATATGATGATGAATGAGGGGATTGTGTTAGGACGCCATCTGTCCTCCAGGGGGATTGAAGTAGACAAAAACAAAATAAAATCATCACCCTACTTCCTACACCTTTGGAACCAAAGGATATCGGGATTTTTCTTGGACATCCAAGATACTACAAGAGGTTCATCAAGGATTTTAGTAATATAGCTTCTCACATGTTTACCTTTCTATCCAAATATGTAGAATATTGTTGGACTCTAAATTGTCAACAGGAACTTGAAACAATAAAATAGAAACTCTTAACTTCTCATGTGCTACAAGGTCCTAATTGGACTCTTCCATTTCATATTCACACAGATACATCAAATAAATCTTTGAGAGAAATATTAGGACAAGATGAAGACAACAAGCCTTCTGTCATTTATTTCATAAGTAATAATTTGGCTAGTGCGGAACTAAAATACATTGTTATAGAAAAAAGGAACTTTTAGCAGTAGGTCATGCTCTAAATAAATACAGACATTATGTTACAGGGTATAAAGTTTGTGTACATACAGATCATGTTTCCATTAGATACTTGATGAAAAAACCTGACATGAATGGTAGAATGATTATATGTTTTTTATTATTATGGAAATTTGATCTAACTATTCTTGATAAGCCTAGCAAGTAGAATGTAGTTGCAGATTTTGTGTCCAAGTTGACTATTCCTATTGAAGAAGACATGATCGATGATTAGTTTCCATATGAGCACCTCTTTTCCATATCAACACAAACCCCCTAGTTTGTTGACATAGCAAATTATTTAACAACATGGAAGTTTCATCAACATTTCTCCTACAAAGAAAGATGCAAGTTTTTCTGGAAAAGCTCAGCCTACACTTGGCTAGCTAGTTATCTATTCCAACTTTGCCTAGAACAAGTCTTCAGGAGATGCATAAGAGAATATGAGGTACATGATATCCTCCATTCTTGTCATGATGAACCATGTGGAGGACATTATGCAGCAAAGAGGACATCTTACAAGATCTTACAAGATGGATACTACAAGTCGATTATACATAGAAATGCTTAGAAATAATCTGCACATTGTGATGAATGTCAAATAATGGGGAAGCATACAAGTGGGGCATGGAATTTATAGGCCCAATGGATCCTCCATCATGAAAAAAGAGGCACATATTGGTATGCACTGATTATTTGACCAAATGGGTTGAAGTAAAATCTATGAAGTATGACACATAACAAAATATAGTTGCATTCCTCCAAGAATGCATATTCTCAAGGTTTGGTTATCCAAGAGAGATATTCACAGACCAAGGACCTTAGTTTACATCCAGACTTATTAAATAAATCATGACGGAACACAACATTTTTCTTAGGAAATCAACACCATACAATCCACAAGCAAATGGACAGGTTGAAATCGCCAACCAATAGATGGAGACCATCCTCACCAAAATAGTGAGCATGAACAAGAAAAATTGGTCAAAGAAACTCACAGAAGAAGCATGGGCATACAACAACACGTGGAAGACTACCACTAGGCTCACACCATTTGAGTTAGTCTATGGTAATAAATCCATGCTCTATATTGAATTTGAATACCATACATTAAGGACAAGAATTGAATTAGACAAGGATTTACCATCAGCACAAAGAGAAATATTGAGTCAACTAAATGTCTTAGATGAGTATAGAATGTAAGCACTCTTCAACACTGAAGTAGTGCAGCAACAGAGAAAATATTGGCATGACAAGAAAATTAAGCATAACAAGTTCAAAAAGGGGGATTGCTCCCTCTTATATGATTCAATATTCAAAGCTTTCAATGGGAAGTTGATGACCAGATGGTTAGGGCCTTACACAATTGAAAAATTCTATGATAATGGCTCAGTATCGATCAGAACCATTGATGAAGAAAGAATTACCTTGCTAGTAAGTGGACTGATGCTAAAAGTTTAATAAGTCAATGACAAGGGAAGAGTTCACGATAACACTAAAGACACAAAATCTGGATGTGATTGATAGAAAAGATGCTCTCAATCCATCCAAATAATGAGATATGAAATCGAGAAAAAAAAAAGGAAATAAATTCCTGTATTAAATCCTCCCTAAGACATCTAGGAAAAATATATGGGTGAAAACCTCCAATGGAGGCAGTCTCATATATAAGGAATAAAATACAGATCCTCATCAAGAAAACCTCCTAAAGGCTTGATAAGGCAAGGTTTGGTGAAAGCCAGTAATGGCACCTCTACCTTAAGAAAAAAGAAAAAAAAAAGAAATAAATATTTTAGAATATGAATGTTTTGTTTTGCAGTTACCCAAGACATTTGCAGTAACCATCTACACAAGGATAAAATCATCAAACAGTCAACAACAAGTAAATAAAAGTAGTAAGCAACTTTTTAGTTTATACACACTTCCCATAGCGTCTTCCATACATAACATTTTCTATCATTTCCATTCAAGCATACTTGTTTTTCCTTTTCTAATTCATAAATACCACTTTCCATACTCAACAAATTACATTTTACCCTTTGTTTCAATAAAAGTGACCTATAGGGTTATCCTATAGATTTCTATAGGATCCCCCTACAAGATTCTACAGGATCTATCTACAAGATCATATCCATAATCACTATCAAATATTCAATGGAAAAAATCAACACTAGCAATCATGAACAACATCACAAGCTTCTCCAGCCATTTCTACATTAGATACAACCATCGGGACATCAAAATCACATTTCTATAGGATACCTTGTACCCTATAGAAAAAATTTAGCATGAAAAAATATAGTTCTATAGGATACTTTGTATCTTGTAGAAGGAAATGAATAAATGTTATTCGAGATTTCTCTGTAAAGGAAAGTTTACAAAACAAATATCAAAGAGAAATTCCTCAACACCAATATTAAGAAGAGATCGTCACATCATCAAGTGAGCCACCATCCAAAGAATGACGACAATCAATACAATCTATCATTACTCCAGCAACTTGCAAACACAAATCAAATGCATGCAAAGGTAATATAGGTAACATAATTATCTCCCCTCTTTAACATTTCTTAATCCTCACACAAATTTTTATGCATGCTTATTTATATTGTCAAAACATGTATAAAATTATAATGTGGTGATAAAAACGAGGACGTTCACTTGTCTTGTCAGTTGGGGGTGGCCATAATTTGTGCTAATGTTCAACTAACACATTAAGATAAGTGAGTTAAGTGGTGGATCATTCCAAGAGTCATTAAATACTACAAGGAACGAATTAATGGGTACTTAAGCATCAGGTCGATATTTGTGACAAGGCAACAGTCTAATCCAAAATTTGGGGCATAACTTAGAGTAAAAGGGGAATTAGAGAACCATTTAGAAATTGTGAGGAAATAAGGGTGAATTCGAGTTGTGCTAAGCAAGGAGATGAGCTCATAGGATAGGTAGACAAGCAAACCATTCAACCAGGAAGTTAAAAGTTGTTCCAGGAAAAAAATTGCTACAGGTAGCCGTTAAACACTCATAGCCAAAGAAATCATTTTCCAGTTGTAAAAACTTTTCAACCTTTGTTTAAATTTCTATGGTTTACAAACTTATGGCCATTGCTAAGGTTTATATTAGTTCCTAAAAAACAATCATGTATCCTATAGAAACCTAACTTACACGGTCTTGTAGAAACCCGACTTACACGGATCCTGTAGAAATTTGTTTACACAGTCCTACAGGAACGGATATAGAAAGATTATATTGACCTAAATTTGTTGAAAAGCCATCAGATTTCTCTTCTTCCCCAAATAATTATTGTTGAAGTTTTATAACCACCATGAGTGTCTAAATAAAACCAGAGCTATCATATTTGCTAAGCAAGCTTCTCTACAATGACAATAACCAGTATGTTTTCCTCATTCTCTCTCTTCAAAGAATTTCCTTGGGAATTTCACTTATCAGCGTCAACCATGGGAGATGGGTTTAAGAAGAGGGAGATAATAGAACCTTCTAGGGTTTATGATAATCTAGAGATACTAGTGATTTTTTAGAAGTGTAATTGGTTGGGATATTTTGAAATATTTGGAGGGTATAATGATGAAGTAGCCATAGAATTTTCTCTAAAGTTCCAGAATATACAAGAGAAGAAGTATGTGGCCATAGTGAGGGGAATGATAATAAAAATGAATGAAGCCTCCATCAACAGGGTATCTAGTGTTCCCATGGGTCTCCCTTGGGATAAATAGGATATGCAAGAAGCTATTAATTCCAAAAAGGAATTCTTCCTCCCGAATGAAAAAATTTATGAGGACAAAAATGGAATTAAAAGGGAAATCCTCCCTCATCCTTTTCTAGAAGTGGTCTATCACATCATCAAGTACATCACATGTGAGGGTAGAATGAGTGTGGTATATTCTTACCAATTCAAACGAGTACACTAGCTCAGACACCTTTCAAATCAACACTAGTAAATTTGGGTCATTTTGCGACGGCCATTTTGACTCTCTTGTGACGTTACATCATGGAGAGTGCAATGAATCTTGACCCCCTCAAACATCGCATCATATCTCGTCGATTGAGGGAAAAAACTAGAATAACGTTGCAAGAGAGACAACCTATGGACATCATCGTAAGAGAGACAACCTACGTAGTTGTCGCAAGAGAGATGACCTAGGACAATCATCACACGAACGAAAACCAAGGAAAATATTCACAAGTGAGACGACCTAGGATAATCATAGTAAGAGAGATGACCTAAGACAATTGTCTCAAGAACAAAAATCGTGGAAGATCATCGTATGAACGAAAACTAAGGAACAGTCACAAGAGAGACGACCTAAGACAATCATCGCAAGAGAGACGACATAGTACAATCATCTCAAGAACAACAATTGTGGAAGATCGTCGCAGGAACGACATCCGAGGAAGATTGTCGCAAGAGAGACAACCGAGGACAATCATCGCAAGAATGAAAAATTAGGAAGTGTGTTGCAAGAGA
>JASDQU010101753.1:145936-182554 GCA_032191745.1 Picea mariana | reverse complement strand
TTGTGCGAGCGATAATTCTGAAGGGTGGTCCTGCAATCCAAATTGCAGTTTCCATTGAGGACTATGTGTCAATGTCGGGTTGATTGCGAAATGACAAGCGGGTTGTTCCAAAACCGCCTGTCCACATCTCCGCAAAACAAAGATGACCAAATATTGAATATCATTCTGAAAGGGGAGAGTTGTGAAATAAGTTTCAATTCATCTTGGCATTTAAATAGACACTAATTGTGTGTTGGTTTAATTTAAATTTCATTGTAGCAGAAAGGACGGAAGCAAAACATAAATCAACACTTTAAGAAATCAGATTTTGAAATTTCTTAAATTGTTTTAGCAGAAGAAAACACCATTTATATTCTAAACTATGTGACAGAGCATCAACATGATGAATTTTGAAACAATGTTTTAATTGAATATCATTCAGATATGGAAACATAACAATAAATTGAAATAAGAACATGCATTGAAGTGAACATGCTACACAGTCACTGGCACATGAATCTCTATAGTAAGACTGGATCCCATAAGCCTTGGATCACCCAAATTGATTAATTCTTCAGGAAAATATTACAGTACAAATACTCTCAGAATACTCAATTCATCAAACTTTCTCCCACCCTTTGTACATTATGTGTTACAATATTTATAAAAAAGTAGTAGTTCGGAAAATCAGGATCCTTGAGATATTTCAGCAACTTTATCCTTATCTTCTACCATTTGACCTTGGTAGTGTCTTAATCTGATTGGATGATGTTTGGACCCATACTTCGTTGACACCTGGATGGTCATTTACTAGGACCTCGACAATTACATTTAGTTTTACCCAATCTTACTATTTCCTTCCATTGTAATTCAGAAGGAATATCATAATCCATCATTTATTTTATTAAATTTCCAAATCGATGCAAGAGGCATACGACATGACAAGCAATCCTAATTTTATTATCTTAAATTTATTCAAAATTTAAAAATCTATGGCTAACATTTCTACCACAGTTGCCCCCTTTAAAACTTCATCTAAGTCTTCAAACCTAGAGTGATCCATCCTTGCTTGTGTCAAGAGTGCATTGTAGGCTTCATGTTCGTGTAACTTTCCCTTTCCATCCCAGAATGATGGAAGACTTTTGATAAATATTTCTTCAAACAACTCCTTAAAATATTGAACACTCTTTTCCAATTGGGTTGCTTTATTCTAGACTGAATTCGAGAGGTTGTGCTTGGTTATGATTCTTCTATCCCATATTATAAAAGCAGTTCTATATTTGACCCCAATTATCTGCAAACTTGATGAAGGCAGTGTATTAAGGAGATTGATAGCATTATGGGCCCATTTTGCCGGTCTTTTTGATAAAGTTTCATTAATAACTTTGCATCTCTATTTAGCCAAAACTGCAATGTTGTCCTCATCATTAACATAATTTAGATATGTCCTGAGTTTTGTAACCTAAACTGATATGGAGTCCCGGATGATGTGCTTGGCTCCTTGTAACAAACTTTTTCCTTTAAGATTGGTGTTTATCTTATTCACCTTTTCATGAAGGGCTGCATTTTCCATTTTAAGTTGTGATACACGTTCATCCCTTTTATGTTCCTCTTGTTCAATTTTCTTGATATTCTCTTTCAATTATTTTATTTCCCCATCCTTTAAGCTAACATGAGACATTGTCGGGAAAATGTCTTTAGTGCCTAATTTTCTTTCAATAGAAAAGGGTGTAATAGAGGGTACAACAGAAGACAAAGCTATGACTCTAGTTGTCATTTCTATCTTTTCTTTTGACCATTCTAATTTTTTCTTTTCCAGTTGCAGAAATTTAGCCTCAAAATCTAGTGATTGTTTCTTGAAAGCTTCATTTTCCTATTCCAATGCTATAAAATTTTGTAGTCTTTGGATGCTCTGTAGCAGGAGTTTTCAACTTTTTCTTCAGGCTGAGAATCACTTTGTCTTTCTCATCCAGCAAGGCTTTCAATGCTTTGGGGGCATCAGCTTCAAGTTTCTTTATTTGAATATTCCATGCTTTACTTGTTGATTTTTCCTGCCTGAGCTGACCATCAAGCTTGGGAGCCAATGATGTTAATTTTTCATTTTTCAAATTGAAATTTAAATAATCTGAAAATAGAAGGTCATTAGTATGCCTATGGAATTGAACCTTATCTGGGGCACTGATATCATCATACTTTAATTTGATCTCAGAGACATTATCTTCTTCTGCTATGGAAATGTTGAATGTTTTCCTTTTTGTGTCTCTGACTCTGAATAATGAAGACTTGTGTTGGGAAGCTTTCTTTACCTCAGGAATTAGATTCATTATCTCACTTAGTGATTCCTTTCTTTTTTCTACATACCATTTAGATAAATCTTCCTTTGACTGGTAGGCTTCCTTTGAGGCCTGAGAAAAATATTATTTCTAGCTATGGAAGGCTCCTGAACTACCTTCACTTTCCAATTGATCAGCTCTGGATTCAACTACATGTGTGCCACTCTCCACCATGTCTAAACATGTTTTCTCTTTAGGCCCTTTATCCTCCAAGTCTACATACTTCTCTGTCTTGATGGTTTTCATTTTCTTTCTGGCAATGTGTTTAGGGTCTATGTCCATTGCCTCTGAAATAGTCCTCTTAATCTGTGTACTAGATTTTCAAACCTTAATTACCACCTTTGGAATACTCTATTGTGTTTGTTCATTTTGTACAGGGGCTTCAACATCCACACATTCTTCAATATTTACAAAACTCTCCAGGCCTTCAATAGGCTCATGCTCATATAGAGCATTCTTGTTCATTTTCCTCCTTCTAGATATGATCTGATGAGGATCTTATTTTTTACATGGAATTTGTGGAAAAAAAAATCTTTGAGCTTTGCCTCAACCTGTGCTAGACATGTTCTGGATTTTACAATGAATGGGCCAATCACAAAAGGAAATTTTGTATTGCTTGCTCTATGATATTTGATGAAATTTTTAGTTTCAAAGATTTTTTTTTGTCTTATGAACTCTAGAGAAAAAATTATGGGGGTCAAAAAGATGGGAAACAAATAATGAAACTCATGAAATCCATTTACCCATATTACTGTAGAATTTATGAAAAGGGTCCAATCTCCTACTCTTTCTTTTGGATTCTGCAGGTGAATTCTCATTTCTTCAATAACTCTCAGCAATTTAACATTGAAAATCATCTCGTAGGTATTTGACATGACTTTATTGATAAAAATTATTGAATCCATCCTATTTCTTTCAATATATATAGATTCTTCTTCAGGGATCTCTGCATTGTTGTTGGTGAGAAAAATATTCATCAAATATGTACAGTATCTGAAGTGTTTAAGACAGTGGAAGTTCACTAGTTGTTTATGGATGGTATCAGCTAGGAACTCATCAAAATTAATACAGACAACTTGACCTAACTTTGAATGGAATAATTTGACCATGAAACCTAACATGACCTCAACTACGAATCTATCATTATTAAGACCTAAAACTTGACTTAAAAAAGAGCAAACACATTGAACCTCACTGACCATGATATAGATTCTTAAGGGAGAAGACAAACTTTGTTCGAACTGATCAATCTTGATAATCATTCTTAAAACAGAGTTTTAATCTCTGGTTAACACTCCCTATAGACTCTAATCATTTCTTCCTTGTCAAAAGGTTCAAAATTCTTAGAGAAAGACTTAGGAATTTTTAATGACTCTCTGACTGACACAACATCAATTTTACACAAGACTTTAGACCCCTTTTTATCAATTACAACTCTTTATGACTCTGAGTATTTCTCTGCACACCATCCTATAAATTTGGGAAACTTAAAACACAATTTGGTTGCATATAGAATGAGAGAAGCTTGGACAGACTCCAAAAATGGAAAACCTTTCCCTCCAACGTCAGCTAAGTTACTTCTTAATTGAGAAATAGGAGAAACTGTGAATTCATGGTCAAAAACATCATTATCTCTATCGATTAGATCTTCTTCATTATTTTTTAGGCTTTGTTCTGATACTTCGAGCATGATGGGATCCATGGAATAAAGAAAAAATACCTAGTAATGGTGATTATAATGGCGCTGAGAATTCTAAATTCGGCTAAAGGTAACAGTTGCAACAGCTCCAATATTAGTTCCCACTTTGACAAAGATAAACAAAAATAAAACTCACATCAACTTTATAATATTCAACTTTTCAGAGCGACGAGTCAGCAGTTTCAATGTAAACCACTTTCTGCTCCGCAATCATCCCCGTGGTGACACATCTTTACCTTCAAAACCCGTGGTTTCCATTTCGGAACCACTTTATGGAATTAACCTCTGTGCACTTTCCAGGCCCGCAATGCACACCAGTTGTTGATATGTCTTGGTCACAATCGTAACGATTGATATTTGATTTATTTCGATCGTCGCTATTTTAGAAATCCTTCTGGCCAATTTAAATTATTTTTTCATATTTAACAGCCCTCCAGATGTGTTCCAAATCATTTCGTGCCTCAGCTAGAATTTAAAGATGATTATATATATATATATATATATATATATATATATATATATATATATATATATATATATATATATATATATAGTATTACACCTCTTCCATACCACTTCTTGCCCCCATTTTAGATTTGTCTCATGTTCTCTAGTATAATTACTCCCCTTTTGTCACCCTTTGTATATGTTACAATAATATATTTTAGAAAAATGATAGTAAGAGATATTTCATTTAGAGGATAGGTTGGTTTTCAATTTGAAGTTTTGATTCCTTGTTTATCTGGCCAAGTCTTTGAACTTTTGCTAGCTAGTAATTGTTGTTCACAATAAATTTCTCAAATTTAATAAGTAATATATTGGATCTCATCTTGTGTTAGCAATGATTTGTCGGTTAATTAATATTTCTCCCATTGGGATTCAAATCTTTCCAAAGATATTTTTGTGTTTGTGTCAATGTTAATGAAAACAATTGGGGTCACATCCAAGTCCATGAGATTTTGTAGATACCCAACTGAATATGGAATGGAACCTTCTAAGGAATTGTTAGATAGATTCAATGATTCAAGTGAAGTGCAACTTCCAAGTGTTGGTGGAATGATATCGGTTAATAGATTGGTATAAATATATATAGCTAAAGCATTTTTAAGTTTCTCTTTCTCTAGAGGTATGGGTGGAATAATTTCCTTTGGTGCTAAAGCAGTACTCTACAACAAAATAATAAATATTACAATAAATATCGCAGGAGAGTAATAAATATCATATGAGTGTATAGAGGTCATTGGTGTAACACACCCAACCCCCTATCCACTTTTAGGTTGGTGGAATGTTTGATTTTCATCTTCTTGGAACTCGGGATGAGTATTTAGGTTCATTGGTGCCTATGATTTGTAATTTCTACTCGGAAGTGGTATGTAAATATCATTCATTTAAAATACTTTATTGCATAATTATGGTTATGCTTATACTATGATATCCAGGGGATTACTTATACACAACCACAAAAAACCAAGTTGAAGTATTAGATTAGTTGTGTGAATCATATGATATGATGAACTAAATGGAATCATATATGCTAAATACGTGGGTGTGGTTCATTATATAGAATGATTGGCCCCATAGTGGCCCAAAAATGATGGTAATGTAAAAAAATAAAAATAAAAGGAACCTTAAGAAGTCATAAAATGAAGAAAAAAGACAAGACATACCTGATCTTTGATATTTTAATGTGTAGCATTGCATTGATACAACATCTAGAGCATATGAAAATGCGTGAACTGCATATTGTAGTAAATAAAAATAGAATTATATTTAGTTTTTAGTAAAAACCAAAAAATACTTTTAAGACATGTCAATAAATCCTAATAGAAAATAAAACCGACAAGATTGCAAATAGTAAACACCATTGATATTCTTTTTTGTAAAATCCATATCAAAGGAGATTAAATAGTGACAAAAACACACACATCTCATATGTGATGACCTGAATAATATCCTCTTGGTTTCGAGAATAATTTATTGGAGTGGTCTGATCTTGGAGCAAACCTCCCTCAATTTGAAGGAGCAACAACGAAGTCAACATTGATTATGTTGTTGCTCTGTTGGATGGAGAGAGGTTTGTTCCAAGAATAAACGGCTCCAATAAAAAAATTTCTACTAAAAAGGGCCAACCATGTGAAGGTGGAATATCATATGCCCTCCCCCCGCCCCCCCCTTCACATCGCTCTCAATTCCCCAATACCCAATATATGTTCTACTAAAAAATATGCATTAAAAATATTCAAAATTGATAAAAATGATTGTAAAGCTATAAATGAGGTTTATCATTCAAAGGAATATTTCATAAAAAATATTTTTTTATAAATGAGATTTATCATTAAAAATATGTTACAAACATACTAGCTATATAATGTACATCTATTTGCCTTATAAAATTATTATACATCATCAATTTATTTTAGTCTTCTTTTATGTTTTCTAGTTCTTAAGTAATTCATCCATGTCCATGTCTTCATTCACTGGGTGCTCTTCAACAAATAATGATGCTTCAATCCTTTCACGTCAAGCATGTCTGGTCTCATACCCATGGCATGGAGGTTGTTGTGCGGGGCCATCACCTACAAAAACAAAAATGTTAAATTTATACAGCCAATTTTTAAATATCATTGAAGTAGATCATTAATATTAAAAAAAACATTTGCAATGTAATTATTTACTTGTTGGTACACTAGTCGGCACCATTGGAATGGTTTCGATGTTCTCTTGGTCATCTTCAGGTCGAGGAGGCTGTTGTGAGGGGTCATCACCTACAAAAAAAAAAAAAAATTAAATTTATATGGCCAATTTTTAAATATCATTCAAGTAGTTCATTAATATTAAAAAAAAAAACTCTACAATTTAATTATTTACCTGTTGATCCACTAGTAAACATCATTCGAATGGATGCCATTTTCTCTTTATCATCTTCAGGTCGAGGAGGCTCAACTATGTCATTCTCTACCATTGAAACGACAAAATTTATAAGGACAAAACTGTAAATGTATAAGTAATAAAAATTAGAAGTACAAAATTTATAAGTACAAAATTATTAAGTATATGATTAATATACAGTCATTTTACCGTTGTGGGCCTCGATCACAGGAACATATTGGGGTTGCACCCCAATGGTATGGGGATACTAGGGAGCACCATAATATTTTGGTCACTCTTCATTATCAATGCTTTATTGTCCAGTGCTAATGGTTTCATTGATAGTGTTTCTCCCCTGATTAAAACAAAGAATGACATTAAAGTTATGGACGATATCAAAAATTTACGTATTTTATAAGTAATGAAAGGTTAATGTAGACTTATTTTTATTTACCTTATCCCGCAAACTGGTTCTTGGGGTCTAACCCATGCTTTTACTACGGTCAACCACAGCTTTATAGTCGTACTTGTAACCAAGTTGGAGGTATTCCTCTGTGGTTTCAGTTCCAAAGTCGTCGCCCTACATTGCATAAGAGCATGTTTTTTTAATGTTTTTGGCTGCAATAAACTGAAAGTTGTAAGGTGATACAAATAATATTCTTAAGATATTTGGGTACTTACGATTCGTTATTGTAACCTCGAGTAGCCACCCTGGCCTAGCTTGTGTTGGCCATGTTTGGAAATCCTTTCCTTGGTTGCCTTCGAAGAGTCAGGAAACCTATCATCAAAATTTTCAAGTATGTTATATACCACACTTTTATTTAAATCTAAAGAAAATTAAAGGTATTGAAATCAAAATATTATAATTTACCTTGGGGTACCAATTTTTTTTTCTTCTATTTTTTTCAATATCTTTTCTTTTGCATCATTAATGATTGCCTTCCACTCCCTCTCAAGAATTGAGGGAGGATGCTCCTACCTAGGGTTTTCTGCAAAGCTTCGTATATAAACATCCCGCATATATTTTAAATATTTTCCTACTGTAGAGGTGACTGTTTTTTTATTGAATGTGTCTACTCCAAAGAGGCCTTTGAGATAATCCATAAGTTCTTTTTTGAGGTTGGAATTCTAGAAATTCCACATCATGTGTAATTTTTCCCCAAAAATCAAAAAGGCCTTGCTCTCCAAGTGCCTATAAAAATGGTTGTTTCCTACACACAAAAAGATATGATCATTAATTTAAAAATAATAATCTACATGATTTGTGTATGAGATGGACAACATGAAACAATTAAAATATGAAAAACTACATGGGAGTCTTATTTTTTTTAATGAAAGTCTGTTATCGTCAACCAAAAATGTGCATGGAAGGGTCTCGCATTGGTCACATGTCTAGCTCCAGGAAATGCAACCATGTCAACCACATCATCAGCCTCATGTTTGTCACCACCTCTAGAGCCTAGCCACTATGGGGATGCCTGGCAGTGCGTGTCATGGATCTTATCTAAATTAGGTGTGGAAGATGGAGAAGTAAACAGTACTCTAGAAGTTGTATGAAAGCCTACGTCAGGACTCTGTGGTGTCCCTGCAGCACCACTACTACCAACATCGGGCTGAACATGCTCCAAAAATCTCTTTATAAAAAATAAAATGTTTTTTCGTGAGATAATGTAAAAGTTAAAAAACAGAGTTTCATAATTGAACATATAAGTACATTAAAAAAAACACTTTAAATTATGGTTATTACCTTGTATGTGTTAAGATGTCACAAAAGGAGATTGATCCTTTCTAGGACATTGGGAGTTTGATCTAAACGGTCTAAAAAGCTATCAAGTTCATTGTTCTCTTTAATGATATTTATTTTTATTAATATAGTCGGATGAGGGGATGAATACAACCCCTCCTCATCGACAGAATCATGATCAACATGGCTTTCCAACTACATATAATTTCAGCATGAAAATCAATGTTATTTAAGTTATATAAACAAATGAAATAATTGGTCGCCACACAAATAAAATTATATAAATAAATAATAAAATTCACGTAAAATGAAAGTCGAATTTGATAATCAATTACATGTTATGCGGCTGGCCCTTTTCCATGATCATCCTACCACATTATAATATAATACAATTAGAACCCCCAAATAGTGAGTAGTCCATCCTCAACCTAGTTCCAATTTTTGAAATTTTCTTCTATATTCAAATTTCTAAACCCTTGCACACACCCCAAAAAAAGGTAATTAATCAATGTCTAGAGGGAGTGCCCAGCTTGATGAAGTCAAAAGGGGTACCAATTAGTGGCATATTTGACTCTTTCTAGCCATGAAATAAGGATAAAGTAAAAATTAGATGAGGAGCACCCCTTGTAAAAGGGGTTATAATAATTTCTTAGCACACATGCTTGAGTAATTCCCTAGCTAAGGATGTTGGCATGTTTACAGAAAGAATGTGCTTGTCATTGATGGAAAGAATAGCAGTGAACCAAACCTCGAGAAAGCTCAAAAGAGATAGCGGTTTCCAAAAGAGGTCCAAGAGATGGACTCGCAGGAGGAGCAAAGGTAGAGACCTGTGAACACTTAGAAATCCTTCTAAGTCGGAGATATCAAAAGCTCAGTAGGAAGAGTGATAGTGGTCATTAGATCACAGATCCAGAGGACCAACAACCATAGGATTGAATTAATGAAGGATAGGATAAGCGGGGAAAAATGATTGAGAATTCGATCATCTAAATTTTCGTCAGTCATCGGATTGATTTAAGTGGAAGGACAAGATACTCAAGGGCTGAGATCTGAGATCTTTATCACCCAAATTTTCTTCAGCCGTCAGATCGAAATAAGTGGAAGGACAAGATAAGTTAGAGGGCACACTAATCTTAGCGGTCAATAATCAGGCACTCATATCTACGATCAACAGGGCATATCAACCCCCCCCCCAGCCTTTCTTCCTTTAACCATGGGGGGGGTCCAAGTTGGTGGTATTTCCCATGTGGGACCCTCATACATGTCACCTTCCTGTCAAATTAGACCCCCCTCACTCATTACCACTTACCAACTAACCCCCCTCCAAGAAAACCACCAAACCACTCATACATACCACCTTCGCACTCTGACGTCACACTCCACTACCCGCTACACATCACACTCCACTACCGCAATATACCTCCACCTCCACTACACTGCCTACACATTTCACCTACGTTAGCAGACCACCTTAGCAAGGACATGTGGCAGACCATGTCAGTAAGGACATGTGGAAGACCACATCAGCAAGGACATGTGGAAGACCACGTCAGCAAGTACACATGGCATAATCAAATGATGACAAGTGTCAAGAGGAAATTGGCTTGTGCCATGTCAACAAGTGAAGTAAGAAAGCTACATCACTCTGAGATATTTACTTCGAAAGGTTCATCACCAACAAATGTCAAAAGTCTCGAAGTCCCAAAGGATGAAGGTCTGAAGTCGCTCTCAGTCGTCTGATATGAAGATCACTTCAGGTGCATTCTCAATCGTTGATCTAGTTTAGTGGAAGGACAGTGGAAGTAGAAGTGTTAACCGATAGCAAGCGGTCTCCACCTCCTCCGAATTATTCAGTAGGTGACCACTCTGGAGGAGAATGAAGCATTGATCATCCTAAATTCTCGAAGAGCTGAAGGAGTTGAGGACCGTCGATATGCAAAAGGACACACATCAACAAATTGTGCACTCCGGGTGAAACACTCTAGGAGCACGCAAGTGTAGAGGAGTTGAATCTCCCGAAGGCCGAAGTCCTAAAGTAACCGAGGATCGTTGATTTGAGGAGGACACATGGTAGGAATCTATGGACTCTGGCTAAAAGTGTTCTGTGAGAGTGTGAAGGTTGAGAATTTAAATCATCGAAGCCTAGAGTAGCGAAGCAGATATCGACCATTGATCGAGAAAGGCGACACAAGACCATTGATCTAGTTGAGAGGTAAAATCCATGAATTAAAGGCAGAGCTATTGATTAAGGAGGATAGGTGTCTTCAAATCACCAACTCCAGAAGATTGTCGTATGGAAGAAATGAGAGTTTAAGAATTGAAAGTCATGAAGGTCAGACTCACGGAGGAGATCATGACCGTAGATTCAGGGAGACAGGTGTCAATAGATCTTCCACTCTATAAGATTGTCATATGGGAAAATAAAGATTTGAGAGTTGAAACTCTCAAAGACCGAAAGGCCAGAATCAATCACAGTCGTTGATTTAAGAAGGTTAGATCTGATCCGTCAGTTCAGGAGCACCGTCAAGATCGTGAGATCGACGGTCCCATCACATTGTGGGGATTGAAGGTGCAAGAACTTTACAATGTTGAAGGCAGACTGCAATCGAAACCACAGTTTTGGATAAAGGACACATGGATCACTGTAGTGAATTGTGGGGCGAAAAGAGGGTTTCCCTCAAACCACCTTTTAACGTGCCCACAATCATGTGGTTACATGAGATTTTCACCCAAGGTCATATCGAGAAATGGAGATAGTGCTCACTATACCGATATCGGGAAGCACCTTTTGAATAGGTGTTTGGTCACCGCCGGTGGTCACATGAAGGAAGGGGCTTAGAAGCCAAAGAAGCCAAAAATGACTAACTGTAACTACCAGATATTATGAAGAGTTACGACTGCCAGAGAAGGCATAGAATATCAAAATAACGCCCACTAAAGATGAACATATTTAGAATAACCGCCAAGGAATATCAAGAGTTCAGATGATGATTAGGTAGAGGACTTGAGGTGAGAAAGACATGCAGAACAAAAAAGACAAAGTTTTTTTTTTTATGGTGATGCATGTGGGCAAGATGAGATGTAGTGCATAATATGAAGGGGAGATCTGTGGTGTAGAAAAGAGTATGCAGAGGCAGCATAGAGTATAAAAGGCAGAAGAGAAACTGAACAACATGGTTGAGCGCAGGAAGAAAAAGAGCAGATCATAGAGGTTGAAAGATGCAGAAGAAGAACAGAGTATAGAAGCTAAAGAAGGCAGTGGAGACATGGATCTATAACAGACCATATCAGAGACGGAGCAAGTAATTAAAGTTTTTTAATATTCATTCAGGGTCGTAGGGTGGTTCTAGTGAGGATTGTAGTACTCTAAATTATAGTTGGTGCTAGAATATATTCTGGGAGTTGGTGCTTCCATCTAGTGGGTGCTAGAAAGACTTGGGAGTTGGTGCTTCCATCTAGTTGGTGCTAGAGAAATCTGAGAGTTGGTGCTCTATGCAAGTTGTAGCTTTCTATCAGAGGTTGTAGCCTCATATTTGAGTTGGAGCTCAAAGATTGTGATGTACATGAAAGTTGGAGCTTGATTGACATCCTAAGAAGAAGAGGTTTTCACCCTTATGAGTTTCCTCATGAAAGTCAATGTCTCTGTGTATTTTGTGTGATTGATCAAATATTGTATATCTATGCATGTTAAGTTATCAGCAACACATTAAATAATAATCTAGAACGAATCAAAAAATANTCATTTATATTTCCAACAAAGGAGAGGATGCATGATAGCTAAACCATAAGAACATAGTTTAAAGTTCATATTGGAAGGAAAGATCCACCTTATAAGGAAATATAAGGTAAGTTTATGGCATGATCAAGGATTATGTATGCAAACAAAGAGGATTTATCCACTATCTCGAGGTTTGAATTCTTATTTTAAGGAAGGAACATGTTAGAAGAGAATGGTTTGAGGAAGCACTTCAAAGGAGAGAAATGTGTGGCAACAAAGACTTTGTCAAACACTACTTTGAGCATATTTCCACCTTTATTGAGGAGTGCCCAACTTTGAGGAGGTTTTCTTGGAGTTAATTGTGGATATTGAAGAAGTTTAATAATATGTTATTTTATTCTGATACATTGCACATATACTCCTCTTTATTTATATTTTACATATAATTTTTTATGTCTATGATTGTTTTCCTTAATCACTCTAATGACTAGGAAAGTGCCCTTGGTATTTGTCTTAATCCATAGTTAAGGGACATCCTTGAAGAGGTTATCCCTTCTTATTATGTGATCACGATCCCAAAAGGGAGAAATAGGAATGCTCCTCTTCATTTGATCCCACCCCTCTCCTCTTGAATCATTCGAATCCCTTGTAGGGTTCAATAGCCTCACAATTGTGAAATTAAGAAAGGTGAAAATCTATGTTTATCTCAATAAACATCGAGGGAATAATTATGTTAAATATCTAAGAGTAATCCCATCAACAAACTTTCTATGCACAAAGGATCTCGAATCCAAATACACTGAAATGACCTCCTCATCCCTACGTTTCCTTAGCCTTCCCACTGATATTATTTCTCTCTACCACTATTGTGTTCCTTCTCCCATAAGAAAATTAGGTTGGTGAGATCCATTTTTTATAAAAGTTGGATCTCAATGCAAAAAAATCATGTTGGGAAGTGTTAGAACAACTTTAGAATGTTAAACTTTTTAATTTCGAAACCTTTGCTTTTACCTTTTAAAATAAAATGAAAATCAACCAAAAACTTAGGAGAATTTTTTTTTAATTAAATAAATCCATTTTCTTTATATATCGATAAGGCGCTTTAAATATTATCCGTTGAGGAGTTTTTAGCTAAACGGATCAAACGGCTCTCATGTTTTCAGGATTATAAAGATGTGTGAATTTTAAAAGAAACCTTCCAATAGTTACTTCGAGACTTCACACTTTAGGAGTTTCAAACCATCTAAAGAAAAAAAATCCCGAAGTTACAAAGCTCTGAAGTCCCGAAGACAGTTTTCCCATGAAAATATTCTAAGCAGATCCATGGATGATTCATAGAACACTTGTCATAAAACGTTATCCTAGGTTGACACATGGCATTCATTTTTAGCATTTGTGACAAATCATTCGCATCATTTTAGGTGACATGTGTCACTCATCTTTTCTTGACACATCAATAAAGATGACATCATCACTTTCATGTCACTCCAGGATATTTTCCTTCAGAAGGTAAATCAAAGGATAGGTTCAGGACCGCTGAAGTACCAAAGTACCGAAGCATTTGATATAATAATGAATATAAAATGCTTAAAAAAATAATAAAACATTAAACAAGTTTAATTAATCATAATTAACTATCAATTAATCACTCTGTGAATTCACACTTCGGGATATTTCCGTTGTTCTTCATTCAAAACCCCTGAATGTTGAACCGCTAAAGTTTAAGTGCATTTACAGTTGGCTGAAGTTAAATATTTGGATAAATATTGTGATTGCCAAGTAATAAATTCCATAGATTTTTATTAATAATTTCTTTGTCAGTAAATTAATGTGAAAATTAATATAATTTAATAGTTTTATGAATAAAGATAATTTCGAACTTCAAACCATTCTGCCATTTGCAGTCGTATTTTTCACATGTGGTGTTGAGAGCTTACAAGTTTTTTCTTCTCACGAGAGGGTTAACTTCATGACACCACACAAAGTAGGAAGGTATAATGAGGATTCTAACCCAACTATTGATATTCTCTCAGAGAATACTGCTCGAATCATGGACGTTATCAAAACTTGGAAACATGTGTACGACATCTTGGAGCACGAAATTCTTCTATGTCTTGATGATTCAGCCAAAGAAGAGGATGAACCATTCTCAACTAAGATTACGCTGGTGGCTCAGTCTAAATTACATAAGGTTGTTGCTCAGTCGATGATAATGCCTTATAATGACATGATAAGCTAGGCCCTGGACCATATAAACATCCCATCTAGAAGCATCTTTAGTCACTAGAAGACCTTTGTTGGCTCCTTTCGACCATAAGATATACAAGTAATGTATAAATTATCCTTTGAACCTAAATATACTTATAATTCAACATTTTTATTGGATTTTGAAAGGAGGGAATGAACTCAGTATGGTAGAACCAACCATGATATAATCAAAGCCTGGTGGGGTAATACATCCAAATTCAAAAATGATGCTCATGGCATATATTCCACGGAATATTTGGATGCTCACATTTGGTACATCTCCATGATGCTCTGTCGATTATTCGGTAGGAAAAATCCTGCACATTTTACAGTGGAATGGGTTTCCATAATCAATGAAGTTGTTATCAGATAACCTAGCTAAGGAGGTTGTCGAGTATAGCGCGTTTAAATATAGAGGACAACATATTCCCTTTTATATGTTTGAATACATCATGGACGCAATCTGTTTTATGACTCCTTTTCCGCTCATGAACTGGAGTTGGACCTCAACTAGTTCTGAGCCCATACATTTTTACCACTCAAAGATATGGGAGGAAAATTCCAAATATTTATTTTATAAAATTTGTTTCAATGTAGTGATACCCATTCATGTGGCTATCTATGGACACCCTCCTCCAATAATATCAGAACAGATTATGGGAAATTTGGGTGCAATTCTAGATTGGTATATTGAAGAAAATTTCTCCTACATCAGAGTATTCGGTTACCTTGTCTCACCCCATGCCATTCCCAAATTTAATACATGATAGACTGGTGTGCAGAGAAGTGACTTATCAAATAGTGGCAAGAGGAATTACCAAATATTTGAAAGAAGTACAGAAAAAGGTGTGGCCAAATTTTCCCATACAGGTTGGCATGTTCACATTATCTCATTATTTGGTCATACAAAAGTTGAGGCTTCATCTTTGGAAGATGTCAAATTGGTTGATACCGAATACAAAAGGCATGATCCTCATAGGGTAGTTGATAATAATTTATCCTAGTTCAATATGAAAAGATACATACATGAATATTCCCCCTATGACAATGTTTTCATGGGAGTTGGATCTTATGATGAAGTGGAAAATAGCTTACAAAATCTACCTCTAGATCAATAGGCTGACTTCCTCAACTTTCAGAAGCATAGAACGAACATCTTGCCAAATATTTTGTAGGGAAAAGCAAATCATATTTCATCCTCACAGGAAACAATAACTATTGAGCCCCAGCAAAGATTGACTAAGGAAAAAGTTACAGAAGTAGTGAAGAATGCAGATGTACTATCTAAAGAGGTGAAGACGTCAATATTAGGTAAGCATGATCAGAATTTATTAGCACCCTTTGAAGCTTTCACCCTTTGAAGCTTTCATGAACCTTGGACATGTTTTTCCCCTTTCATCACCAACTACTACTATTGTTATCCAAAGTGTCACGAGTCCAGAAAAATCCACTGCACTCACTTCCCCCATTCCATCATTAACTCCTATAGAAAAAAAATTTGAAGTTCCCAGTTCAAATGTTATTCATATAGATGAACTCACACCTATTATTCCTGAAGAGATTCCTCCATCAAGTTTATTTTTCAATAAGAAAGGAAAATTCATCATTAGAACAGAATCTCAGCAGAAGGAGGGAGTGATTATTAAGAGACACAAAATGATATATGATGGACAGGGATAAAATGACCATGACTTTGCCAAAGGGGTTGCGGATTCATTAGGATCCTTTTCCACAGCCAACCAATGGTCAGTGGATATTATTACAAAAAAACTGCAACAGAAGTGTCTCATGGTTGAACATTTGCAAAATAAGATGCAACACATAAAACAAACTAGCAAAAGTAAAATGAATTTCGACATGGAGAAAATTGGACTTATTTATCAGCAACAGATGAAGTGGCTACAGGAGGAACTGGAAGTGAGTTTCCAGGATTTACAAGTGAGCAACTCTATGATTTCTCAGTGATTTAGTGCAATAGAAAAATTGCAGACCCGAGTAGCTTTACTGGAGAACACAAGAATACATAATGTTTCATTTATAAGGCAAGCATCCGAGATTAATGAAAAGTTGGAAATTGTCGATTAGGATTTATATCAAAGTATTGATATCATTTAGAAATATTTTCAAATGATGAATAATTCCCTAAAGAATATTCATGAGAAATAAAAGGAAGCTTGTGTAGCCAGATCAAAGTTCTAGGAATTTATGGTATGGAGATAGAAAATCAATATTCCTAGGCTTGCCCCTTTTTCACAATATGAGTAGGTAAAAGGGGAAATGGATTTAAAATATTGGGAGACAAACCTTGAAGAAAGTAAGAAGCTAGCTAGAGAAGCAAAAGAAGCTTGTCTCAACACCCTTTCTGTTGTAGAGTTGGAATTGGTTGATTTCAATGGTAGTGGTATCCCTGATACACTGGGTCAAATTGAGATTGAAAAGAATAAAAAAAATTCAAAGAAAAATAAGGAAAGTATACAAAATATCATCCAACAGATAAATCAAGTTGATTTGAAAAAGATAAATGATTTGTTGGTAAAACCAAATTTGCAACACCAAGCTACAACTCAGGCAGTCATCAAGATTCAGGAAAAGTCACCATTAGTGAATAAAAAGGTATTTGAATTCGAATTGGATGAGAATGTTGAACCATTCAGATTTGTTGTAGCATTAATGGAAATGTGTGCTTAGTTCAATGAACAGAGAAAATCAAGCACATACGTGAGAAAATAAAGGAGTTAATGAAGTGACACCAGATCAAGCATATCTCAGCAAAATATGCATTTTTTTGTTTAGTTTTGATTGTATTCTATAGTTAGAGAAGAAAATGTGGAATGTATAAGTACTTTTAGTTAAGACATTTTTGTATAAATAAACAGATCATAGATCTATTCCAGGCTTCTTCTTGCCGAATGTAAAAAAGAGAACTTATTGAATATCAATACAAAGAGAATATAGAGATTCTAAATCTCATTTCTTTGAGTTATGTGTTTTCCTTGTATTTCTATTTCCTTCTCATGATAGCTTCTTTCTATGGCTCTTGAATATTGAAAGAATACAATTTAGTAATACATCTATTGTGATCTCAATAAATCGAAAGTCCATTCAGTTATAGTTTTTCCTCTATTCTTTTTGTGAATAAAACAAGACCTGTAATATGTGTGAGTTTCTGCATTTTTAATCATCTGTCAAGGACATATCTCCTACTTTTATTCTACTGCGAATGAGATAAGATTTATTAGTAATTGATACCTTACTTTATTTTAACAGTTTTTTGAATCATTTCAACCCCATGTCAAAATTAAAATTACGACTCAAGAAAGAGATATTGCCTCTGCATTTTCTTATCATAAATTTCATTTGAAGTTGCATCTTATAAAATTGAAGGTAGAAGCAAGCATTACAAAAAACATTTCATTTAATCTTTGATGCTTGACATTATTATTTAAGCCTGGAATCAATCTCAAGAACAAAAGGAAGGAAGGCATGATGACCTTCTTCATATTGATCAAAATGGAATGCTTAAGGGGGGTGAGATTCTTGGTGAAGTAGATCCTTCCTAAATTCATTAACATGATGGAAGAATTCTCACTATGCCTGGCCATTATGCATGCTAACAACCACCCTCCCAAACACAGGTAAGTAAACGTCATCAACTCGATTCATTAGATTTATTTACAATGTGAAGGTTTTCCAAATAAATTTGGACAATAATGAAAAGTGAATGATGGTAACGGCCAATCACCATTCTCAAGTGTGCTCATAGTGTTCCCTCTAGATCATGTTGGAGAAATTTCTATTTTCAGCACATTAGTTGAGTGGGAGTTAACTGACTAGTTCTATTTTAGACTTTCTAATTTTAGACCATCACTATTATGCATGCATTCCTCAGATAGGATGTCTTTTCCTATATGAGTGAATATCACTCACTCATTAAACAAATCATAATATACATTGATTATCATTCTTCATATTGTATCTCTCTTCCTTTTCTTGATAATCATTGTTTGTGTATGCTTTAGTTAGGTCTCTTGTGAAGGTTTCCATGAAACACTGACATGGTATAAGAGTCGAGTTGCTTGGAGAAACCTAGACAAGCCATAGAATAGGGAAAGAGTATTTAATTATTTAGTAAAACCAGTTTCTGCCATCATCGCAGCCTATCCCTATTGAAAGGTGGAAAAATTGGAATCGTCGCAGTCTATCCCTATCAAAGGGTGCGACGGTCACTCTCACACTTAAGAAAAAAAATTCTATAGGAATCGTCGCAGCCTATATACAGTCAAGGTGTGACATCGTCCCACTGTATTCTTCACCCAGGGTGTGACGATTCAATTTTTCACAATCGTCGCACTTTATCCTTCTCTAGGGTGCGATGATTCATTATAGTCACATTGTATCCTTCTTTAGGGTGTGATGATTCAGTCTACCCTCCAGAAAACTAGTTTTCTATAGTAAAACACCCATATCTCGAAATCCATGATCTGGGTCGAGCTGACATTTTGACGAGAGACATATGACATAGGGATTCTCATGCTCACCAAAAATATCCAAAAACCACATCACAGTTTAGGAGATATAGCTATTTTATCATATCTATAACTGCCATAAGACCGTCAGTCATATCTCGAAATCCACGATCTGGGTTTTCATAATCTTTTCAGAACTAATAGAAGGGATGGAGACGATGGAAATTCTTCAATCAATTCTAGTGATAATACTAACATTGTACAACTATTTTGAATGGAATTCGAAGGCCGCATTCTAACTCAAAAGAAAGGACTATATAATTTGACGATGGCAACAGAAACATAACCTATATCAGTGCTTGAGAAGACCAGATGGGTGAACCATAAGGATGAGGCCACAGGACAAATTCTTGAGTTAATATCCACTAATTTATGGTTTCATGTTGCCTCATGAAAGACTCCAAATGAGATCCATACCACCTTGGAACTTTGGAAAGCAGGATGAGATGCGAGGTCATATGCTTGAGGCAGAGTTGAATACCTTAGACCCTAAAAGTTTTGATACAGGATTTCCTTACTAAATTTAAACCTTTGATATTGAGCTTGGGTGAATGTGTTATTGACAAGTCTACACAAGAGAAACAACTTATTCTAAAAATCTTGGCCAAGTTAGGACCATAATACATTGTATATGTCTCCAGTTTCCATTTTGGCAAATCTATTTTGGGAACAAATTGGAAAATGCCTATGATGGCTCAGTTCATTGAGTCTCTCACACAAGAGTAGAAAAAACTAATACAGATGGGCCTCATGAAATATTCCAAATCACATGCACTCACCATGCATGATGGAAAAGGATCATCCAAACAAAACGGGAAGGAGAAACAGAACAAGGAGGGATATTCCAAACCCTTTAACGATTCTTCAAATTCCAAAGGGAAGAAGAAGAAGGGAAAGCAGTGCACATATTGCAATAAACCGAATCATGAAGAGTCCACATGCATGAAGAAACATATCGATCTTATGGCACAGGAACTTCAACAGAACAACCTTGGAAACTTCATTCCAGAGAGATTAAAGAAGCAAAAGGAAGAAGATAATGCTCCTAAGAAAGGTAATCATCGTGATCTTGTTGCAATTAATTGCTCATCTGATTCATGGATTATATATTATGGTGCATCACATCATATGGAAGCTAAAAAGGAAGTTTTATCTTCTTTGAGTCCATGCTCAAGACCCCCTATTCTCATGGGGGATGATACTCCAGTAGCAATAGCAGGAGAAGGGAGAGTGGAACTCCACAATGGAAGTTTTTGAGAATGTTTTACATGTTCCAAATCTTTCTATGAATCTACTCTCAGTTTATCATATCACTCAGAAAGGTAAAAAGGTTGAATTTACATCATATTAAGTTTCAGTAATTGACATGTGTGACAATTCCATCATTACAATTGGTGAGGTGGATCAAAATTCAAGGTTGTATAAATTCACTAAGTTTTATAATGATGAATCCTCTTTTCTACTTACACATAAGGATAATACTTTGCATGCACCTACAATGCAACATGCATATACTCTTTTGCTTCCATCGATTTCATACATCAGAGATGATTCCATACACTCAGATTATGTACATGGAAATAAGCAGGTAGTACAGCCAGATAAGAAGCCAGCGTTGAAGCTTCAACAGATGCCCAAGAAGTAAGAGTTCACACTTTAGGAAGCAAGTATCCTTACAGGGAATCCATTGGATTCGAGGAGGACTCGATCTCATCATTAGGAGTCTTCTCATGTACTTTTAGCTTCAAAACCTACGATGCCCATGCATTGATATAGGGTTCAATATTCTGATCCGTGTCTCTACAATGAGGTTGTGGGAAATCCATTATGGCAAGAAGCCATGCAAAAGGAGTATGAATCACTCCTAAAGAATCAAAATTGGCTTCTTGTTGGCACAGGGGCAGACCCAGGGTTCAAATCTAACAGCACACCAATAATCCCTAACTACTAGCCCTTTTAGCAACACCTGCAAAGAAGATGGAGTCTCACCCGAAGTAGTAATAAGGGGTTGTAGGAAACAGGTGTCTACAACCAGAGGAAGTGCAAGATGAGTCTAAAGAAATAATGTGAGATAATCTAGATATGCTTAACAGTGCTTTGCTTACTTTGCTAAGTTAGTTTATACCTTTTATATTTAATGGTGAAAACAACCATACAATAACAGTTTAACAAATAGAAAATAACACAACATCAACCACAAAGAACAACAAGGTTTACATGGTTCACCCTCTCCCTAGGACTACGTCCACAGAACTGTGTTTATTGATATAGTAGGTGAAAACACACAGTTCTATTTACACACTTAGATGCAGATCCTTCTCTTTATTCATCTTTACTTCTCCTCCTTGTGCACCCAGCTGCAGGGTTGATCTTCGCACCCAGCTGAAGATCCAGAATACAATAATTTTCTCCCATGAAGTACCTCTATCTCTCAATATTTCTATCACAACAACCAACAACCCTCTCAACTCATCTATACCTTATTTATACATTTCATGACTCTTAGACAACCCTAGACCAAAGCCTGGGTGTCAAAACCCTAAGTACCAAAACCCTAGATGACAAAACCCTAGGTCTACATAACCCGCATATTAAGGGCTTCGCCAACCTATCCTTCCTTCTTCTCTGCGAGGTGCTCCAAAGAACCCATTGGTGTCTTATTCTACTTTCTGGCTTGTCCACAATCCATCTTCCTTGTTGCTTTTTCCTCCTAGATCTCCTCTTCCAATGGCTTGCTTTCCTTTACTTCGCTCCATCTTTTCTGCTTCTCTAACCACTTCGAACTTTCATCAGTTTGTGTGCTTCTCACACACTTCRTACTTTGTCTTTATTATTCCTTAATCTTTTTTGTCCTCCTTAATACATAACCAAGGGCCAACAGGCCCCCAACACTCACATGTGACTCATCTCGAGTCACTGCAAGGTTGAACCTTTAGTATTACTTCGACTACAGACTRTGTGGGGCAACCTATGTTTTCTACTCTATCCCTACCTATCATTTCCAAACTGTCTTTTCTGTGTCTAGTACCCAATTTCAACTGCACCTGGTACCTAGACCCTTCTTCCTTTGCTTTTACTGAGAGTTGTGGGGCAGTTGGTTGTCACAATACAGCTTCAACTAGCTCCCATTCACTAAACCATCCTTCCATTCTCCATTAAGTGTCTTCAACTGCGCATCTCCTCCTTTTGTTACATGGGTGACCTCAAATGGCCCAAGCCAATGTGTCTTGAAATTTCCTAGATGCTTCATGAACTTGTTTTCGTACAAAAGTACCAAATCTCCTTGTTTAAATGCTTTCTTCTTGATATGTCTGTCGTGGTAAGACTTTTCTCGTTCTTTTTGTACCTACTGATGAAATACTGAAATGAACCTGTCTTCCTCTAGTTCCATCAACTGTGCGAGCCTATATTGAACAACGTCGGTGTCATCCATACTTGTAAATGCTACAATTCTTAARCTAGGAACCAAGTATTATATAGGTACCACTACTTCCAAGCCATATACTAAATTAAAAGGGGTCTACATGGTTAACTTTTTGCAAGTATTTCTATAAGTTCATAATACTGTTCGAATTCTTAAATCCCAATCATCTTTGTTAACACTGCAAATCTTAGTCAATGTTGTCTCCAAGATCTTATTGAAGGCTTCTACTGTACCATTCGCATGTGGGTGGTATGGAGTGCTCTTCTGATGGTGAACTTCGAACTCCTGAGTCAAGGCTTCAATAGTTTTGTTGATGAAGTGTGTGCCTTGATCACTCAAGGATCTTTAGGCATCCAAATATAGTTATGATATCCTCAAAGATGAACCATGCAGCTTTAGCTACACTACAGTCCTTAACTGCTTTTGCTTCTTCTCGTCTGGTCAAATACTCAGTAGCAGTGATAATGTATCAAGCTCCTGTGCATTTTCCTGGTGGGTTGATCGGTCCCAAAACTTCAATAGCCCATTTCTCAAATGCCTGTAAATTTAACTACGATGCTAAAGGAATCTCATCCCTTATAGAAGGCTTCCCTATTCTCTGACATACATCACAGGCTTTGTAGTATTCCTTAGCATCCTTGTGTAAAGTGGGCCACCAGAGGCCAGCTCTGAGAACCTTATGTGTTGTTTATTTTCTTGTGTAATGTCCTCCTACGATTCCTTCATGTGCTTCTGAAAAGATCAATGGTATTTCTGACTCCATAATGCATCTCCTCAAGATCTCATCTGGTCCCATCTTCTATAATTGTCTAGCTATAAGTTAAAAATCTGCAGCACTGACTACCAACCATTTCTTTTGAATAATTGTATACTCGTGAGGTGCCATTCTTGTGGATAGGAACTGGACTATTTCAACGAAGTGATCATCGAATTTTCTGATGGCCAACAACTGTTCATCTAGTAGTGTATCATCCAAGATGGTAGGTTCCTCGCCATGTTCTAACATGGATAAGTGATCAGGTCCTTTATTCATTCTTCCTGGCTTGACCACAATATCAAAGTCATACTCCTGGAATAGTAGTAACCATATACATATTATCCCCCCCAACACTGGCTTGTTGACTAAGTACTTCAATGCAGAATGATCGGTGAACATCTTAAAATGTCCTCCCAACAAGTAGTGTCTAAACTTTTGTACTATATATACCATAGCTAAGCCTTCCCTTTCAGTGGTAGTATAATTCCTTTCAGATGTAGAAAGCTTCATGCTAGAAAAGGCTATAGAGTGGTCAATGTCTCTTGCTCCTGGCTATGCTAAAATTTCTCCTAATGCAATGGATGAAGCATCAACATGAACATTGAACTCCTTACTCCAATCTGGAAAAACAAAGATAGGCGCAATGACCATTTTCTTCTTTAGTGTGTCGAAGCTCTGCTGGAATTCCTCTATCCATTGAAACTTACTATCCTTCTTTAATAGCTTCTCCATAGGTGTTATTATCTATGCATAACCCTTAATAAAATTTCTATAATAGCCAGTGTGCCCTAATGTAGTGTGCAGTTGTAGAACCAAAGTAGGGGGAGGTAGGTCAACAATGATAGCAATCTTGGAAGGATCTACCAACAACCCTTGTTTGTACACAATGTGTCCTAACAGCACTCCAAAACGTGAAAAGAAAATACACTTCTTCAGATTCAGGGCACTCTGACATTGCATGCACTTATCTAACATTAACCTCAAACATTCAATATGATCTTTCATTAGTCTAAAAATGGTCCAATCATCAAAGTATGCTTCCAAAAACTTGTGTAAAAAGTCCTTAAATGCTTTGACCACCACCCTGGAAAATATGGTTGGTGCATTCTTCAAAACAAAAGGCATCACATTTTACTAAAAAGAACCCCATTCTGTTGCAAATGTGGTCTTATGTCGGTCTTCCTTAGCAATTTTTATCTGGTGATAGCTTGAAAATCCATTTGTGAATGAATAAACCTCTTGTCCTCCTACATTATCTAGAACCGCATCAATAAAAGGTGTAGGAAATAGATCATGTAAGCATCCATCATTCAGTTTCCTTAGATATACACATATTTTGATTTCTTCTGAATTCTTATCTTGGACCACCATAGGGCTGATCCATTCAGATTCTTAAACTGGTTCTATGATTCCTGCTTCCAACATTTTATCTAATTAAATCTTAACTTTCTGCTTTTACTTGGGATTCAGTCTGTAATGCCTCTACTTGATAGGTATTGCATCTATTCTCAAAGTGATATTCATTTATACCATGGGCCCTTTGATGCCCTTCATGTCYGTGAACTTGGTTGGGAACAAGTCCTGACACTCATGCAATAGTTTTTTGAATCTTACTAATAGTAGAATCATCCCAATAGTCTCCAACATTTGCTAACTTAGGTGCTTGCTCTGTTCCAATATTAACCTTCTTAATTTTAATGGGCTTCCCAACAAAAGGTAATTCAATCCCTAGCCCTTCTATGTCTCTTTGTCCTTCAGTTTCTGAAATGTTTACATCCCTAGGTTCATCATCTTCATCAGCATTAATATTATAACAACCTTGTAACCGATGAAGAGGCGTAGTCCATTCATCTTCTTCCTGGTGAAGAAGGAGGTTGGGTGCCTCCTCAAAGGCCTTTTGTCTTAAAATTTGTAAAGCCTAATCTAGTGTGGGGTACTGACTTTCAAATAGGAATGTAGCTATAAAGTTTTGGGTCATACCATACCAATCTGTAGTGATTAAGCGCAGTTTTTCTTAAATATACCAGTCGATAAGCATGGTATATAAGGTGTTAATGAACTTATGTACCCACTGTTATTTAGGAATGTTTCTCCAGGCTTCCTCATAACTTCGCACGTGGTCCTTAGGAAAATTTTGACCTGTGTATTGAACTTTGCAACCTTCATCTTGTTATGAAAAGTGAACTATCAATAAGGTGCGACATTTTACCCACTATGTGATGTTCTTTTTATGTGCTCCCCACCATCTAGTTGGTGTTTCTTTCAAGGCTTCATCTAGTGCCAAACACATTTGTTGTATTGGTACAATTCTCTCAAATTCAACTAGAAATGTCTCTAAATGATTCAAGCCATCAAATATGGGAAGATTACTTACTTTTGTGCCAATCCAGTGAACTACCTTGGTCAATCTGGCACACCTCCGCATAGAGACTTCATACATTCTATTATGCCAATTTTTCAATGCTTCTTATGAATCTGATGAGGATGCACTCTCACTTCGCCAACTTAAATTTCCATCTACTATAGGATTAATTTAGTCATGTTGTCCTGCTGTCAGTTTATAATTTTTTTCTAGTTTGTAGGCGCAGTCTTCTTCTCTTATAGGTTCTATGTATCTGTGACCTTCATTGGGATCAAGGGGTGCAATGACCTTAAGGCCATTACCCTCGAATATCATTATTCTCTTTTTAGGTCAACAACAGTCATATTGTTGAAATCCCAATCAATTCCTAACAGCGCAGGATAGGGACAACTATCATCAACAATCTCAATTACTTCGAAATCTACAAATTTCCTTACTCCGTCGATGTCCACAGGGACATGCTCTAATCTTCCAAAGGGGCTCACCACCTGCTAATTAGCCATCCTGAGCCTAATAGCAGAGTAACTCAACTTAGGTTTTCCCATTAATTCCCAAGTCTGCTTCATCATAACATTCATTTATGATCCTAGGTTGAGGACCACATAGTCCATGTCGTAGTCTCCAATCTGAGCACTAAGGTGCAATTCCTTGCTTGTACTCCTTTTTCTAGATACTTGATTCACAGCTCTACTCAGTAGAGGATCTACCCTTCCAATTTCATACTATTTTATAGAGTGTTGTAGCTCCTGCACATCTCTTTCATCTTTAATCAAATTGATACAAGTATATAAGAAATCCATAAGCTTGTTTACCTCTTTTCCTTGCCTAAGTGGGATAGACTGGTTGAATGTTGGGGTCATTTCACAATCATTTACTTATGGTTGTGCCCTAGATGAAGAAGCTTGTTCTCCTACAAATTCTCTCCTTGCTTCTTCAAAAGTATGCTTTTCTCTCCTCAGATCAAACAATTACGCCTTCTTTGCAGCTCTCTTGATCCCAGATCCATCTGTAGTCTTTCCTAGAGTCACCCTATCTTCTCCTGTGATAGTGCATCCTCTAGTAATAACAGTGACTCTAGGATCCTCACCATGAGGTTCTGCTGAAATTAGTTGGACTTGTTGGTTTCCACCTCGTCTTTCTTGAAGTTTAGCTAATAATACTGGACAATCTTCAATGACATGGTCAAATGAATTACAGTAGTTTCAAGTAGTACAAGGGTTCTAGAAATCCCTTTCTAAATGACCTAGCTGGGCACAGTTATAGAAAATAATCTGACCTCAACCTCAACCCATGCCTCCTCCTTGTCCTCTTCCTCTGAATCCACCACACAGGTTGAAGTTTCCTCTTCCTGGAGAATTGTGCATTATTTCCTTATGACTATAATCCTCCTTGAATTCTATATGCATCCCTTGATATTTCATGCATGAGGTCATAAGCCGTACAATCCTTCTCATCATTCCCCATAGATTTTCAGAATGTACAATAAAGGTTGGTGGGTTTCTAGACATATTTCTTCATATAATAGCATTCATCAGGGCGATGTCTAGTTCTAAATACCTCGCACCATGGTATAGTAGCTTGCTTAAAAGGGTTAGGGGCTCCAGAGGCCAAGTATTCATTAAATAAGGGACAGTGCTCTTTGTCATGGCCCTCTGATTTACATCGGATACACCAGATATATTCTCTTTTTTCTTTTCCTTTATCTTTCTTCATGTCTTCAACCTGTAAAGATAAACTAGTTAATTGATTCAAAATCTGACTTATACCTGGACTGGATTCTCCTACAGGGACTGCTTCTAGTTTCATAGAAATCTTCAGAGATTCAGCTTGTGAAGCAACCGTTTGTTGCATCAGAGGAACTCTAATGTTTGGTAGGAGGGCAGTGATGGACCATTCCTTATGCTATTCATCTAGAATCTGAAAACTTAAATGCCGTGTCAAGGTATTAAACCTCTGATCAAATTCCCAAACAGGTTCAGTCACCTTCTACTTGATCTCCTTCAAATCCATAATGCATTGTGACTCTGACTTGGGCTTCTTGAACTCCACACTCAATTCAGTCTTAATGTCATTCAGTGGCTTAGGTTGTATAGATCCTGAAACAAACTTCATATACCAGCTCAATGCACGATCCCTCAAGCTAGTACTAAACTGGGCCCTCTTAACAACTTCATCGGTGACTTGCTTAATGCTCCATATAGATTCACATAAGAACCAGTGTTGGTTAGGACCCTCATTTCCGTCTCCTCTAAAAATAGGCAACCTCATTTCATCTGCCATCAAATTTCCTTGGTTTCTTGATTGAGTATGTACTAAAATGATTATAACGGTAATCTGAGTGCTCTGATTACTCTGGTTACTCTGGTTACTTAATGTTGCTAAAACAACAGGAGGAGTAATAATACTTACTTCGATAGTAGGTGCAGTCCCTGAAGTTTTTGGTTCTTCTCAGCAAGGTCCTGAAGTGTCTAGTTCTTCTCAGCAAGGTTCTTCAGTCTCTACTTCCTCTACCCTTGCGAACTCTGAATACTCCTCGTCTGATCTCCCTGCTTCTTCCCCACTGTAGAAATCTTCATGTTGTGCCAATTGTTTGTAACTCTTCTTAAACAGGTTTGAAAGAGGAACCTTTCTGAATGATCTCCCACTACACATGTGTCCAGCCTTTGCGTCACTGTCGTTTTCTAAATTCTTGAACATTAGCTTTAAAATCCAACTGATTACTGTATCTTCAAGACATTCTTCTCATGCAATAGCATCTTAATCTTCAGCTTCAAAAAGTGTAGAAACTTTCCTCTAGGCCCCTTAAATAAATACCTCTTTTCTTGACTATATGACTCCACTATGTCGATAGCAAAGTCAGTAATGTACCCTCTAATAGTGCTATCAAACCAAATATCCACTGCTCTATACACAGCATTATAGACTCTCTTGAATTTCTTAATCAGTGTTGTTTTCCAAACCACAGGTGGTCTAGATCTGATCTCAAACTGAGTGTCTGCTAATCTGGCTAGCCATTCATACAGTTCCTTGTGGACTCCTCCAAAGAAAATCTCATGTACATCAGTAAATATGTACCTCACCAACCAGTCTTTTGTACTAATTCTAGGGTTCTTCTTCTAAGCTTTGGTGAAGTCCCTTTCTTTCTCTTCTATCCACTTCTAAATCTATGTCTTCGATGGAAACCACCTTGACACTCCCTCAAGAAGATCTTGGTCCCGACAATGGAACCATTTGTTGCCACAGGGGCAGACCCAAGGTTCAAATCTAACAGCGCACCAACAATCCCTAACCATTGGCCCTTTCAGCAACACCTACAAAGTAGATGAAGTCTCACTTGAAGTAGCAATAGGGGGTTGCAGGACACGGGTGTCTACAACCAGAGGAAGTGCAAGAAGATTCTAAAGAAACAATGCAAGATAATCTAGATATGCTTAACAGTTCTATACTTAGTTTGCAAAGTTAGTTTATAACTGCTATCTTTAATGGTGAAAACAACCATGCAATAATAGTATAACAGATACCAAATAACACAACATCAACCACAAAGAACAACAAAGCTTACGTGGTTCGCCCTCTCCCTAGGGATACATCCACAAAACTATGTTTATTGATCTAGTAGGTGAAAACATACAGTTCTATCTATGCACTTAGATGCAAATCCTTCTCTCTATTCCTCTTTACTTACCCTCCTTGTGCACCCAGCTGGAGGGTTCATATTCGCACCCAGCTGTAGGGTTGATATTCGCACCCAGCTGAAGATCCATAATACAAGAATTCTCTCCCACAAAGTACATCTATCTCTCAATATTGCTATCACAACAACCAACAACCCTCTCAACTCTTCTAGACCTTATTTATACATTTCATGACTCTTAGACAACACTAAACCAAAGCCTGGGTGTCAAAATCCTAAGTACGAAAACCTTGGATCCAAAACCTTAGATGATAAAACCCTAGGTCCACATAACTTGCATATTAAGGGCTTCGCCAACCTGTCCTTCCTTCTTCTCTGCGAGGTGCTCCAAAGCACCCATTGTTGTCTTCTTCCTCTTTTTGGCTTGTCCATGATCCATCTTCCTTGTTGCTTTGTCCTCCTAGATCTCCTCTTCCAATGGCTTTCTTTCCTTTACTTTGCTCCATCTTTTCTGCTTCTCTAACCACTTTGACCTTTCCTTGATTTGTGTGCTTCCCACGCACTTTGTACTTTGTCTTTATTCTTCCTTAATCTTCATTGTCTTCCTTAATACATAACCAAGGTCCAACAAATCTAGTTCCACTTCCACCAGAAAGGAATATTTTTAGGTGCAGATGGATCCACAAGATCAAAAGGTACAAGGCTAGATAGGTTGCCAAAGGACTTCATCAGATCGATAAATATTTCTACATCTTCACGAAGAATTTCAGTGAGCATAATTTCAAACTTTGCGGGATCGTCTTGCAGTGAAGAACACAGTTGCCTAGCAGTTGACTTTTATTCTTTTGATACATTGTCTTTTGAAGGGGGCGGGGGGGGTTCCCACGTGGTTTTCCCTCTTTCCTCATTTTTATTTAGTGTTCATTAGTTGCATTTTACATGAGTACCTAATATGGCCTAGTAGCTGGGACTAATATTTTACTCCATAGTGATGTTCAAGGGGGTGTTGGAAAAATTTCTATTTTCGGCACACTTGTTCAGTGGAAGTTAATTGACTAGTTATATTTTAGACTTTCTAATTTTAGATCATCATTATTATGCATGCATTCCTAAGATAGGATGTCATTGCCTATATGAGTGAATATCACTCACTCATTGAACAGATCATAATATACATTGATTCGCATTCTTCATATTGTATCTCTCTTAATTTTCTTGATAAGATTTGTTTGTGTATGCTTTAGCTAGGTCTCCTATGCAGGTTTCCATGAAACACTGACAGCTCGGTCACCTCCTCCCTTTGTGACTTTGGTCTCCTCTGGCGTTGTGCCCTACATCTCCTTATCTGGTGTTCCCTCACACAGATCTTAGGTTTTGGGAAGCTACTCGCGGTGTGCTCTCCTCAGCTCTCCTTGTGGTATGCTCTTCTTGTCTCTCCTTGGCTCTCCTTGACTCTCCTCTTATGCTCTCCTTGGCTCTCCTCATCTGATCTCCTTGTGTGGTCTCCTCATGGTTTTATCTCCTCACACGCGCACAAGTTTGAAATGTAATAGGTTTGAAATGTAATTTTTTTGTTTTTGGTTTGGATTATTATATATAATTAATATATATAATAATCATATATATTTAATAATTATTATATTATATATTATATGATAGGGGTTAATGTGTTAATAATCACCTAACCTAAACCTTGAATCTACACCCCCTAACCTTATAAATCATCGAACCATAACCCACAACCCTTTTAAAGAAGCAATGTGATTTATTCCCATTGCTCTACATGTCAAAGTGAAAAAATTCAACCAAGCGCTGGTAAACTACGGGAGTAACTATGATTATCTTAAGGTAGCCAGATGCCTCATCATCTAATTAGTGACGCGCATGAATGGATCATTAACGAGATTCCCCATTGTCCCTAGATACTATATTCTAGAGAAACCACATCAAGGGCAATGGGCTTGGCAGAATTAGCGGGGAAAGAATACCCACATGTTGAGCTTGACTCTAGTCCTAACCCATTCATAGTTTGTGAAAATTAAGGCATAGTTTGGGAAAATTATACCATAACATTTGTCTTTGGGAGTCAAATTGATGATGGAAACAAGTGGGTGTGTGAGTCAAATTTGAGTCCAGAAACCCTCCCATATTGTTAAGGCATGTGAATAGTATATCTACGATCATGATGGTATAAAAATGAATGAGCTTCTCTTGTGTCAACCAATTTGTGTACTTTGAAAGAAAAATAGGGTTTATGGTTTACCTGATGAATTTATGATGGAAACAAGTGGGTGTGTGAGTCAAATTTGAGTCCAGAAACCCTCCCATGTCGTTAAAGCATGCAAATAGTCTATTCATGTCAAATTCAGTGCATACAGAAACAATTTGAAAAAATTTCAACATTGGCCCCATTCACGGGTCATTGTTGCCCATGTCTAGTCCTAGTACAATGTCTTTTCGTTGTTCCTTTTAAAATTCATTCAACAAAACACACAATCCCGCATCTAGTACTACAAGGGCATATTTTTATGGTGTTTATTAAACAATGAACAAAAAAGAGGGATTTTTTCATCACAACTATGACACACATACATTGTATATACATTAATGTATAACCTGAAAGAAAAATGAAGAAATGTTGATGCAAACGTAAAACTTGTGTCAACCAATTTGTGTACTTTGAAAAAAAAATAGAGTTTATGGTTTACATGATGAATTGATGATGGAAGAAAGTGGGTGTGTGAGTCAAATTTGAGTCCAGAAACCCTCCCATATCATTAGGGAATGTGAATATTCTATCCATGTCAAATTTCAGTGCATACAGAAATAGTTTGAAAAACTTTCAACGTTGGCCCCATTCACAGGTCACTGTTGCCCATGTGTAGTCCTAGTACAATGTCTTTTTTTTGTTCCTTTTAAAATTCATTCGACAGTACACACATTCCTGCATCTAGTACTACAAGGGCATATTTTTATGGTGTTTATTAAACAATGAACGAAAAAGAGGGATTTTTCAATATCACAATGATATGGTTCAAACGAAAAGAGGTCGAGATCGGATATATAGAGTGGGTGTGTGAGTCATATTTGAGTAATTTCGAAATGCACGTTCTTATTGCCACATAACTCATGGGCCAAAGTCCCATGTTTTCAAACAGTTTCAACGAAGATTCTATAGAAATGTCAAACACGTTCATCAAAACTTCATTGATGCAATACTATGAAAACAAGGATGGCATCTACGATCATGATGGTATAAAAATGAATGAGCTTGTCTTGGTTTCAAGAATTATTTATCCTCTACTGAATAAGGCCAACCACGTGAAGGTGGAAGCTCATATGGACCCTCCCCTCCCCCTCACATCACTCTCAATTCCCCAATACCCAATCTATAAAATTGAAAATAATCGAAAGCAACCTAGTAAGATTCATGCATAGAAACTACAAAAACAAAAAGTATTGAAGGTAAATGAAATTATGTGTTTGTAAATGATATTGTTAGTTTAACATGTACTTTAGTATATTGGTGACTATTTTCAAGTTTCACATAATAATTAAACAACATGTAACATAGGATATAAAAACATCGCATAAAACTTAAAAACATGTAATTAACCCATGACATAGGTAAATTATTTTAAGAGAATAATTCATACAAATTAAAATATATAGTGGTGTACCTAATCCAACTCAAAATATTTATAATCATCCTTATTTCGTATCTTCTTCTTCATCGAACTCAACATATGTATCATCATCCGGTTCAGAAATGGTGTTGAAAGGATTAACGATATCATCATCGTCATCAATGTCGTTTTTGAGCATATTTTCATCTATATAATCATCAAGATATGCATTGACTCCTATGCCTAGATCATGATCTTCTTCGTCCTCTTTGTCTGTCAACCCTGTATGATCTTTCGGCTCTGTCTAATCTAGCGAATCATATTCTTCTTCAATATCATATTCTTCTTGTGCATGAGTATACTTAATTTGCCTTCCTCTTGGATCATATCTAACAACAAATGACCAATCCCTCTCACCTAGAACATTTGAGTAAAAGACATGTTCACATTGGCTTGGAAAAACATAGCGATCATGTCCTCTTTCAAACATTATTGTTTTAATCATCGAAAATCCATTGGCATGTTAAATAACAGTTATTTCCTCATAGTGTTCATGCATTCGTAACCTATACCATTTGACGTCAAACAGAACTAATTTGATGGAATTAAATTCACACTCAAGTATATCATTCAAATACCCATAGTATATATTTTCATATTCTAGGGGATGTCTGTCACTCCTAGACGAAACATTAGTGACCTAGAATACTGCAGTTATCCCACTATCAGAAGTTTTCTTGGTTTCATCCAACTGTTTGATGTGAAATTTATGACCATTGCACCACATAGCCTTGTGGTGTTTCAACTGCAATATGCCATATATGTAAAAGATTCATTGTCAATTAATAAATTGACATATTTATATAACTTGGAAAGTATCTAAAAAAGATAGAAGTACACATGTAGTCACATTAATATAATATAAAATAACTGGATAAAATGGGTGAATTTGCTTGCCTGTCCATCTTTCAAACCATATGCTAAATCAATTTCCTTTTGCATAACATTGGCATCTCTATTATGAGGAGCTTCTCTAACCAATTTATACAGTTGTTGCCATGATAACCTACCGCCATGATGTTGTTTACATATTTAAATCCATGCATTCATCCAGTCAAGATTGTTTGCAATGTATAAATGCAGTGCATCCCAATATTGAGAAACTAAATCAAAAAATCATAATTCACCAATATTAAATATTAGTTATAACGTCCATGGTAAATTTTAATAATTTATGAAATAACAGATATTATTATATTAATGAGTAAGATCATATACACAAAAAAATGAAAAATTATATGTATTAATATAAATCTCCACAATTATTAATATATTACCTCACATTTTTTTCATTCTACCTTTCCCCAACAGGTGCTTCTGATCTTCAAATTTTTTGAGGGAGTTAACATCCCAAATGTGATCCACTACATGCATAGTTGGCGTTTCTAATTTAGGAAGATACTGACTAATATACACCATGGATTGATATACCATATATCTCTCCACCATAGAACCCTCGGAACGTGCTCTTTGTCTAACCAAAGCCTTCAATGATTTCAAGTGCCTCTCCACCATCCACATTGACCTTGTGTGTACAGGTCCACAAATTTCAATCTGCTCAACTTGGTGTATGAAGTAGTGTTCTTGTGAATTGAAAAATATTGGAGGTATATAATTTTTCATTTCACACATTAGCTAAAGAATTTATCTCTTCCAATACTTTATATCATCTTCATGGATTTATTTCAATGACAACCATCTACATGATATCATGACACAAGAAAATAACATGTTTCAACATAACATAATATAATATATTACATTACAAGTAAAACACATGTCATTAAGTACAACAACAAATTGAAAGAACATTTTGCATATAAATCACAACTACTTACCTCATGTATTTTCCAAAATCATATATAACTTGTTTGACATTGTTATCAAAGTCGTTTGGGAGAGATAGCGGTAGAACACACTGTAACAAAAAAATGAATCGTTACTTGTTTCAATCAAAAAAAAAAAAACTCAAAAGATGTATAAAGCCAATATATATAAATATGTATACCAAAATTATTGCCTTAATGAAGGTATGCCAATCATGTGTTTTTACCCCACCAAATTCACATTTCTTCGTTAAGATATTATTTATGTTTGAAGCAAAACCTGTGGGAAATTTAATTCTTTGAATGACCTCTTTTACATCATTGCTTTGTTGCTCTGTTAATAACCATGGAAGGTTATTTCGGTCTAGTCCATATCTATTTGATAGGATCACACTTTGCATTTCATGATCAGCTTCCTGAATGTGAGTACAAATTTTGACAATTGTTTTTTTATCCCTCCTACCATCTATGATTCACCATAACATTTATGTCACATTCTTCCCAATATGCATTGTATCAAACAAATGAGCTATTTTTAGCTCCTCATAGTAGGGAAACCTCATGAATTGAGTGGGATAACATTTCATTCCTCGTAGAAGCCTATTATTAATACCTTCATGATGTCAACCTTCATGAAGCATAAAAGAAATCACAAAAATAATTATCAAATACGGTAAAATAAATTCAATGATTAAAATAAACATTCAAAACATTACATATACAATACATAAAGAAATTGTGTACCTTGATGGTTTCTATTTTATTCCAACCTCCATAGGTGAGGTGTCATTCTTCGTGGTTTTAAACCAATCTTTTCTTTCCCATTGAAAAGATGTTTTTCAGTAGTATGATACCTATGGTTCATAGGGAGGAGGTGCCTATACTCATCAAACACCACCTTTAGTAAACTTTTTGAATGATGATACTTCATATTAGGACCACAAACTGGACATGCAAATTTACCCTTTGTCTGAAGACCTACAACGGATAGATTAATGTCAATTATACGATGAGATTATTTGAAAATTAAACATACAACATGATATCTTTAAAACATTATATAGTATTAAAGATAAATAGAATGCTACATACCAAAAAAATGTGTTAGTCCTAGGCCATCATGAATTGTCCATAAAAGTATTCCACGGAATTTAAATTTCTTCTCCCTGATTGCTTTACAGATGTCATACATAGTAAAGCCAACCCATAACTTTAGTAGCTCGTCGATAAGAGGCTTGATATATACATTCATATATTTAACTTGGTACTTACCTAATTGTTTGAAATTACACATAATTACAATAACCATGATATATATATATATATATATATATAAAGAAAAGATATTATGAAAAAAATGAAACAAATGAAAATGTTACATTCAAAAAATTAATGTAAGCAAATACTTCGAACAATCATTGTCAACATTATGTGCTCCCTCTGTATTGACATCCAAGGAGGAATTTTATTGTTGATAACAAAAACAGGCCACACTGAATAAATAGACCTAAGATCTCTGAATGGATTAACATTGTCAAATGTCAATGAAAGCCTAACATTACGAGGTTCATCTTTGAAATCTTCCCATTTTTTCTCAATTTCCCTAAATGCATAACCATCAGCAGGGATTCGAAGAACATCATCTCCACTTCTATTACGTGCACGATAATCCATAAATTGTTCTATTCTTTCACACTTGAACAATCGCTGCAAACGTGGAATTATAGGAATATGACGAAGAACCTTTTGAGGCACCCTTTTTGTTACTTGATCGGTTCGATATCTACTGATAACACATTGCAGGCATTCTATTTT
>JASDQU010101753.1:125692-140088 GCA_032191745.1 Picea mariana | reverse complement strand
GGTGACACTGGGTCAAATTCACATCACCTTGTAAATGGATTTCGCAAAGAGGATCATGGACAGGTTTGACAGGAGGGCTCCAGAGATCCACTTCAGGTACTTGGCTCAGCTGAGATAGATAGGTACCCCAGAAGCATTCATCATATAGTTTCAGCAGGTAGCAGTGGTAATGACTAATATCTCAGAGCCGAGGTTGATTAATATGTTCACAAAGGGGCTCACAGAACCATTGAGAGGATGGTTGAAGGCATACATGCCTCACACCTTGCAGGATGCCATCTTACGCACTCGATATCTACAAGACTCGGTGCCAAAGACTAAAACATTTTCCAAACCCTTCGTACTATAGAAGGACCAATACAGGACGTCATTCTAGAGTGGAAGGGAAAGGAGAAGTTGGATGATGAGATGAGATGAGAGATTATGAGGAAGAATATTTTCTTCAATTTCAAGGACCCTTAGGTCCCAAGCCATAGGTGCATGGGCAAGGGAGAGATCCATTATATTGAGGTGGCAGTAGACAGTGTGGATAGTGAGGAGGAGGAACAGGATAGTGGATCTAGTAGCTCAGAGGATGAGCCATCACAGGAGGAGGAGGAGCCTCCCCGGAGACCACCAACATTAGCAGGGGCCCAACCACTAGTAGTGCCACATCCTTGTGAGAAGGATAACATATGGACACTAACAAATGGAGGAGTCATAGCAACCCTTTATGGTATTCCTGGGTATGACACCCTACGGATCAGAGAGACTATTCATGGATAGTAGGAAATTTCCCTGATAGATGGTGGGGCCACCCACAACTTCATTGATGCTTCATTAGTGTCGAGGTGGGTACTTTAGAAATAGGAATTTGAGGGGTTTGATGTTGCAGTAGAAGATGGCCACACAATGGAGTGTCTGGAGAGAGTTCCGGACTTGGATAAAGTTAGGTAACTACATCGTGAGAGACACATTTTATGTAGTTGACCTATATGACACAGATGTGGTGTTGGGAAGCTAGTGGTTGATCACCTTGGGAAAGATCACCACCAAATACCAAACCTTGGAGATGGGGTTCAGAGACAATAATGGGAAGAGGATTGTGTTGAGGGGAATGTCGACAGGGACACCTAGGACAGTTTCATCCAAGAGGATAGAGAGGATCTTCAGGCATGGGGAGGTAGTGTATGCTCCAAATTCTTGATCACTACATAGAGGGATTCGGATGGTCAGCAAAAGTATCAGACAGAGATCAGGACCTTGTTGGGGCAGCATCAACAGGTTTTTGGTTTGATTCCACCAGGGAGACCACCTGACAGGGGGTTTGATCACACCATTGAGTTGGAGGAGGGGGCTAAACCCATTATCACAACACACTATCGTCATCCTCGAAGGTTCAAGGATGAGATAGAGAAAGAAATTAATGAATTGTTAGCAATGGGACACATCAAACCTAGTAGCAGTCCATTCGCTTCTTCAGTTGTCTTAGTTATGAAGAAGGATGGCACCGTGAGGATGTGTATAGACTATCATACCTTGAAAAAGAAAACCATAAAGAACCAGTATCATATACCTCACATCCATGGGTTGAAGGATGAACTGCATGGGCCAATTTTCTTCTCGAAGATTGATCTACACTCTGGATATCATCATATCAGTATCTGATAGTAGGACATAGACAAGATGACATTTTGATGTCGCTACGGTCATTTTTAGTACTTGGTTATGCCATTTGGGCTAACCAATGCACTGGCTACATTTTAGTCTTGCATGAACCACATATTCAGGGATTAGTTAAGGAAATCAGTCTTGGTATTCTTCTACGACATCTTGGTTTACAACAAGACATGACAGGAACATCCGAGGCACTTGGATGAGATACTCAGCATCATGGAGACACAGTCAATATACTCCAAGGAGTCCAAGTGTGAATTCGGCATGACA
Source organism: Picea mariana (assembly GCA_032191745.1). NCBI lineage: Eukaryota > Viridiplantae > Streptophyta > Pinopsida > Pinales > Pinaceae > Picea > Picea mariana. Next base: position 138,162 of record JASDQU010101753.1, on the reverse strand, counting down.
GAGCTGTTTTACTTGGGCCACATTATCAGTGCACGGGGGTCAGGTACACCAGGAAAAAATCAGGGCCATTCTGGATTGGCCAACACCCAAGAATATGACAGAGTTTGGGGAGATTTTTTGGGGATATGAAGCTATTATCGACAGTTTGTCAGGGTTTTTTATCATTTGGGTGCACCACTTACAGATCTCACCAGACAGGGGGGCTTCATCTGGACCAATGAGTCACAGAAAGTCGTCGATCACATGAAGAAATTCATGGTCACATGCCCAGTATTGGCATTACTAGACTTCACATTGTCGTTTCTATTAGAGTGTGATTCATTCGGCGAGGTAATCATGGAAGTTTTGATGTTGGGAGGGCATCCCAATGTGTTCGAGAGTAGGAATCTTAGTCAAATTGAGAGGTTGTACTCCATTTATGACAAGGAAATGTTGGCAATAATGTATGCCTTGAATACAACTCTATAAATAGACATATATGAAGAAGAGTGGGGCCAATAAGCTCAAGAGTAGATTCTATGGATCTTATAGGATCATGCGTAGGGTAGGCGAGGTTTGCTATGAGTTGGACCTTCCATAAGGGAGACAGATTCATAATGTGTTCCATGTTTCTTGCCTCAAGAAGGTTGTGGGACAATTCATCAACACTTCATAGGAGCTTCCCCCATTGGATGAGGAGGGATAGTTGGATTTGGTTCTAGAGGAGGTACTGGAGTTCTGAGAGAGGAAATGGAGGAGCAGGGTCATCAGAGAATTTTTTATCAGATGGAGAGGGATTCCAGTAGAGGATGTTACTTGGGACAGTGGGCAGGTGTTACAACACCCTGGGTTGGTATTGATTGAGGACAAGCAATCTCAGGAAGGGGGGGTTGTAATGTCCCTTTTTGAATAGGATCTCCAGAGAGGAGGGATTAGTAGTTTAAATAGACCTGCTAGACTATAGCCAGGGTTGTACAGGGGAAAATAGAGTTACTAGAGGTCACTTCAGCCGAGGGTGTTATAATTCGAAAGTGACATTGAGCTAAAAGTGACTAAAAGCGCTTTTAAGCCAATTAGAGCTAAAAATAGAGCAGGTGCCTAAGTGAGGGAGCTAAAAATAGGTCAACAACGAATTAGGGTTTCGAGCAACTTTCATAGAAGGTAAAGCGACCTAATTCATCATTATGAATAATTTGACTTAACAGTTGAGGAGAGAGTCCCATCTCAGGTTCAGGCGAACCCAGAGCTTTGTGGATTCCAGAAGGAAGACACCCAGAGGTTGATTTCATTTTTGAGAGACACACCCTATTCACTGGGAAGATCATCTAGATCTTCCATCATACTTCGGCAGCAGTTATCCAGTTTGCAGTAGTGAGGGAACACTTATACAGGTGGAGGGTGCAACTACTGAGCATCAGAGAAGTTTGACATGTCCCAACCATGGAGAATATAGAGATTTCCTTCCGACCCAATTGACAGGAAGGCAGGTTGCACCCATTTCCTAGTTTCTCGTCAGATTCTGATGGTGAAATCATCTATAGCACATCATTTACCTAGTGAGGGCGTAGCTTGAGAGGAGGCACATTCAGGGTTCTACCAGCTTCATCTAGCCAAATCTGGGGAAACCCTTCCAACCAAGTATAGAGGGACCCAGGGCACACATTTTGAGACCATTATCAGCCAATTCTGATGGAGGAATCTCTAGGGTGCATTTGTAGCAGCAGTTGGCACACATTTCACCAAGGGCATCCATCTGGGGTCCAGACAGATCAGCAGAGGGATTATTTTCAGGTCGTCAGTCACCAGGACTATGTGAGAGGGAAAGGCGCATTGTTTGAGACAGTTTCCAGTCAGATCTAAGGTGTGTAGCCACCAGGGTGCACAATTCAGTCCCACACTAGTTGTCGTAGCGTACAAAAGATCATCCAGATCATACCCTTATCCAGCAGTAGTCTTATATTATCTAGGTATCATCCTTTTAGTTTATTTCTTTATTGTATTCTGGCTAAGATCCACTTATATCTGATCTAGCCAGGTGATTCTCTATTTCATCTGCATACGGCATTGTAACCAGTAGAAAACTCATAATTTATGATTTACAATCTTTTGTGTCATTCTCTATTTGTATGCTTATTCATATGATGTTAAAAAAACTCATTTATCTACACAAACATGCAAAAACACCAAGAACGTTAGAACTAGAAACTTAAACGCATCTCGAAACCCCCAATGTATCATATCATACAGTAGACACAGCAGAGTAGCAACTTTTCCTAGACTAGTCGGATCTGGGATATTACATAAAAACATGGGATTTGTCTCTCTCAAAGCATTGTCAGCCAAGAATCAAGGGACATTTTCCCCACCTACCTCTAGAGCACTCCTTGTTAATTAATACCCACTCTTGATCAGCAGCAGTTCGAGATACCTATGTAATTGGTTGAGATTCCCCATTTCCCCACTTCTCTCCTCAATCTAAGAAAGGAAGGTCGAACTCTCAAGACTATATATAGACCTCTAGCCTATGAGAGAGAGAGAGAGAAAGAGAGAGAGATTTGGAGAGTATTGTATTGAAACTTTGTTCTGAATACTTTTGTTGAATATTTAGAGCCTTTTTTCTCTTGATGTATTAATGTTGTTGATGAAATAAACATGGTTTTGCCTTCAGCTTATTAGAGTTTTCTCAAGGCTCATTGTGTTTATTTGGTAGAGCTCACTCAAGAGGGCTCAAGGACCCTATTGAAATTTGTTTAGTTTCTATGCATGTTAATTAGTGATTAGTTAGCATTTCATTATATTTTGAAGGTTAATATAGTTTTGCATGATTAATTATGGTTTATGGTAAGGTTATCATTAACTATTTAGTTATAGCAGACATCCTATAGAAAGGTTCAATAGCCTCTTGGAGCACTCTTAGGTGCCTCCCCAAGGCCAAGAACCTCATATCCACTTCATTTTATTATAGTATAGCTTTGTTGATTCTTCAAAAGACTTACACTAGCTTTCTAGGCTTATTTTTTCTTCATGTACGAGTTTCCTGTAGAAACTGTACAGTTCCTGTAGAAATCTCTAGTAGGAATCTTTTAGCTTGAGATTTCAACTTAGCTTAATCTTGTTTTCATGAAAACATCAATAAACAATAAAAAGATGTATGGCTTGTTATTGATCAAACGGTTAGACAAAATAGATTGTTTTATTCATGTGTTAGTTTAGTTTTTATTTAATTATAGTTTTCTGTCATAAACTAGAATGAATTCATCTTTTGCTTTCAGTTTGCTCTTTATGATTCAGTATATTTTACTGTCATTAGACTAAAATCCTTTTATGCAATATAGATTAACTATCCTTTCAAGTTGGTGTGTTTTCCTTCAAAGCAGTAGTTTACATTTTTCTTTTACATTTCAATTCCCTGCACCACTTCATGCATTCCAAGCTTTGATCAGTCTCAGACCTATACTACTATCAATGCAGATTGCATATGCATTGCACAACACCTCTTAAGTTTGTATGAACCCTGGGTTGACAAAGTAAAGTAAGAAACCAAGGATATAGCAATATTATTATTCCTATTCCTAGAACCATTAGTAGACTTTAAATAACACTTTGTGAAGAGGATTAAGGTTGGAATGTAAAGAGGAAAATGAGAATTGTAAATAAAAATCATTAAAAAAATCAAATATGAAATAGATCCATTCATACATGTTGGTGAATAACATCTAGAGAATCTTGATCTCAATTTGACAAAGAAGTGCATAAAAATAAATTTGCAATTCTGCAGAGAAGAATTTGTGTTGGTGAGAAGGATAGGCCATAGGCCTACCGTTTACGGATCAACCACCCCTCAAAAACGTTTAGAATGGGCCAAAAAGCATTCAATTTGAAATTAAGAATTCAACATTGTAGCATCAACAATGTCCCCATATATCGAGTTTAGAGAGGGACCAAATACATTTTTTTAAATGCAAAAAAAAATTGAAAAGAAGTTTACACCTCCGCATGCTCAATAATAATAAATTAAACTAGTATATATCTATCTTAATCTCAATTTTTAATACATTATGGATTCAAATATATGTATGCTAATGTTAATTTTTGTTAAAAAAATTATGAATATATAAGATTTTGTATGTAGACCATATTTTTCACCATGCACATTTAATCAAAATGTATCTAATCATATCAATCATATCATCATAAGTCTGTCTAGTGAGACTTTTTTTTCGAAGTATTAAAGATGTTGGCCTCCAAGACTATGATGTTTTTGTTGGACAACAATGCAAATTGTGAGTTTTACATGGAACCTATATTTACAATATAAACATCATATAGATAACAACTTCAAATCTAAAAACAATCCACAAAATATCATACTAAAATTATACAATCTACTTTAATGAAATTACATTTTCAATAAAAGTAACTTAAGTTCAAAATTTTAATCTTTGTATATCCCAAAGTTTCATTTGGGTTGAAAATCCCCATATTGATGAGCTACCTATTAAAAGTGTGTTCAWTAATATATGCATTGTCACAAACTATATATGAAATAAGGTATACAATTATATATTTGATCTTTGAATTTTTTCCTTACTTATTAAACACAAAATTAGTGACTATAAGATATTTTTATCATTCTTTTAAATTCACACAATTTTAAATTTACAACTAAGTGTGTTCATTAATATATGCATTGTCACAAACTATATATGAAATAAGGTATACAATTATATATTTGATCTTTGAATTTTTTCCTTACTTATTAAACACAAAATTAGTGACTATAAGATATTTTTATCATTCTTTTAAATTCACACAATTTTAAATTTACAACTTTACACAAAATTAGTGACTATAAGATATTTTTATCATTCTTTTAAATTCACACAAATGGCTATTTTAAATTTACAACTTTGAGACCTTATAGCATTGTAGTTGTAATAAAAACAGGAGTAATAATTCTCATTCTGATATTTTCACCTTTCTACATACTTGATTTTCCCTTATCAATAGATTAAAAGACTATTAATAATGTCATGCTCTATCCATATGCCAAATTCAACAGTTTTCCCACTAGAAATTTTTCATATTAATTGGAAAAAATTAGTATGTAAAGATTTTTTATATTGTATTTCTTCTTATCCATATGCCAAATGCATTATGGATCATTGAAAATTTTACTTTAAAAAAAGTTGTTATCATTAATGATGATTTATATATTATATTTTTTTCATACTTATGAACTTTAAACTTATTAATGTTGACGTAATATGTTTACACACCAAATGCAACGCATTATGAGCAATTGAAAATTTTTCATATTCTTTAGAAAATTATAAGAGTTAAAAATTATATATTTAAAAACAATATTTAAAATTAAAAAAACAAATTCATAACAATTATGAAAAATTATGTTTCCTTCTTAAAAAAACCTTGTACAAATTAACATTTGTCAAAGTTTTGCATCCACATATTATAGACACTTTGTCAAAGCTCATCCACATATTATAAACACTTTACTCTTTAAAATGAATTAAACATTTTATAATAATATATATTAATATATTATTCGATATGAGAAGAAAACCATAAAATGCACATGTGCCTATGGAAAAAACCATTAAAGGGATTCATATGATTGGTATGTTATTTTTTAAATTTTAGTGCACATGAGTTCTCAGAGTTTTCTTTCCAAAACCATTAATAAAAAACATGTTATAATTAAGGGTAAAAACTTTCAAATTAACCTTTAAATTTTAATATTATGATAAATTATAAAATTGAATTATTAATAAAAACCATATTACTTGTAATCAGTTTTCTTTTCAAAACTATTAATAAAAAATATTTAAGGATAAAAACTTTCAAATTAATCTTTAAATTTTAATACTATTATAAATATAAAATTGGGTTGTTAATAAAAACCATTAATAAAAACACACTACTTGCAATCAGTTTTCTTTCCAAAACCATGAGTAAAAAACATGTTATAGTTAAGGGTAAAAACTTTCAAATTAATCTTTAAATTTTAATATTATTATAAATTATAAAATTGGGTTATTAATAAAAACCACACTAATTACAATCTAAAATACAATGTATACAGCATTAATTGTTAGCTCATAATAATTACTATAAAATTATAAGAATTAAATGAAAATAAATTATTTAAATTGTATTTATGTAAAAGCTAAGTTGTTAGAAAACTAGCCATGTTGACATTAGTGTGACGGGGTATAGTGTAAATGTTCTCTGATTTTTTTTTACTTTTGCATCTTACTACCACTCAAATCTAGTAAAAATCTCAATGTGCTCAAATTGTTGAATGCCTCAATGCCCTCAAAAAACTTAGGCACCTGAAACATATATGTTGAACTGTTAACTTTGGAAATTTAAATATAACATAGTTTTAAACTTGAAACTATTATCATCATAGAATTTTGCAGTCATCATAGAATTTTGCACTCAAATAAATATGACGTACTTTTTTATTTTAGTACGTTTTTCTACAAGTTTTTGTCTAAAATTTAGTTAGAAATTTAGAAAGATAGTTGGAATTGTAGATTTCAGTGATTGAGATCAGTTGTTAAAAATACCAGTTTTTACATTTTTAATCATCAACTACCAACAATTTTTAAATTTAAATTCACTTAATTTTTGAAATGGTACAAATCAAAAAAATTCCCATATATCCACAAATTTGTCCATATATCTAGAAATTTAGAATAGTTGGAATTGTAGATTTCAGTGGTTGAGATCAGTTGTTAAAAATACTTGTTTTTACATTTTTAATCATAAAATACCAACAAATTTTAAATTTACACATCATTAATGACTTCACTTAATTTTTGAAATGGTACAAATCAAAAATTTGCCCCTCTATATATATATATATATATATATATATATAATAACAATTTCCTAAATTTGAATGTTGATTTTTGTGTAAAGCATACATAACACAAGTTATAAATTCTATAGCAAACCATGCATATTATAGATTACAAATTCTATAGCAGATGGAGGTTCCAACTTGCAAGTTGCATGCATAGAGCATTGCATAAGTTATAAATATTATAGCACAGGGTGTGTAGGTGCTCACCTCGAAGCTCACAACTTACAAGTCACTGGGCTTCTTTGGAAATTACACCGTATCACATCCTGCAAGTTGAAAACTCAAGGTTGAGAGGGAAGAAAAGACCAAGGATTCAGAACTTGCATGGAACTATCTAAACATGTAAGGCTCATTAATGTTGAATTGCAATTGCACTAATGGAAATTGTCTTCTAGAAAACACCTTCTTGCACACTTATTTTCTCATTATATTTGTTTTTTGAGAATCCACATTTAAATAGTTTCTCATCTGTGTTTTGAATGTCTTCCTCAATCTTGATAATATGAATGGGTGTGGTTGACCTCTCACAAGATTTATTTTATTTCATTATAGAAAACATTAGTAGTTGTTATTTGAAAAAACAAATCCAAAATAATTTAGTAATATTTATTATTTCATTATATTAAGAACTATAATTATTTCAAATTTTTCAATTCGTAACTTTTATTATTATTTTTACAACAACCATTAGTAACTATTTTTTTCCTTTTTCCATAAGCTCTAGTTATCGTAGCATCATTACATGCATGTAGTTTTACACTGATTGGATCTGTGAGGAATTGAGGCATAGAAAGAAGTTGGAACCTCTTATTTGTTGATTTTCAAAATTGATTTTATATCAAGGTAATTTGTTAACCTTTTTTGTTTATTTTTTTAATGGTATTTTATTTCATGTGAAACAAATTCATGATGTTATGTTAAATGCAATTTCATAATAATTTTATGTTGTGTCTGGGATGCTTTTGTATTTACAATTAAAATGAACAAAAACACATACGACACATAATATTTAAATAACTGGAAAAAAAGTCCCCGAGGTGTAGGACAGTCGGTGACGGAGTGTGTTGTTAAGCCACTCCGTGATGTTAAAGTCACCGGTTCGAAACCTGCGGGGACAAAAAATCCAACCATGTTAAGTGTTGGTGTGGCTCAGGTCGGGTGCGATCCCCGGGTGATTTTGACGGCTTAGATGCCCCTGAGTCGCGGTTTCTCAAGCCACAGGTTAATCGCGTAGCCAACAGGTTCCGNAAAAAAAAAAAAAAACTGGAAAAAAATAAAAATAAAAATTCATGGGAAGGGTGGTCATAAAAAATTTACTTGATGGGTAGGAGTGCCCCTCAAATTTATACCGTGGTTAAGATCACATATTTAGGGTGTCCATGGATTCATGGATTCAAAAATGCAATTTGAGCAATGTAAAATTGAGATTTTTCCAATAATTAAATGGACCTATTCTGAATATATTTGAAATTTAAGACTCTAATATCATCTTCTTAATTCAACATCATCCTTCTCACCCTAAGTTGTATTCGTATTTTAACTTAGTGTGGCTTTTAATGATAACTTAATTTTATAATTTATAACATTGTTGAAATTTTAAGATCAATTTGAATGCTTTTACCCTCACCTTTAACATGTTTTTTACTAATGGTTTTGGAAATTTAAATAGAACATCATTCCCTAAATTAATGTGAACTTTGGAAATTTAAATATAATATTGTTTTCAAAGTTAACGTAAATTTTGGAAAATTAAATATAACATCATTTGAAAAGTTGTGTAACGACCCCACTGTTACGGCCACGGGCGAAGCCAAAAAACAAATTTGTATTTAAGAAGTAAGGGGCAAGAAGGCAACGACGACACCACGCACAGGCACAAGGGAAACCGGGCAAAACAGGCATAGAATAACCAGAGGTAACGACTAAAGGCCCGATGAAACAAGACACGCCTACAAGCTAAGGGACCACTTCCCTTTCCCGACATAACGATGTTGACGAACAAGACTAGAACCTCAAGGCACGCAAACCAATGCATACGCCCAAGTAAACATACGACGTTCAGCCACACTCACATGGTAGGCACCAAATTTGACTAAGCTATCATTCATCGCTAACCCATAGGGTGTGCCATGATCCCCTCATCAGGGACCATGTCGTCCCTAGATGAGAGGTACATCAATAATCCTTGGCGCAAAACAAAAGGGACCAAGACTCAAGAAAACTCTGACATGCTAGGAACCAAATATTGACTGGGAGACTATACCTACCCCACACAAAGGTTGACGAGACACAAGAGGACAAAGACAAGGGGTAATGCTAGCCCACACGACATCGTCCCCGCCCCCACCAATCACCAATCTAACCGGTCTATGATAACATTCAATTTTAACAAGGGTTTCATTCTAATGGGGCACGTCAAGTTACAATTAGACAATAACGTGTCCACTAAATAAACGTTAATACAATTAATTTTGCAAATCTAAGTGGTCCAGACTAAAACCATAATTATAAATGCCCTCTATCCTTAATTAAAATTCAATCCAACGAGTCTAAAATTTTCAATCCATTCCTTACTTACCAATCAAATTTTAATCTTTAACACAATCTAATCGGCCAAGTCTATGTTAATCCAATTTCTCTATCCAACTAGACATTACTTAAATAACAACATTTACAATCTTAAAGTAGAATGATTCCATTAAAACACTTATGAGCAATTAATCTCAACATGTAGACTACTACATCGACCAAACTAACAATTAACATCATTTTAGCAATCTAACAAGGCAACAACATTGCAGTTACATGACAATTATTATAGCAAAACAAGGCAATTGACATAACAATTAACATGACAGTTAATTCAACAATAACAAGGCGATTTACAAAACTGTTATCATAACGAGTAATATAGCAATGACAATGTGATTAACATTTTAATTAACATAACCATTAGTAAAGAAATAAAAAGGCAATTAATTTAAAAGTAACAATCAATATAACAGTAACAAGGCAATTAATATAACCGTAATAACACAATTAATATATCATTAAGAAGCCCGCAGGGGTGTAGACCAATTGGCAAGTGCCGTGTAAATGGAAGGAAATATGTAAAAAGAGGTATCAAGGTCGATTCTCACCCCAATTTACTCGAAGGGCGTGTTTGCGGGCTGTGTGTTTCTCCCTAGGGGTTATAAGGCAACTGGCAGGATTCGACCCTGTGTCACGCGAGTACGATATTGTCGTTGTTACTGATTCCCCTAGTTACAAATATATATATATATATATATATATCATTAAGAAGGAATATGTTTTCCATTAACTCACTGTAGCAAATTATCCTGGCAATTAATATGGCAATAATATAGCATTTAATATTGCAATTAGCATGGCAATTAACAGTAAAACGCAAGCAACATTTAAGGCAAAATTGTTGGCATGTTTTACAGGCAGCGTATGCTTGTCTTGATGGCAAGTACAACAGTGATGATGGCTTGAGTACAGGAAGGATGTAACAGACGGGCACCAGAAGTATTTTGGGAAGACGTTGCAGAGCAAGCTCGATAAGATCAGAAGAGATAGTGTAGAGGATGGTTGGCATGCTTTACAGGCAGTATGTGCTTGTCACTRATGGAAAGATCAGAGTATGTAGTGAAGGAAAAACAAGGACAAATTAAGCTCAGGAGGAATTAGCACAGAGTCAAACATAGTGCCTAAGCTCGAGAGGAGAAGCGTCAGTGATCGTTGGATCCCATTTAAATTCCCGAAAGAAGGAGGACTGTCAGATCCAGGAGGTGAATATGGAAGACCACCTCAGAAAGGATAGTCATGGACCGTTGGATCAAGAGGACGCGTGGTGAAAGATCTGAGCACCACAAAGACTCCATTTCGGAGTTTTGTAGATCGATAAATCCAAAGGAAAGAGGTCCAAATTCGTGATATGCGAAATCGTGAAACAATCTCGGAGTCTCAGCTATCATGACTTAGAGTGATGAGACCCTTCATCACAGGAATTACGAGATGCGAATTCACGATGAGATCTAGACCGTCAATACACCAAGATTCTGGACCGTTGATCTAAGCTTCATCTCGGAGTCTTTCCTATCGCGACTTGGAGTGACGAGAACCTCCATCTAAGGAATTGCGAGATGCGAATTCACGATGAGATATGGACCATCAATACACCAAGATTCTGGACTGTTGATCTAAGCTTCATCTCAGAGTCTCGCCTATCGCAACTTGGAGTGACGAGAACCTCCATCTAAGGAATTGCGAGATGCGAATTCACGATGAGATCTGGACCGTCCATACACCAAGATTCAGGACCATTGATTTAAGCTCCATCTGAAAGTCTCGCCTATTGTGACTTGGAGTGACGAGAACCTCCATCTAAGGAATTGCGAGATGTGAATTCACGATGAGATCTGGACCATTGATCTAAATGCCATCTCGAAGTCTCTCCTATCACGACTTGGAGTGACAAGAACCTCCATCTAAGGAACAACGAGATGCGAATTCACGATGAGATCTTGACCGTCATTTCATCGAGATCATGGACCATCAATCAGGGTCGATGAAGTTCATAAGTTCGTGAAAATACCGAAAAGGTGAAATGGATGTAGCATGTGGTCACATCGGTGGAAGATGGGGGAAGGAGCTAGTGCAGACAAGCTCCTTTTAGGATTTTCGGGGATCGCGACTGGGAGTGTCGAGACACTTGGTCACACGAATGTCGAATTGTGGAATGCCGAAATGCCGAAATGAATGCAAGATCCCATGGAGCCAATCTAACAGTGCAGGTGAATTTGAGTATGATCGGAGGGCTAATGTTGCTCTTCACAGTGTAACTGCTAGAAACCATTGATGGTTTCTGCCAGAAGATTCGAAGAGACCTTTATGTGACCGCCAGAGGAGCTGAAGGGTCTCCAAGCTTCTTCTAGTGAATGAAGACGATCCTTAGAGGGACTGACAAGTGGATGAGCATTGAATTTTGTAACTGAAGCAGAAAGTATAAGCTCGACTATGCCAAAGAAGACGAAGAGTCTCGACTGCCAGAGAGGCTGAGGAATCTCAGCATGACATCCAGTGATGATGAACACATGGGCAAACTGCCAGAGAAGCTGAGAAGTCATAATGATGATCAGACAAAGCACTCACTGTGAAGAGATGTAGAAGCATTGCACATATTGCATGCACAAGGTGCACATAAGCTATAAGAACATGACACAGAGAAGTGATGTGGTTGTTGTTGCTGAGGTGAAGTAATGCATGTGTGAGGAAGTAAAGAGGTGGTGCAGCAGCTGAAATGGATAGGAAACAATAGGTGCATTGAATGGGAATGGCACACAGAGTAGAAAAGGCAAAAGAGCAGAATGGGCAGTGGATGCATGCTGGAAGACAGTGAGGAAGACTGAGTAGCAAAATCTTGCAGAACAATGATGAGATTGGTAAGCTGTTATTGAACACTATATCACTGTAATTGGTTTCATTATTTCATATTCATATTTCAGGGTGGTTGGGAGGTGCTAGGGAGGACTGGTGTCCTCAGAGGTTCAAGTGGGTGCTTGAACACAGGGAGTTGTAGCTTCCTTCTAGTTGT
>JASDQU010101753.1:94587-124711 GCA_032191745.1 Picea mariana | reverse complement strand
CAGAACTTAAAAGACTACCTATCATTTCGAAGAAGAAGAGGTTTTCTCCCTTTATGGGTTTCCTCGTGAAAATATGTCTCTGTGTATATTTTATGTGTGACTGATGCTCATTATTTTATTGTCCATATGTTGTATAATGTTGATTATCACTTGAAGAAAGATTAAGAATGTATTAATAGACTTAAAATTGTTTAAGCACAATAACAACTAATTCACCCCCCCTCTCAGTTGTCTTAGTAATTTCAACAATTGGTATCAAAGCGGGTTCCTTTTATTCAAAGGTAGATCTATAAGCTTAAACATGACAAGTCATGAAGGGACTTCAGCCACTAAGCCCCCTCTGTTTGATGGAACAAATTTTTCCTTCTGGAAGATTAGAATGAGAACATACTAAATGGCCTTGGGTGTTGATGTTTGAGATGTAGTAGAGACTGGATATACAAAGCCTGTTGTGCTAGCCTCCAAGGATGATAAGTTAGAGTTTAGTTTTAATGCTAAGGGAATGAATGCTATCTTGAATGGACTTGCTGAAGTTGAGTTTGTAAGGGTGATGCATCTTGAAACTGTCAAAGCAATGTGGGATAAACTTATTAGCAGTTATGAAGGAAATGAGAAAGTAAAAGATGACAAACTTCAAACATACAGATTGAAATTTGAACAACTAAAGATGAATGAAGATGAAACAATTAGCAAGTATTTTTTAAGAGTTGAAGAAGTTGTAAATGCCATGAAGGGTCTTGGTAAGAAGATTGAAGAACCATTTTTAGTTCAGAAGATTTTAAGATCTTTGCTTGATAAATTTAATTCAAAAGTATCTGCAATAGAAGAATTGAGTGATCTTAAAACTCTGTCCATTGATCAACTCCTAGGAACTCTAACTTCATATGAAATGAGAATTAACAAAGATAAATCCAATACTAGAGAAGCATCTTTTAAAGCAGACAAGAATACTAATTCAGAATTAGATGATATTGAGGAAAAATTTGTGAGAAGGTTAAAGAAAGGATCAGGAAAATATCACGGGAAGTTGCCCTTCAAATGCTTTAACTATGGTAAGATAGGTCATTTTGCATCTAAGTGTCCCCATCTCAAAAAGGACCAGAAATCTGATGATGAAAAGAAGTACAAATACAAGAAATATAATAAGAAGAAAAGTTCGGTTGCAAATAATGACAATTCCTCGGAAGACACTGATAGTGACTCTTCCTATGAAGATAAGGCAAATGACTTCATGCTTTTGGCCAAAGAGGATTATGATAATGAAATCATAGGCAGTGATGATAATGATGAAGAATCTATGGTTGATATGGAAGGAGAACTGATCGGTGCACTGGAAGAAATTGACAAACTCAGAATTAAGAACAGCAAGTAAAAACAATTGTTGATACAGTTCGAGAAAGACAGTAAACAGCTTGATGAAGACTTTGCCCTGCTGAAAGTGAAATTAGAAGAGGCAAAGAAAATAGAAGATATACTAAAACAATAGTTGTCAGAGAAGAAAGTCAGTTGTGAAACCTTAGAAGATGAGATAGTAAAAACCAGAAAAGAAATGGAGAAGTTTAAGTTATTGTATCACCAAAATCTGCCAAGTATTAAAGCCTTGGAAGGATTGACCTCCATTCTAAATCAGAAAAGAAATCCAAAGTTGAAAGCTGGATTGGGATATGAAGAAGGATCAAGTAGTGATCATCCAAGTAGTACAGAACCCATCAAGTTTGTCAAATCCTCAAACATTGACAACAGTCACTCTGCAGAAACAAAGAAAGAAAATCAGCCATCAAGAAGGAATGAAAGAAAAAGCACCAGAACTGAATTTGTAGATCAGAAAGATTATCGGCATGAAAGAAATCGGCCTCCTCAAAGAAGATAGATTTTTTCAAGGTACAAAGGCTTCTTCTATGGTTATTGTTTTTTCTGCTCTAATTTTGGTCACAAAGCTATAAACTGTTCTTTAAGATTTAGATATGAACAATCAAGATATTCAACGAATAACTATCTTCCACCACAAAGATTGAGACAGCCAAGAAACAAACAATCACAGACCATAAATCATCTAGTGACTGGCAGAAGGACACAGGTGAAACACAACAACAGTTATGAGCATAACAATCGTTATGATCTATTATCCAGTGAACCAGAATGTTACAACTATCATAATTATGGACATATAGCTGCAGATTGTCGCTTAAGGAATTACAATCTAGACTTGATCCCCACTGCTAAAAATGTCAAGGTTTGGAAGAAGAAAGAAGATGACAAGTGTGGACTAGTATTATCAGCCCAAAAACAAAAGAATCCCTGGTATATTGACAGTGGATGTTTCAAACATATGACTGGAGACAAAAGTAAGTTTCTAACTTTAAGTGAAAACAAATCAAGGAATGTAACTTTTGGAAATGATGCACCGGGAGAAATAAAAGGTAAAGGAATGGTAAGCCTAAGTAATGGCAAAGGAAAAGCTCAAGATGTGTTGTTTGTAGATGGTCTGAAACATAATCTACTAAGTGTCAGTCAAGTTTTTGACAAAGGATGTGAAGTTGTTTTTACTTCCAAAGACTGTAAAATAAAGGCTTTACGTTCAGGACAACTGATTGCAAAAGGGATAAGAACAGAAAATAATGTCAATGTGTTAAAAGAAGAAAAAGAAGAATGCCACTTAAGCAAGTATGATGAAAGTTGGATGTGGCATAGGAGACTTGGACACCTAAATTTTGATCATATAATCAAGCTCAGAAATAATGGGGCAGTAAAGGATCTTCCAAAGATATCAAAGCCATATGACTCTGTTTGTAAACCTTGCCAGATAGGAAAGCTTACTCGCACTCAGTTCAAAACTAAATACTTTCCCTCAACAGAAAAACCTCTCCAGTTAGTACATATGGATTTATGTGGACCATCAAGAAAATAAGGTACAGGAAAATAAAACTATTTTATGTTGATTATTGATGATTATTCTAGACTAACATGGGTTGCCTTTTTAAAGGAAAAATCTGAAGCATTTGAAAAATTCAAAGTGCTTAAGGCTCTGACTGAGAATCAAACAGGAAAAATATTAAAAGCAGTAAGGTCTGATAGAGGAGGAGAATTTAGTTCATGGAACTTCAAAGAGTTCTATGATAAACATGGGATCAAAAGAGAGTACACAATTCCAAGGACTCCACAGCAAAATGGAGTTGTTGAGAGGCAAAATAGATCAGTACAGCAAATGGCAAGATCAATGATGAATGAAAGGAACATACCTCAGACTTATTGGGTGGAAGCAATTCATATAGTTTTTCATATCCTTAACAAAGCTCATCTCAGGCCACACAGTGACAAGACCCCTTATGAACTATGGTTTGGAAGACCTGCTTCAATCAAGCATTTTAAAGTTTTTGGGAGTAAATGTTATATCAAGAACAAAGATGAAAATATTGGCAAATATGATGACTGGGCTGATGAAGGTATTTTTTTGGGTTATGCTACAAATATTAAAGGGTACAAATGCTACAATCAGAGATTGCATAAACTAGTTGATTGTATAGACATAAAATTTTATGAAGAAATCCCAGTCAGAAATGTAAGTAGTGCTAAACCAAGAACAAAATATATAGTTGAAGATGAAGATGAACAGGTCCAAGGATCAGAAAAGGAAGAATCTGAATCAGATGAAAATACAAATACTCAGACTGACACAAATCAGCAGAAAGAAGCAAAATCACCTCTCAGAATTATTAGAAAGAATCATCCTAAAAATCAGATAATTGGAGATATAAATAAAGGAGTTCAGACAAGAAGGAAATTGATTAAAGACTTAGAACAATCTCATGTTGCCTTTTTATCTATGACTGAACCTAAAAATTTTGACGAAGCTAGCCAGGATGATAATTGGATTAGAGAAATGAATGAAGAGCTTGATCAGATTGAGAAGAACAATACTTGGGAGCTTGTCCCTAGACCTGAAAATAAAAATGTAATAGGTTCCAAATGGATGTTCAAGAATAAAATGAATGAAAAAGGACAAGTTGTTAGAAATAAAGCCAGATTGGTCTGTAAAGGGTATGCACAAGTTAAAGGTTGGGACTTTGATGAAACTTTTGCACCAGTGGAAAGATTGGAAGCTATCATAATGTTTCTTGCTTATTCATGTCATAAGAACTTTAAAGTTTATCATATGGATGTTAAGTCAGCATTTCTTAATGGAGATCTAGAGGAAGAAGTATATATGGAGCAACCTGAAGGATTCTCATTGACAGATAATCCTAATAATGTTTGTAAGCTGAAGAAGGCCTTATATGGATTGAAANAAAGGACAAGTTGTTATAAATAAAGCCAGATTGGTCTGTAAAGGGTATGCACAAGTTAAAGGTTGGGACTTTGATGAAACTTTTGCACCAGTGGAAAGATTGGAAGCTATCATAATGTTTCTTGCTTATTCATGTCATAAGAACTTTAAAGTTTATCATATGGATGTTAAGTCGGCATTTCTTAATGGAGATCTAGAGGAAGAAGTATATATGGAGCAACCTGAAGGATTCTCATTGACAGATAATCCTAATAATGTTTGTAAGATGAAGAAGGCCTTATATGGATTGAAACAGGCACCACGAGCTTGGTATTATAGATTGGACAAATTTTTACAAGATAAAGGATTCAAGAAAGGTATTGTTGATAGCAACCTTTACATTAAGTCTAAAGGTGATAATCTATTAGTTGTTTTGGTTTATGTAGATGATATTATTTTTGGGTGAACTAATGAATCATCTGTCCAGTGGTTTGCTAACTCTATGCAAACAGAATTTGAGATGTCCATGATAGGTGAACTGTCATATTTTCTTGGCTTGCAAGTAAAACAGAGTTCTGAAGGAATTTTTATATCTCAAGAAAATTACTTGAAAGAGATGCTGAAGAAATTTCAGATGGAGGACTCCTCTCCTGTTAGTACACCCATGGTGGTTGGTTGCAAGCTCAGTAAAGATGACATTTCACTCGATGTTGATCAAAGGACATATAGATCAATGATAGGCAGTCTTTTGTACATCACAGCATCCCGTCCTAATATAATGCAAGTTGTTGGAATGGTAGGTCGTTATCAGTCTGCTCCTAAACAAAGTCATTTGGTAGCTGTCAAAAGGATATTCAAATACTTGAAGGGAACAATGACTTATGGCCTGTGGTATCCTAGAAATCAGAATTTTCAGTTAACTGTTTATTCAAATGCAGATTGGGAAAATTGTGTAGATGAAATAAAGAGCACTAGTGGAGGTGTCTTCTTCCTGGGAGACTCGTTGGTAGCATGGATTAGTAAGAAAAAGGGGTCTATTTCCTTATCAACTATAGACGTGGAGTATATTGTTGTTGCTACTTGCTGTACTCAGATCTTGTGGATGATTCAAACTCTTGCAGATTTGAAGGTAAACTATACTGATCCGATTACAATTCATTGTGATAACACTAGTGCCATTAGTGTCTCCAAGAATTATGTTCTTCATTCCAAGACTAAGAATATCCCAATAAAATACCATTTTCTCAGAGAACAAGTCACAAACAGAGTTGTTCAGTTGAATTATATCCCTTCCACAGAACAGATAGCAGGCATCTTTATGAAACCCCTAGCCAAGACACCATTTGATTATCTCCGATAGAAGTTGGGTGTCATCCCATCTGACATCTACGCAAGTTCACCCTGTTAGGGGGAGTTTTTTATTGATTGATTGAATATCTGATACCTCCTAAAAATACTGCAACAGCTCAGGGGGAGCATGTTCTCTTTGACATTGATGTCAAAGGGGGAGAAAAGAATATGGGTGCCTTTGATGCCATCAATGCCAAAGGGGGAGATTGTTGGCATGTTTTACAGGTAGTGTATGCTTGTCATTGATGGCAAGTACAATAGCGAGGATGGCTTGAGTATAGGAAGGATGTAATAGATGGGCACCAGAAGTATTTTGGGAAGACGCTACAGAGCAAGCTCGATAAGATCAGAAGAGATAGTGCAGAGGATGGTTGGCATGCTTTACAGGAAATATGTGCTTGTCAGTGATGGCAAGATCAGAGTATGCAGCAAAGGAAAAACAAGGACAAAGTAAGCTCAGGAGGAATTAGCACAGAGTCGAACGCAGTGCCTAAGATCAGGAGGAGAAGCGTCAGTGATCGTTGGATCCCATTTAAATTCCCGAAAGAAGGAGGACCGTCAGATCCAGGAGGTGAATATGGAAAACCACGTTAGAAAGGATAGTCGTGGACCGGTTGATCAAGAGGATGTGTGGCGAAAGATCTAAGCACCACAAAGACTCCATTTTGGAGTTTCGTAGATTGGGAAATCCAAAGGAAAGAGGTTCAAATTCACGATATGCAAAATCATGAAACAATCTCGGAGTCTCTGCTATCATGACTTGGAGTGATGAGACCCTTCATCATAGGAATTACGAGATGTGAATTCACGATGAGATCTGGACCGTCAATACACCAAGATTCTGGACCATTGATCTAAGCTTCATCTCGAAGTCTCACCTATCATGACTTGGAGTGATGAGAACCTCCATCTAAGGAATTGCGGGATGTGAATTCACGATGAGATCTAGACCATCAATACACCAAGATTCTGGACCGTTGATCTAAGCATCATCTCGGAGTCTTGCCTATCGCGACTTGGAGTGATGAGAACCTCCATCTAACGAATTGTGAGATGTGAATTCACGATGAGATCGGGACCATCCATACATCAAGATTCTGGACCATTGATCTAAGCTCCATCTCGGAGTCTCGCCTATCGCGACTTGGAGTGACGAGAACCTTCATCTAAGGAATTGCGAGATGTGAATTCCTGATGAGATATGGATCGTCCATACACCAAGATTCTAGACCATTGATCTAAGCTCCATCACGGAGTCTCGCCTATCGCGACTTGGAGTGACGAGAACCTCCATCTAAGGAACAACGAGATGTGAATTCACAATGAGATCTTGACCGTCAATTCATCGAGATCGTGGAATGTTGATCAGGGTTGATGAAGGTCATAAGTTCACAAAAATAACGAAAAGGTGAAATGGATGTAGCATGTGGTCACATCGATGGAAGATGGGGGAAGGGGCTAGTGCAGACAAGCTCCTTTTTGGAGTTTCAGGGATCGCGACTGGGAGTGTCGAGACACTTGGTCACACGAATGTCAAATTGTTGAATGCCGAAATGAATGCAAGATCCCATGGAGCCAATCCAACAATGTAGGCGAATTTGAGTATGATCGGAGGGCTAATGTTTCTCTTCACAGTGTAACTGCTAGAAACCATTGATGGTTTCTGTCAGAAGATTCGAAGAGACCTCTGTGTGACCGCCAGAGGAGCTGAAGCGTCTCCAAGCTTCTTCCAGTGAATGAAGATGATTCCTAGAGGGACTAACAAGTGGATGAGCATTGAAGTTTGTAACTGAAGCAGAAAGTATAAGCTCAACTATGCCAGAGAAGACGAAGAGTCTCGACTGCCAGAGAGGCTGAGGAATCTCAGCATGACATCCAGTGATGCTGAACACGTGGGAAAAATGCCAGTGAAGCTGATAAGTCATAATGATGATCAGACAGATCACTCACTGTGAAGAGATGTAGAAGCATTGCACATATTGCATGCACAAGGTGCACAGAAGCTATAAGAACACGGCATAGAGAAGTGATGTGGTTGTTGTTACTGAGGTGAAGTAATGCATGTGTGAGGAAGTAAAGAGGTGGTGCAGCAGCTGAAATGGATAGGAAACAAAAGGTGCATTGAATGAAAATGGCACACAGAGTAGAAAAGGTAGAAGAGCAGAATGGGCAGCGGATGCATACTGGAAGACAGTGAGAAAGACTGAGTAGCAAAATCTTGCAGAACAATGATGAGACTGGTAAGCTATTATTGAACACTATATCACTGTAATTGGTTTCAGTATTTCATATTCATGTTTCAGGGTGGTTGGGAGGTGCTAGGGAGGACTGGTGTCCTCAGAGGTTCAAGTGGTTACTTGAACACAGGGAGTTGTAGCTTCCTTCTAGTTGGTGCTAGAGAAACTAGGGAGTTGGTGCTTCCTTATAGTTGGTGCTAGAGAAACCAGGGAGTTGGTGCTTCCTTCTAGTGGGTGCTAGAGAAAACAGAGAGTTGGTGCTCTCAGCAAGTTGCAGCTTGCAAAACAGAGGTTGTATCCTCACATTGAGTTGGTGCTCAATTATAGATGNCTTCTAGTGGGTGCTAGAGAAAACAGAGAGTTGGTGCTCTCAGCAATTTGCAGCTTGCAAAACAGAGGTTGTATCCTCACATTGAGTTGGTGCTCAATTATAGATGATGTACCAAACTTAAAAGACTACCTATCATTTCGAAGAAGAAGAGGTTTTCTCCCTTTATGGGTTTCCTCGTGAAAATTTGTCTCTGTGTATATCTTATGTGTGACTAATGATCATTATTTTATTGTCCATATGTTGTATATTGTTGATGATCACTTGAAGAAAGATTAAGAATTATTAATAGACTTAAAATTGTTTAAGAACAATAACAACTGATTCACCCCCCCTCTCAGCTGTCTTAGTAATTTCAACAAAAATGTTGTCCAATCCAACAATCGCAGTCAACCATTTAAAGGGGAAAAACATGGTCACACCAGCAGCAAAATGAAGTCACAGTTAATGGTGAATCGTTGTTCCATACCTCAACAAGCATAGGCTACCATTTAATGGCAATTCGTGGGAATTTAACAACAACTCAGTCCATCGTTTGAAAGAAAAAAATTTGGCATTTAAACATCAATCTGAGTCTCATTGAAAAGCAAAAACGTGGGCATTTAAAACAACAACTCAGTCTCATTTGAAAGCAAAAACGTGGGCATTTAAAACAGCAAACTCAATCTCATCTGAAAGCAAAACGTGGGTAATTAAAACAACAATATCAGTCTCATTTGAAGGCAAAAACATGGGCATTTAAAATAGCAAACTTAGTCTCATTTGAAAGAAAAAACATGGGCAATTTTAAACGGCAATCTCTGTCTCATTTGAAAGAAAAAATGTGGGCATTTAAAATGGCAATCTTTGTCTCATTTGAACGCAAAAAAAGTTTTTCCATTTCCAGGATACCAATACAAAATGTAGACATGAATCAATTCATTTTTCCATTGCCCGAATACCAATACAAAATGAAGACATGAATCAATTCGTTTTTCCATTGCCAGAATACCAATACAAAATGTAGACATGAATCAATCCATTTTTCCATTGCCAGAATACCAATACAAAATGCAGACATAAATCAATTCGTTTTTCCATTGCCAGAATACCAATACAAAATGCAGACATCAGTCAATTCATTTTTCCATTGCCAGAATACCAATACAAAATGCAGACATGAATCAATTCATTTTTCCATTGCGAGAATACCAATACAAAATGCAGACATCAGTCAATTTGTTTTTCCATTGCTAAAATACCAATACAAAATGCAGACATCAGTCAATTCATTTTTCCATTGCCAGAATACCAATACAAAAATGCAGACAACAGTAAGAGAACCGAAAGGATCCAATCATCCAAGGAAAACAACAGAGGTAGATGGTTGATAGGTTCATCATTTGCTCATCATCCTCGCACAGAAAAGCAGGGCGTTGAAATCCATAGGTCTATTAATGCCAAAGCGATGACCGTAGATCAGACTCCTGGACGACTGCTTAGGCGAGGACTGATGAGCTAGGGACGAAGGGAAAACAACCACAATGGTCACAATAATTACACCACAGGGCGGTCAAGACATGTGGGGAAATGAAGGCCATGGGATTCAATCAATCATCGAGCTAGGCTATAAAAATTTCAATCAACAATCTAGACAATCAGTATACTTACCCAATTAAACAAGTAGATTCCAAGCATAAATCGTACAACAATCTACCATACAAAATGAAGAAAGCATACCATTGCCTGATCGCCCACTCTGAGTTGAAGTCCCGCGCGCTCCGTGCAACTCTCGCTTGCCGAATGACGAGACTTCACCGGTACCTTCCAACCAATGCTAGGGGTACTCTTCTTCCCCCTTAGCCCCCCAAGCTACAAAGGGGCCATGCACACTATCCAGAGATTCAACTAGCTCCCAGCTCACCTTGCAAGACCGAGCTACCACTTCTCACCAAGCTGGGTATCCCAACTCCCACAAGCTAAGTCAGTCAAGTATAGATTTCTACAGCATAACGTTACGCAAACAAAAGAGCCCCATCATCCTTCTCCTCCCTCCATTATATAGAGTTTCGAAGTCCTTTACCTTCCCAAAATCCCATTTAATTTAATGTTTAATAAATTAATTCCTAAAACATCCTCCTCGTACAAGTGTCACCCATCCCCTTCATTCCTCCATAAATAAATTTCTTTAATTAATTAATTACCCCTATTTCCCTCACCCACCTAAAATCAATTCTAGAATCGCTCCTAGGTGTCCCCATATTCCCTTACAAGTTTTAATGACTTTCCCCATTCTCAATTTACTAGTTGAGTTAATTTAGAAAGTTCTTAAATGCTAGATACCTTACTAAGTTTGACTTTCTTCTTTTTCCCTTGTGTTTCCCTTTTCTTTTTATGTTTCCCTCTTTTCCTAGTTTCCTAATTATTTTCGATTTCCCTCTTTCCCCTTTTCATTTAGAACTCAATTTGGCAGGTGTAGAAATTAACTTTTTTTTCCTTTTCCCTTTTTAATAAATAAATTTCAAATTATCATAATATAATAAAACAATTATTTCCCCTTTTTTTTAATTTTTATCTCAACAGATTTTTATGAATCAATTAAATTGCTTACTCCCTTCTTGTTACAAGATTAATGAAGATTATCATGATTATTTATTATATATATATATATATATATATATATATATATATATATATATATATAAGGACAGAAAATTTCCGCCATAGTATAATTTAGACCTGGACTTTAATTTTTGTGTTGGGCGACATTTTATTAGGAAAATTGTTTTAAAATTTTCTTATCACGTTATTCATCCTAAGGCCATTTAGGTTCATTCATTTATCATTAACAACACGACATTCCCTTCAGGACGCACTAGGTGCTCCAAGGGTTCCACTCGCCTCATCTGTTTCCCTTATGCGACATGCCCTTCAGGATGCACTACGTGCTCCAAGGGTGTCACTCGCCTCTTTCCATTTTTCTTGTGTGACGTGCCCTTCAAGACGCACCACGTGCTCCAAGGGTACCACTCGTCTCTTGACTGACTTGGTAGACATCAAAAACCCCTGATGTCAATACTCCGCCAAGTGAACTTGTGGGAGACTAAAGGCCTCTAAGGAATAAGGCCCCCAACTTATTACGCACCCCTTAGAATCATCGTGAGTGACTATCACAGTCTACCCTCACGGCATCGTGGGTCCTCTCGAACTAGGTAAACATTAAACTACAGTTCGAGCCATAGTGGGAGTGCTAGTAGGCTGTGGCAGGGCTGTTGTCCACATCTCTCCCTCAAGATCTCTGGTAGTCGTACGTGACCCCTCTACTCCACATGTGAGTCTGGTCGTCAAGCTATCATCAGCCTGCATCATCAACGAATCATGTCAGAAATATATCCATAATCATATCATCTAATCAGATGCATTAATATCACATATAAAACAATCAAACCCCAATAGTTAACTCCCCGACTTGATCCGGAGTCCAAGGGGTTCCATCGATGCCTCTGCATCCTCGAGGTCCAAAATCCTGCACACTCAGTAAAACTGAGTCAATAGCACATGTCTATGACAAGGCAACAAAGTAACATGTCATCAACCCATAACGCCTCATAATCCAAATCAAAAGTTTAATAGTATAATAATCTAGATCACTTGTGAGCAAGTGTCCTTAAAGAACAATTTCGCTCAGTGTGCACAAGAGAAGGATGTTGCATACACCCCTTCTTGGTCTAAACTTCGTCCCAAAGTTTCACAGTATAAGTGCCGAAATAATGTGTATCACAATATCATAAGTCTATCTATCAAACAAAAATGGAAATTGTTGGTGCATATCATACACGTCCTCCTAGGTCGCCGAGTGTGGACTATAGTTGTCCCACTGGACCTTGACCTGCTCTATTGTTTGACGTCATAGTTGTCGAATGCAATGATCCAAGATGCAGATCGGCTCAGCCGTGAGAACACCCTCATTCGACACCCGCAAGGTGCTCAAGTCAAAACATGTGTAGGATCACTAATCATAATGTCTCAAACAANAGTGTGGACTATAGTTGTCCCACTGGACCTTGACCTGCTCTATTGTTTGACGTCATAGTTGTCGAATGCAATGATCCAAGATGCAGATCGGCTCAGCCGTGAGAACACCCTCATCCGACACCCGCAAGGTGCTCAAGTCAAAACATGTGTAGGATCACTAATCATAATGTCTCAAACAAAGACATGAAATACATCGTGCATACACCTCAAGAATCTGCAAGGCTAGTCAAAAGGTTACGGGATTCTCTTTTCCACAATATCGTAGGAGATAGTTTAGCCCCTTTTACAAACTTGATTGAACTCTTATGCAGTTTCTGCCGCAAAAATACTTGATCGCCACATCGTCACTATGGTCGACACGACGCGCATCGACATAGATATTTTGTTGATCTTGCGCTTCCTTAATCCTTTGTCTTATGGTTTGCATTTTCTCTTCCACTTCTTGGATCGCTTCTAGTCCCAATAGGACCCTATCCTCAAGCCGATCCCAACTCAAAGGCATTTGACACAGTCACCCGTAAAGAAACTCGAAAGGCGCCATCTCAATGGTACTTTGGTAATTGTTGTTATAAAAGAATTCCACCAGTGGCAAGAATTCTTCCCAATGCTTTTGTTGGTCCATCACGTACAGGCGCAACATGTCCTCCAAGGTCTGGTTCGTTCGTTCGGTCTTCCTGTCAGTCTCCAGGTGATACATAGTACTGAAGTTAAGTTGGGTTTCCAAGGCCTCTTGGAAACTCGTCCAAAATCATTCTGTAAACACCGATCCTCGATCGGATATAATCCTCTTAGGCACGCCATGCAGCCTCACAATCTCACTAATGAAAACTCTATCTATGTTAGGTGCCTGATACGTCGTACACACAAGAATAAAGAGAGCACTCTTCATTAGAGTGTCTACTACTATGAAAATCGAGTCGTGTCTCCTTTCCATCAGTGGCAAGCCAACAATAAAATCCATTGAAATAACCTCCCATTTCGATTCTGGAATAGCGTGTAGTCGTAGTAATCATGTTGGGTGTCCATGTTCAGCCTTTACCTAATGACATTCTAGACATCTGGTCACTTAGTTGACTATGTCTGCCTTCGTTCCCTTCCAGAAGAATAAGGTTTTATGGTTCGCCCTCATCTTCGTGATTCCCAAGTGAGCCATGCACACTACTATATGAGCCTCGTTTAGGATCAAGCTCCTCAACTCGTTGTTTGGTGGTACGTAAATCCAATTTTTAAACCTTAATAAACCATCATCGTCAAACGTAAATCCTTCAAATATTGGTACCATCATCATGTTTTGTCCGATAAAACCCTCAACCTCTTTGTACCAGTCATCGTCACGCTGTAAAGTTAGAATCTTTTCACATAGATTAGTCTGAAGAGGCAACATCAAAAAGATGTGTGGTCTCTGACTCAATGCATCTGCCACTTGGTTCATTGTTCCTTTTATGTAATTAATCTCAAAGTTGTACTCTCTAAGAAATTCCGACCAATGTCATTGTCATGCGTTCAAGTCTCTTTGCATAAAGATGTGTTGTAGTCCACAGTGGTTAGTCTTTAGTTCAAATTTTCATCCAACAAGGTAGTGTCTCCAAACCTTCAAGGCATAAACGATGGCTAGCAACTCCAAATTGTGCATCACATAATTCTCCTCATGCCTTCTCAATTTCCTCGAGATGTAGGCGATCACTCATACGTATTGCATCAAGACTCCGCCTAAGCCTTCCTTGGATGGGTCAGTGCATACCAAGAAGTGCACGTCCATGTCAGGGACCTTTAGTATCGATGTTATTGTTAACAGCTCCTTGAGCCTCTGATATGCTTCCGTGCATTTCTCGGTTCAGACAAACTTCTTGTTTTTCTTCTGCAATTCTATGATCGGATTTTCTATCTTCGAAAATCCCTCAACGAACCATCAATAGTATCTTGCTAAACCCTTGAAGCTACGCACTTCCGGAACATTCGTCGGTGCAGGCCATTCCACAATAGCCTCAACCTTCGCTGGATCCACGACGATACCTTTGTCGAAGATGACATGCCCTAAGTAGTGAATATTCGATGGATAACAAGAGAATTTGGACAACTTCCCATACAATTTGTGCTCTTGCAAACACTGTAGTACCAAGCGTGAGTGCTCGTCATGATCCTCCATCGTCTGAAAGTAAATCAAAATATCATCAACGAATACTTGGACGAACTTGTCCAAGTACTCGCGGAACACCCTGTTCATCAAACTCATAAATACCCTTGGGGCGTTTGTTAGTCCAAACGGAAAAACAGTAAACTCATAAAGTCCAAACCTCGTCTTAAAGGCAGTCTTAAGGATGTCATCCTCCTTGATCCGTAACTGGTGATACCCTGATCGCAAATCAATTTTTGAGAACACCGTCGCACCCTTCAATTGATCGAACAGATCATCAATCCTCGGCAATGGATACTGATTATTGATCGTTGCCTTGTTCAATTGACAGTAGTCAATGCATATCCTCCATGTCCCATCCTTCTTTCATATGAAAATAACAGGCACACCCCACAGTGACACACTTGGACGTATTAGTCCCAGGTCCAACAATTCTTTCAGTTGCATTCTCAACTCCTATAACTCCGGGGTCGACATCCGATAAGGCAATATAGCTATCGATTTAGTCCCCGGTTTTAAGTCTATAGTAAACTCCAATTCCCTCTCCAGTGACATCCCAGGTAACTCCTCCATAAATAAGTCTGCAAACTCTCTCACCATAGGAAGGTGTTCTAAACCTTCCGCTACTCCCTTCTCGTTTAACGCAAGGATTGCATAAAGTTTACATCCCTTGCGCATGCTCTTCCGAAGCTGCAAGGAAGAGATGAACCTTAGGGAAACTCCCTGGTTCCAGCCTACAATCACACGTCTCTGTCCCTCATCATCGACCAATCTCAACCATTTCATCTTAAAATTGAGTATCGCCTCATGCGATTCCAACCAATCCATACCGATCATGACGTCATAAGATCTTAAGATTGTTACGTACAGGTTGGCCCTCGTGACAAACTCTCCCAAGTTAAGAGTACAGCCCGTAACCCTTCCTCCAACCTTATGTTTGGCTCCCAAATCCCTATCTACAAAGCTAAACTCATCCTATTCGACTGCCTTTACCTTAATCCTTTCTAGCACTGCACCAGAAATGAAACTCTCGGTAGCCCTAGAATCTATCAAAATACAAAGGGTCTGGTCAGCCACAGTACCTGATGTCTCGAGCACAATCGATTGGTGCTCTGCCTAGTGGTTATTCACCATGGCATGAATCTGATGGGCCTTTCCCAAACTCCCAAGGTAGTGGGTTTGGCCGATCCAGATGCACCGGCCCTTTCCTCTAGGCAGGAATGCTGGTAATGTGGCACTGCACAATCCAACACACTTTCTTCAGTCCAGTAATCCTGGTACCCGAAGTAGAAGCTGAATTCTAACAATAAGGCCAAACTAGAACTTATTGACCTTAATTTTCTAGGTAACTTGGTGCGGAGCATACCGAAGCAGCTCCAAAAGCAGTTGCTTGTTGGGAAATCTTAGTCGAGATAGTGACACTTCCGCTTATGGGTTCTATTTGGAGTTAGGTCAATATAGTTGACGCTCCAAGATAGTCCAGCAGAGGAAGGATAGGAATGAAGATGGAAGTAAGTTAGGGAGGAAGGATGAGTAGAAATAGTTGAGAAAGTATGGAGATTTGTCTTATGGTGGAATTTATTGTTTTTCCCTTCTAAAAAATAAAATGTGTATATATGAATATTCATAATTACGTAACTAAACCACAGTTGTCTAAATAAAATTGTTGAACTATATAATTGTAATTAAAGAATTTCGCAAACATTTGATTGGTTTATTGTCTTTTATAAAAGAACAGTCTTGTTGATTGGATTGGATGCATACATAAGTTACTATAAGGGTGATAGTTATTGATTATTAGTACATACACGAGACTTGTATGTACTAGCTACACATGCATTTCTTGTATATGTACACTAGTATGTATGAGTTTTCTTGGCTTACTTACTAATAATGTCGATTAATTGTTATGAATGTGTGAACCATGTTTCTTTTCCTTTGTATCATGAGATACCTTAACTTCGGGATGAAGTTTCCTAAAGGGTGGGTGTATGTAACAACCTCGGTTAAATAGTTGCATGGGGATTATTAAGTATAATTAATTAGATAATTAATTGTCCTAATATGGTTTTAGTTAAACAATGAATAGTATTAATAATATTATTTATTTATTTATTTATTTATTCACTGTTATAACTCTTGATTGATTAATTAATTAATTGATTGATTACTTAACACATTCAATGATTTAGGTAAAGCATTAAGGGGCTTAATAACTTTAATTTAATCATTATGAAACTTTATGTATGACAAGTTAAGGATAAGATAATAAAGGAAAGGATAAGATAATAAAGGAGGGGATAAGGTAATAATGGGGAGGATAAGGTAATTAATGGAGGATAGGGAGTCAGTGAAGGAGGGGGGGATATATGATGGGGAAGAGTCCTACGGGAAGGGATTATGAAATATTAGGGGGGAGGAGCATTATTAAAGGGGAGGTCTGTATTTCTGTGGAAGATTGGGATATCTTTCTGGTTTTGAGGAGTTTGGTTTTGGGGGTTTTGGTGAACCATTGGAGGGGGCACYGGGTTGCTGGGGGTTTTGGGCATGGGGGSCAAGATTCCTTACGGTATCCYSGAGCTAGGGATTCGGACAGGATGCTCCTAGCTGGCTGGGTGGTTAGTCGGTTTGGGCAGGGTTTGGTCAAAGCAACAKAGAGGACGGACAACCAGATCAGTGGGAATTAGCATCGGGCAAAGGTATTTTTAATTATGAATTTGTTGGGTTATGTGGATGATTATGAAATTTATTTCATGTTGTGGATAAATTTAATTTTCTGTTGAATATTATACGATGATTAATTAATTGCTTATGAATAGAAAGAAATTTTATGATTAATTGTATGAATTTTATCAGGCTTGTTAATTTTCGGTCCCTACGCATGGTATCAGAGCTTCAGTTTGAAGCACTGGAGCCTTAAGGGCCTACCTACCCGCCTACCCAATTTAGGAATGGAATTGTTCCCACCCAAAAATTTAAACAAACCTAAATAATATGTAAAGGGTAAATATATATGTTGAAAGCAGCCCAGGGCCTTGAAACCCTTTAATTAGATGAAAATTTGAGCTCTAAGCTCCACCTCCACCTAGCCTGCAAGCCAAAAACATTTTTTTTAGTTACACATATCTATATATAAACAAGCCTTTTCAGTTGAACTATGTGTTGCATCATTTGCCAATAACTCCTTGCTTCTAAGGTTAATCAAATTACATTTATAACATAAATTCCTCACGGTGATGTTTTCAGAGCCCTTACCTAAAAATTTCATAGATTAAAATACAAAATACAAAATACAAAACGCTTTCAAAAATTGTTACAAAAAACAGAGCATCAGAAAAAGAGCACGATGAAAGAAATGGACGAGACCTTTATTGGTCTTATCGCTAAGCATCCTTGCCATTGAAATGGATGAGGCCTTTCCTGCTCTTTGACCACCCTGTTAAACTTCAAAATATCGGATTGCAGACGATATAACAAGAAAATAAATATCTAACATTTCAATACCAGAATTAACCAAAAGTGACCACTAAAACTCTGCTTGGATGGAACTACAACCACCTGTTGTAACTCCTCGGTGATTCCCCAGATTATCTTGCTAGCCAACAGAGAACAAATTCAATAGTTCTTGCCTGCAACCATAAAAATTATGTGAAATCAATCATAGCGACCTACAATGTGAAAATAGGCAAAATGAATCAATTCAATGAGTGTTGGAGGATATTATGGTGAAGGTCCGTTGCTTTTGCAGAGAAATTAGGGAGCTCATGCCAAATGCCAAACATACAGGAGTTGTTGTGGCTAGGGCCGATTAGAAAATGGAATACCAAGAAGCGCTTGCTTCTTGACCAGTGCAGCCTTTACGAAATAATAAATAAATATAAAAAAAAAAAAAAAATTGGCTTTAGAGCCAATCTCTAATTAATCCCATCGGGCTGAAGGTCAAAGTCTACAATAGCATGAAAACACCAAGAGCCAAGCAGAAAACAAAGTTTTTCAGTGTCAAGTTTTCACCAAGGAGAGAACCCGGCCAGCACCAAACCAATAATCACCATGCAATGCATAGCCCAGCAAAGAGAGCCCAGCTATTAGGCCGAAGTTATGTGAAGAAGGAGCTCATGGGATGGCGCCCTCTTGCCAGTTTCTAATAATTGGACCTTATCCCACAGACCGTCTAGTCAAGCAACCAGACACAACACCAAATGTCGAGCACCGACTACTTATTTTGCACACAAATCCCAACGCGCAAGGTAGTAAGCGCCAAGCGTTAAGTCACATGGAAGAGGAGATCACTTGAAGGCCCGAAAGGGGTTCACTGCACGCTATACAAACATGCCACACAAGTCAAAGCCAAACGCAAAAGAAAAAAAAACACTTGTGTTTGAAGCGAATGATGAAGTTTTCCAACGAAGTATAGCAATGCCCACTCACCCGCTTTAGGATTCCTTGGAACAGATATCATGACAATGATTGTGCTTACGGCAATCACAGCACAAATCAAATCCCATCTGTCTGGCTACTAGAAATCGAACACCCAACCCCACAACAATGAGAGTCCAATGAAAAACCCTCCATAGGCCGCGTATGTGCAGCCAAAAGGATGGCTTTGAAATGTAGGAATGAGACCATACAGAACCAGTGCAAAGGACCCCAAAATAAAGAAAATCCAACGCCACCGCCATACACAAACCCCTACACAAAGCATCGAGCCCTTCTTCACAGTAGAGGGTCACCCAACAAACAAGAATGCCATGCGTACGAATAAAACTCGTTGAATGAGCAGAGTAGATGTTCCATTTATTACACGTGTACACCATTAACTACACGCAGCAATGCCCCAGAAACAATTATCTGTTCAACAATTACCTTGATGAACAAACAAAGCCAGTGGCCAACGCTAGAGCCAAACACAAGACGATAGCCTTGGGCTCATGAAAGATTGAAAAAAAAACTGGGTATAAAACTCTGCAAATAAATTAAATAGGCGAAGAAAAAAAAATGTATACTATCAAAACAATATACATGCCAGTGCATAACCACGCCCAGGAGAACCCATGGCTCCACACCCATCAAGAGAGAGAGAGCCATAGCTCAGTGACCAAGGCCGAGGGAGGAACCGAACCCTTGGTCGCGCCTAAACTCCCTCCTTCAACCTCTACCTGCAAAAGCACCAGACGGTCGAGCAAATGAGAAAGGAATGGTGGCATTTAGGGTTTAAATGATAACTTTTTTTATTATTTTCCGGAAATAAGAAGGGGTAACACGTGGATCACATGCGAGGTCTAGGTTATTACCTGTGAGGTAAGTTTTTATATATTTATTTATTTCATTTATTTATCAATTAATTTTTTTTTTAATTAATTTCTTATATTCAAAAAAACATATAATAAACAATTCTATAGTTTAGATAAATTAAATAAATTAGGTTTTATTTTAAATTAGGGATTTAAAAATTTAAATTAATTAATTTAAACTGTATATATATAAAAACAAAAACGTTACTTAAGGGGGTGATATGGGTTTTGAACCCACGACCACCCACCAAGCCCAAGCCTTAAGAAATGACCAAACACCAACGTGCCACACATATCACTTTTACAAAATAAATTCACATGTAAATAATTTAATTATCAATAGTAGCAAAGTACTATCCCAAAGTATAATCTCCGATTATCCAAGCGCCAATTTCATGAGACCATGCACACAACTCATCGAGCCAATCGCCAAGTCCTTCCATTCCATTCCACCAGTCAAAGCCAAGCGCTAAGCTCCAATGCCTAAAATCCACTCTACAATCCTCAAGACTCGCACCTGCAGCCACCAAGACACACAATTCAACTCTTATGTACAATGCACCAAGAAAATCTCACGAGTCAAGAATCGAAGGATAACCTTACACTTATTTCATCGACAGTAGGTTGGAAGTCACCTTATTTAGATGTAAATGCAAAGTATAAGGACTTAGAATGAGATAAGCGGGAGGGGATTTCATGCACGCTAGGAAAGTAAGCTAGAGGAATTGGCGAGTATGGCGCAAAGCTAGTGTAGCTACGAGGCGAGAGGAGTCAATAGTTTTCTTAGGTGAATAAATCAAGCTTATACACTTTATCCCTAACCTAGCCAATCCCCTAAAGAGAGTAACGTCTGTTTACAGACAAGTAAAGAAAAACTTACGCCTAACCTTATTTTCTAGTTTAAGTAGCGCAAATTTGAAACGTCCTTGAACTCACCCTGACAACTTTGGTTGATGTAGGTTAAATCATACAGGATGGTTAGGACTCAAGGGAATTGAGGCAGGGGAGCATCGTCGTAGGCACCGCCAACACCACCAGCACTGCCACCACCATCGCCAGAACTAGCTCTCATACTACGCTCTTTGGAGGCCATAAATGAGACTTTAAAGGGGAAACAACCAACAAGGGTTGAAGTGGAACCCCCACCATCTGGAACGGGTAATCCAGAAGCATCGAGGGATTTAGGGGAGGACCTCCACCCAAAGACATCACTCGAGAATTGCAAAAGATCAAACCTCTAGAGTTTGTCGGGGGTCGCGCCAGTGAATGTGCGGAAGCATGGTTGGAAGGCATGAAAAGGTGTTTTTCCTTAAGGGACTATGCGTCCACCTCAAAGGAGAAAATAGTGATTTTTTGGTTAAGAGACAGCGCCTTGAACTGGTGGGGAAACCTAGAAAGACAACTACATCTTACCCTGGACACCATATCTTGGGAACTTTTCGAGGAGAGGTTCTAAAGGAAATATCTGCCAGCTTACTATGAGGAACAACAGGTAGGAGCATTTCATGCCTTAGTACAGGGAAACAGAACCATAGAAGAATATGAGATTAGGTTTATGGAATTGGTCAAGTATGTTTCATATATGGATAATGACCAACGACAAGCAGAATTCTTTGTCTATGGGTTGAACCCTAAGATAAGGGCTATGGTGTGGATGTGGAAACCGTCTTCAGTAGCGGAAGCTGTGGAAAATGCGTGTTATGTGGAGGAACACATGAACTTAACCAGAGGTATGAGACTAACCTTTCTACATTGTCCTGGATTCATGGGGAAGGCCCCTAGGACATCTCCCTAGGGAGGGGGCTCAAGGCCACCTCCATATGGTAATAGAGTCGCACCAAGGACAATAGCCGCAGGGATTTAGATGGCAACGAGTGCAACATCTCGTTCATCACCAACGACGCAGGCAGGTCCACGGCCATCTCAGGGAACATCTAGCAGGGGCAAGGGTTCCAAGGGAAGGAACTCATTTCAGAGGCAGTCATAGAACAGTGTGTAGGTTCAATCTTGTGTTATCTATCGGGGATGTGGAGGACCCCATTACCAGCATGACTACCCAAAGTTACAATCAGGATTCGTGCATAGAGAAGGAAAGGCCCCGATGGGAAGAGAAAGTAGCAGCCACCAGATTTACGCAGCGGTTAATAATCGCCAGGCCGAACATCAATCCACGGTGGTGGAGTCATCGGGTACGCTAAATCATATCAATGTTAAGGTTTTATTTGATTCTGGTGTGAAAGATAGTTTCATTTCACCATCTGCATTAGAAAAGAGTGGGTTGGCAGCCTACAAGCACAATGAATTTAAACAAGTCGAGGTGGCTTCGGGGGAAAAACAAGCGGTAGGACCTAGTGTTGATAATTGTATAGTAGACCTGGGAGTGTGTACTACCAGGTTGAAGGTATACGTCACTGCTCTCAAGGAGTATGACCTAATCATTGGAATGGATTGGTTAGAATCTCATCGAGCTTTGGTAGATTGTTTTGCAAAAAGGGTGCTCTGTTTAGATGACGAAGGAAGGCCAGTGGAGATACAGGGTGTACGGAGAAAGGTGTCATTACGCTTTATCTCAACTATGAAGGTTAAGAGATGCTTGAGGCAAGGGTGTTGACTATATGTAGTGAAAGCAGTGAATGAAAGGAAGGGACCTTCATTAGATCAGTACCCGGTATTGAAAGAATTTAAGGATTTTTTTTTGAACGAGTTACCAGGGTTACCTCCTGAGAGGGAGCTTGATTTTACTGTTGAGCTAAAACCTGGTGCAGAACCAATTTCCAAGACTCCGTATCAGATGATAGCACCGGAACTTTGTGAATTTCAAATGCAGTTGAAAGAGTTACTGGACTTAGGGCTAATAAGGCCCAATGTTTCACCTTGGGGTGCACCAGTAATTTTTGTAAAGAAGAAGGATGGTTCCTTACGACTGTGTATAGATTACAGGGACTTGAACCGTGCTATAGTGAAAAATAGGTACCCAATGTCGCGAATAGATGACCTCTTCGATCAGATGAAAGGAGCAGTGGTAGTCTCAAAGATTGATTTGTGATCCGGGTATCATCAGTTAAGGATTAAGGAAGGCGATATCCCAAAAATTGTCTTTCGAACTTGGTTTGGACATTACAAGTTTGTCATAGTACCTTTCGGATTGACCAATGCACCAGCAGTATTCATGAGCCTCATGAACGGCGTATTCCAGAAGTACTTAGACCATTTTGTACAAGTCTTTCTAGATGACATCCTCATCTATTCCAAGAACGAAAGAGAACATGAGGAACACTTATGAGTAGTGTTGTCCTGCCTTAGAGATAAAAAATTGTATGGGAAGTTGTCGAAGTGTTCCTTCTTCTAGAAAGAGATCCACTATTTAGGTCATATCATTTTCGGCGAAGGAATCTCTGTGGACCCAGAAAAGGTAAAGGCCATTATGGAGTGGCCAGTGTCGAAAAATGCCCATGAGGTGAGAAGCTTCATGGGGATAGTAGGTTATTATCGAAGATTTGTGGAGGGGTTCTCCAAAATAGCAAAACCCATCACCACTTTGCAGTGCAAGGGGGTCAGGTATGAATGGACAGAAGAATGTGATAGTGCATTCATTGAGCTGAATAGGTTACTAACTAGTGCGCCAATTCTACGAGTGTCGGATATGGAAAAGGACTTCACAGTCTACACGGATGCCTCGAAGCAAGGGTTGGGGGTTGTGCTAATGCAGGATGGAGGAGTGATAGCTTATGTGTCAAGGAAGTTGAAGAAACACAAAGAGCTATACGCGACTCATGATTTAGATTTGGCAGTTGTAATGCTATCTCTGAAACTTTGGAGGCATTATCTTGTGGGGCGAAACTTTGAGCTCAAAATGGACCATCAAAGTTTAAAACATCTCTTCACTCAAAGGGATTTGAATGTCAGGAAAAGGCGATGGAGTGAATTTATGAGTGAGTACGATTTTGGTATTTCGTACATCAAGGGGAAGGAAAATGTGGTCGCAGATGCCTTGAGTAGGAGGCCACGTGTCTTCTCCTTGGTACCCTTAAAGGTCAATCTGAGGGAAAGTGTGTTGATGCAACTCCAAGGAGACAGTTGGTATTTAAAGGTTACTTCAAACCTCCAGAGTGGGAGGCAATTAGATCCAAAGTAAGAAGGATATAGTCTGGAAGCAGATGGGCTGTTAAGATATCGAGGAAGGATGTACATCCATGAAAATGGGGTCATTCAAAGCATCATACTAAAGGAAGCCCATAGAGCACTTTATTGTGCGCATCCGGGTGTGAAGAAGATGTACGCAGACATGAGGAAGCTCTTCTTTTGGGTAGGCATGAAGCGCGATATAGTCCATTTTATCGCCAAGTGCCTAGAGTGTCAACAAGTGAAAGCCAACCACCATCACCCGGCAAGCCTCCTACAACCACATGATGTTCCTATGTCCAAGTGGGAAGTCATCTCTATGGATTTTGTTGTGGGGTTGCCACTCACATCTCATAGACACAATGCCATTCTTATGATAGTTGATAAGTTAAACAAGAGTGCTCATTTTATTCCAGTTAGAGACACTTACAATGTCACTGATGTGGCACGTGTGTTTGTAAGTGAGGTTATCTGTTTGCATGGGATACCTAAGAAGATCATTTTAGATAGGGACTCTAGATTCACTTCTAGGTTTTGGACAAGTTTGCAGTCAGTGTTGGGGACTCAGTTGAACTTAAGCATAGCTTATCATCCTGAAACAAATGGGCAAACCGAGAGAGTAAATCAAGTCATGGAAGACATGCTCAGGATGTATGTCATGGATAATCAAACCCAGTGGGAGAAGTACCTACCTTTGGTAGAGTTTACCTACAATAACAATTTTCATAGCTCCATCGGAATGCCACCCTACAAAGCTCTGTATGGAAGGCCATACAGAACGTCATTGAGTTGGGATAGATTAGAATATCGAGTAACAATTGGGCCATAATTGATTCAAGAGATGGAGGAATAAGTGATTCAGATTAGGCAGAGACTAAAGGAAGCACAGGATAGGCAGAAAAGTTATGTGGATGCACACAGGATCGACCGAAGTTATGAAGTGGGAGACCAAATTTTCATTCGTATCAGGCCTAATAAGAGTACCATATGGTTCGGGAAGGGGACAAAGATGTCACCTCAATTTATAGGATCGTTCAGAATCCAAGAGAAAATTGGACTCGTTGCCTATCATCTCGTACTGCCACCCCACTTGCATAAAACTCATAATGTTTTTCATGTATCTTGTTTACGTCATTATGTTGTTGATGAATCAGATAAACTAAATTGGAAGGAATTGCAGGTATCAGACGTAGGAACTCTCACGGTAGAACCATTATGCATATTGGACCATAGAGTCCGACAGCTCAGGAATCATCCGGTAGACCAAGTTAAGGTCCAATGGGACAAGTATAGTCCAGGATCTGCTACTTGGGAAGACGTCGAGACATTACGACGAGACTATCCCTCACTTTTTTGACCACCTCGAGAATATGTTTCTCGAAGGTTGGGTGTATGTAACACCACCTTTTGACTTAGATAGCCAAGATTACCTAAGGCCTACACTTTTATTTCTACTCACAGTGAAGCTATTAAATGATACACTTAAACTTTTAAGACGTATGAACCTTTATGAACGTTTAAATATATTTGGATAATGATGGATATGATGCGATATATTGTGAGAATGTAAATTTTATGAATGTTTAAATGTTATTGATGATGATGGATATAATGTGATCTACTATGTGAATGTAAATTCTATGAATGTTTAAATGTTATTGATGATGATGGATATGATGTGACATATTGTGTAAATGATAATCCTATGAAGATTTAAATGATTTTTGAATGATCATGGGATATGATGCAATCTATTTGGTAAATGATAATTTTATAAATGAGTGTCGAAATGGAATTATGAGATATTATGAGATCTATTTCTAACTTGAAGACTTTGATGTTAAGTTGTTGGTACACGGATACTGAATTGAAATGATGATTGTATGCAATTACATGATGATAATGCATAGAAATGTATGAGTTTGTGTTACAGACTAATCTGCAGGTTATGGGCTATGAAATAGCCAAGGGATAATGATGATTAAAGTGGATGTCATGACCACTAGCCAAGAAACATTATGGTATGAATATTTGTATGTGAAATTATATTAGTTTGGATGCATTGTTATGATATGTGGACCAGTGCAGGATTTCAGGTGATGAGACTGCCCAAAACTGAATAAACAATGACAAAACTCCCAGCAACACGGTGCCACTGTATATTCCATTGTAGGGTGTGGACCCTAGTTATGATTAGAAGGGGTGGAGGCATTTCCCACCATGTATCCTCCGAAACCTTAAGTCATGGGAGGACGGTGTTAGCTCACGCTCCCCTAGATGTGTGATGATGACTGTCAGTTGCCTGTTGGGGAAGCTTGGTCAATATAGTGACACTTCCACTTACAGGTTCTATTTGGAGTTAGGTCAATATAGTTGATGCTCCAAGATAGTCCAGCAGAGGAAGGATAGGAATGAATATGGAAGTAAGTTAGGGAGGAAGGATGAGTAGAAATAGTTGAGAAAGTATGGAGATTTGTCTTATGGTGGAATTTATTGTTTTTCCCTTCTAAAAAATAAAATGTGTATATATGAATATTCATAATTACGTAACTAAACCAAAGTTGTCTAAATAAAATTGTTGAACTAGATAATTGTAATTAAAGAATTTCGCAAACATTTGATTAGTTTATTGTCTTTTATAAAAGAATAGTCTTGTTGATTGGATTGGATGCATACATAAATTACTATAAGGGTGATAGTTATTGATTATTAGTACATACACGAGACTTGTATGTACTAGCTACACATGCATTTCTTGTATATGTACACTAGTATGTACGAGTTTTCTTGGCTTACTTACTAATAATGTCGGTTAATTGTTATGAATGTGTGAACCATGTTTCTTTTCATTTGTATCATGAGATACCTTAACTTCGGGACGAAGTTTCCTGAAGGGTGGGTGTATGTAACAACCCCGGTTAAATAGTTGCATAGGGATTATTAAGTATAATTAATTAGATAATTAATTGTCCTAATATGGTTTTAGTTAAACAATGATTAGTATTAATAATATTATTTATTTATTTATTTATTTATTAATTGTTATAACTGTTGATTGATTAATTAATTAATTGATTGATTACTTAACACATTCAATGATTTAGGTAAAGCATTAAGGGGCTTAATAACTTTAATTTAATCATTATGAAACTTTACGTAAGACAGGTTAAGGATAAGATAATAAAGGAAAGGATAAGATAATAAAGGAGGGGATAAGGTAATAATGGGGAGGATAAGGTAATTAATGGAGGATAGGGAGTCAGTGAAGGAGGGGGGGAGATATGACGGGGAAGATTCCTACGGGAAGGGATTATGAAATATTAGGGGGGAGGAGCATTATCAAGGGGGAGGTCTATATTTCTGTGGAAGATTGGGGATATCTTTCTGGTTTTGAGGAGTTTGGTTTTGGGGGTTTTGGTGAACCATTGCAGGGGGCACTGGGTTGCTGGGGTTTTTGGGCACAGGGGCCAGGATTCCTTACGGTATCCTAGAGCTAGGGAGCTGGACAGGCTGCTCCTAGCTGGCTGGGTGGTTAGTCGG
Organism: Picea mariana; assembly: GCA_032191745.1. Lineage (NCBI taxonomy): Eukaryota > Viridiplantae > Streptophyta > Pinopsida > Pinales > Pinaceae > Picea > Picea mariana. The sequence continues at coordinate 97,431 of JASDQU010101753.1, read as the reverse complement.
TTTGGGCAGGGTTTGGTCAAAGCAACAGGTTGGACAAAGCAGCAGAGAGGACGAACAACCAGATTAGCGGGAATTAGCATCAGGCAGAGGTATTATTAATTATGAATTTGTTGGGTTATGTGGATGATTATGAAATTTATTTCATGTTGTGGATAAATTTAATTTTCTGCTGAATATTATACAATGATTAATGAATTGCTTATGAATAGAAAGAAATTTTATGATTAATTGTATGAATTTTATTAGGCTTGTTAATTTTCGGTCCCTACATTAACACAACCTAGTCGGTCAAGTCTATGTTAATCCAATTTCTCCATCCAACTAGACATTACTTAAATAACAACATTTACAATCTTAAAGTGGAATGATTCCATTAAAACACTTATGAGCAATTAATCTCAGCATGTAGACTACTATATCGACCAAACTAACAATACTAGTTGTCATTAATATTGAGAAGGAAATTGTCAACTATTAACGTCATTTTAGCAATCTAAGAAGGCAACAACATCGCAGTTACATGACAATTATTATAGCAAAACAAGGCAATTGACGTAACAATTAACATGACAATTAATTCAACAATAACAAGGCGATTTACATAATTGTTATCATAACGAGTAATATAGCAATGACAATGTGATTAACATTTTAATTAACATAACCATTAGTAAAGCAATAACAAGGCAATTAATGTAAAAGTAACAATCAATATAATAGTAATAAGGCAATAATATAACTGTAACAACACAATTAATATATCTTTAAGAAGGAATCTGTTGTCCATTAACTCACTGTAGCAAATTATCCTGGCAATTAATATGGCAATAATATAGCATTTAATATTGCAATTAACATGGCAATTAACAGTAAAATGCAGGCAACATTTAAGGAAAAATGATGTCCAATCCAGCAATCACAGTCAACCATTTAAAGGGGAAAAACGTGGTCACACCAGCAGCAAAACGAAGTCATGGTTAATGGTGAATCGTTGTGTCATACCTCAGCAAGCACAGGCTACCATTTAATGGCAATTCATGGGCATTTAACAACAAATTAGTCCATCGTTTGAAAGAAAAAACGTGGGCATTTAAACAACAATCTCAGTCTCATTTGAAAGCAAAAATGTGAGCATTTAAAACAACAACTCGATCTCATTTGAAAGCAAAAACGTGGGCATTTAAAACAACAAACTCAGTCTCATCTGAAAGAAAAATGTGGGCAATTAAAACAACTATCTTAGTCTCATTTGAAGGAAAAAACGTGGGCATTTAAAACAACAAACTTGGTCTCATTTGAAAGCAAAAATGTGGGCAATTTTAAATGGCAATCTCTATCTCATTTGAAAGGAAAAACGAGGGCATTTAAAATGGAAATCTCTGTCTCATTTGAAAGAAAAAAATGTTTTTCCATTTCCATGATACCAATACAAAATGCAAGCATGAATCAATTCGTTTTTCCATTGCCCTAATACCAATACAAAATGCAGACATGAATCGACTCGTTTTTCCATTGCCAGAATACCAATACAAAATGCAGACATGAATCAATTTGTTTTTCCATAGCCAGAATACCAATACAAAATGAAGACATCAGTCAATTCGTTTTTCCATTGTCAGAATACCAATACAAAATGCAGACATGAATCAATTTGTTTTTCCATTGCCAAAATACCAATACAAAATGAAGACATCAATCAATTTGTTTTTCCATTGCCAGAATACCAATACAAAAATGCAGACAACAGTAAGAGAACCGAAAGGATCCAATCAGACAAGGACAACAATGGAGGTAGACGGCTAATAGGTTCATCCTTCGCTTATCATTCTCGCACAGAAAAGCAGGGCATTGAGATCCATAGGTCTATTAACGCCGAAGTGACGACCGTAGATCAGGCTCCTGGACGACTGCTCAGGCAAGGACTGATGAGCTAGGGATGAAGGGAAAATAACCACAATGGTCACAATCAATACACCACAGGGCAGTCAAGACATGCGGGCAAACGAAGGCCATGGGATTCAATCAATCATCGAGCTATGTTATAAAAATTTCAGTCAACAATCTAGACAATCAGTATACTTACCCAATTAAACAAGCAAATCCCAAGCATAAATCCTACAACAATATACCATACAAAATGAAGAAAGTGTATCATTGCCTGATCACCCACTCTGAGTTGAAGTCCTGAACGCTCCATGCAACTCCCACTTGTCGACCAATGAGACTTCATCGGTACCTCCCAGCCAATGCTAGGGGTACTCTTCTTCCCCCTTAGCCCCCCGAGCCACAAAGGGGCCACGCACACTATCCAGAGATTCAGCTAGCTCCCAGCTCGCCTCACAAGGCCAAGCTACCACTCCTCACCGAGCTAGGTATTCCAACTCCCACAAGCTAAGTCAGTCAAGTATAGATTTCTGCAACATAACATTACACAAATAGAAGAGCCCCATCATCCTTCTCCTCCCTCCATTATATAGAGTTTCGAAGTCCTTTACCTTCCCAAAATCCCATTTAATTTAATGTTTAATAAATTAATTCTTAAAAAATCCTCCCCGTACAAGTGTCACCCATCCCCTTCATTCCTCCATAAATTAATTTCTTTAATTAATTAATTACCCCTATTTCCTTCACCCACCTAAAATCAATCCTAGAATCGCTCCTAGGTGTCTCCATATTCCCTTACAAGTTTTAATGACTTTCCCCATTCCCAATTTACTAGTTGAGTTAATTTAGAAAGTTCTTAAATGCTAGATACCTTACTAAGTTTGACTTTCTTCTTTTTCCCTTGTGTTTCCCTTTTCTTTTTATGTTTCCCTCTTTTCCTAGTTTCCTAATTATTTTAGA
>JASDQU010101753.1:76270-94371 GCA_032191745.1 Picea mariana | reverse complement strand
ATATATATATAAAGGATAGAAAATTTCTGCCACAGTATAATTTAGACCTAGACTTTAATTTTTGTGTTGGGCGACATTTATTAGGGAAATTGTTTTAAAAACTTCTTATCATGTTATTCATCCTAAGTCCATCTAGGTTCATTCATTTATCATTAACAACACAACGTGCCCTTCGGGGCGCACTAGGTGCTCTAAGGGTTCCACTCGCCTCATCTATTTCCCTTGCGCAGCATGCCCTTCAGGACGCACTACGTGCTCCAAGGATGCCACTCGCCTCTTTCCATTTTTCTTATGCGACGTGCCCTTCAAGACGCACCACGTGCTCCAAGGGTGCCACTCGCCTCTTGACTGACTTGGTAGACATCAAAAACCCCTAGAGTCAATACTCTGCTAGGTGAACTTGTGGGAGACTAAGGGCCTCTAAAGAATAAGGCCCCTGCCTTATTGCGCGCCCCTTAGAATCATCGTGAGTGACTGTCGCAGTCTTCCCTCACGGCATCATGGGTCCTCTCGAACTAGGTAAATGTTAACCTACAGTTCGAGCCATGATGGGAGTGCTAGTAGGCTATGGCAGGGCTGTTTTCCACACCTCTCCCTCAAGATCTCTAGTAGTCATGCATGACACCTCTACTTCACATGTGAGTCTAGTCGGCAAGCTATCGTCAGCTTGCATCATCAACGAATCATGTCAGAAATATATCCATAATCATATCATCTAATCAGATGCACTAATATCACATATAAAACAATCAAACCCCAATAGTTCACTCCCCGAGTCGATCCGGAGTCCAAGGGGTTCCATCGATGCCTCTGCATCCTCGAGGTCCAAAATCCTGCACACTTAGTAAAACTGAGTCAATAGCACCTGTCTATGCCAAGGCAGAAAAACAACATGTCATCAACCCATAACGCCTCATAATCCAAATCAAAAGTTTAATAGTATAATAATCTGGATCACTTGCAAGCAAGTGTCCTCAAAGAAAAAATTCACTCAGTGTGGGCAAGAGAGGGATGTTACAAGTTGTCAAACTGTATTCACCCCAAGAGCATTTAATCTTGTATAGTATATGTTGGGATATATACCACCACATCTAAAACATATTTAGATTGGACAATATATATTCCAACATATAAAACATTAAATGTTATGTTGTGTGCATATTGATAACCCCAAGTTTACGTAAACTTTGAAAATTTAAATATAACATGATTCCCAACTTGAAACTAATATCAACATAAAATTTTGCACCCAAATAAATATATTTGAAATTTAAAACTTAAATATCATTTCTTAAGTCGTAGTCTAAATTTTTTACATTTTTACCCTTTTCGACATCTTTTCCGATGGGTTTCCTTCAAAAACCAATTGAAAAAACATTCATATTGATCGTAAACTTTCAACACTCTTATAAATTATAAAATTGTATTATCAATAAATTTACCATAAAATTATAAAAATTAAATGAAAACAAATTATTTAAAGTGTATTCATGTAAAAGCTAAATTTGTTGGACTAGTCACCATGTTGACATTAGTTTGACAATGAGAAGGATGGTGTTGACTTAATAAGATTTTATGTTGATATTAGTTTCAAGTTGGAAACTATGTTATATTTAAATTTCCAAAGTTTATGTAAATTTTGGGGGTTATCAATATCCACCTACAGCATTAAATGTTGTATATGTTGGAATATATACTATCCAATCTAAAGGTGTTTTAGATAGGATGGTATATATTCCAGCATATACAACATTGAATGTTATTATACAACATTGAATGTTATGTTTGGGGTGCATATTGTTTGTCAACTTTTAAAATGATGTTATATTTAAATTTCCAAAATTCACATTAACTTTGGGAATGACGTTATATTTAAATTTCCAAAATTCACATTAAGTTTGGGAATGATGTTGTATTTAATTTTTCAAAGTTCACATTAGTTTTGGGAATGATGTTAGGTGTAGTCTAAACGTTCAACTTTTTGGCATTTTTATGATCATATTTTTCGATCAATTTTACCCTAAATCCGGCCAAAAATTATTGGAACTCTAGATTTGAGTGATTTGGTCTATATCATTCGAGTGTCCCGAGGGATTTTCAGGGTGTTGAATCTATTTATGCATTCAAAAATGCAATTTAAACAACATAAAATGACAATTTCACCAAGATCTATTTCACATGATTCCGGTGAAAAAGTTCAAAAAGTTGAATGTTTAGACAACGCCATGATTTTATATCTGAATTTCCTAAGTTCAGATAGAATACTTTTGGATGACAATATGTTTTTTCGATATATATATATATATATATATATATATATATATATATATATATATATATATATATATTAGTGTTGAGTTTTGGTGGTTGAGTGTTTTGAGCTTCATACAAGAGGTCTAGGTGTAATTAGCACCTAAAGAGTAATCAACAGCTAAGGGTTTTCATTAGGTACCATCCATGAATGTGAGGAGGTCTTTGGTCATTAGTTCAAATCCAATGTAGTCCATGGAGTTGAGATAGATCTATACACTATAAATTTAACTATCTAAGTTATATGTTTCTATTTTAGTGCACCAAGAGTCAGGAGGTGCTCTAAGCCTAGTATAACAAAGTTGTTATCACTCATGTACATGACAACATCTAAAAAATAAACCAATGTAGGTCCATCTTAAACCCTAATTTGTCAAACATCGAGAGGGTCAAATTACTTCCATGACAGTTATTTTCATTTCATGTTATAACAACTTTATACATTATATTTGTATATTTTCTCTACTTATGAATTCAAAGCTTGTTAATGTTGTTGCATTATGTTTGTTACCCCCCCCGACCTAGGGGTAACTAAGGAAATGATGTCTTGAGGCCTACAAGTAGCATACATGGAGTGTCGATAATTGGATGGACAACATAGCCCATAGAGCCCCTCTTCTTCACCACGCTTCACCGTTATCATCAGTAGTAGAGTGTCATCCACCACACCAGCTTGGTCCACAGAGGAAAGCAGGTCTTGCTTCATGATGTAACTAGTCAAAGTCCCATGGTGAGTATCGTTTTAATATTTGGGGCATTTGGATAAGTTTCATAGGGTTCTTTCTCATTATGAAACATTTGCTCGAAAGTTATGTTTTTTACCATTTTTAACCTTGGTGGTTATCTTGGAGTTTCAAGTAAGTTCGCCACCCCCGGGGAAAGGGGTGCTACTGGGGGTCCTTATTGATGGGCCATCATGCAATTCTCGGTCATCTTTTATCACTTTCCATTTTCATTCCTCTATATATCCTCATCTTTTGGGTTTTTTTGTTACGTGTACCCCAAAAAGGGGCTTGTACCTCATTTTCTTATGGGAAGAAGGGGCTAAAAGCCCAGAGGTTGTTGCAACTAGCATCAATAAATAAAAGTAAATAAAAGAGAAGTTGTGATCAAAATGCAATGGCGGGGATACAAAGGGACATAAAACCCATAGTCCAAAACTTGAGCTCTACCTTTCTAGGTGTCTGCCTTAAGTTCTGAGTGTGAATGAATGCCTCGCATATTTGAAAAGGACTTATAAGTATCCCACTTGAAAGAAAATGCATTTAATTCACAAAATAAATAAACCTTGTAAAGGGGACTTGCAAATTATCTAAAGAAAATAAAGAAAAAGGAAAGTATAGGGCTTGAAAAAAGGTTGTGCCCCAAATGAAAGGTAACTCAAGGATGTAGCGCACCCTCCACAAAGGCACCCATGGAAATGAGACCATATGAGACCTTTGCATGTCAATGACCCCATGCTAAAAAGTTTCTCCCTCATCCACCTCACATTCATTTCATTTTTCATAATTGATACTTGAGACATCTCTCTCTCTCACTCCAAAAAAAAAAAAATTGGCCCTCTCTCTTGTGCATTTGTATTGTCTTTTTTGGGGAAAATTTCCATGTGATTTTACTTGGAGATGGATCGTTTCACTTTTGGAGGATGGTTTGTGACCTAGTATGCTTATTGGATTATCTTTCATACAGGTTTGTTGATTTTTAAGGTTAATTTGCTTCAACTTGCTTGGATTATTTTTGCTTGAAGAAACCCTAGGAGGGTTAGGATTGTCTATCCCCTCGTCAAGCCATTTTTTATTTGTGAAAGAAGGTCATTCAAAAATCGATTTTAGGTAAAGGAAATGGTGTCATTGCAGGAAATGGTGTTTAAATATTGTAAATTGATCTACTCTTCAAGGGCTATAGATTGGCATGTTTATTTTCTAATTTTTGTGGTGAAAACTTGTTGTTGTAACAAATAATTGATACAACCATCTAGGGCAGATTATATTTTTTTTTATAACACTTGCTTACAGCCCATCTCAATCGTCAAAGTTGTGGTTTGAATATTCAAAATTTATTTACTAGTCACAAGCCTTCATTTGTTATCATTTGTTAGTAATTTTGACAGTAAATTCTTGCAGTTGTTACTATTTATTCTTGCTGATATATATTGTTATCTGCTGCAACTTTTGGGACAGCAAGGCTTCTTTTTATTTTCCCTAGTGTTCTGGGATTTAATTTCATGATTTTTGGTCTTGGGATATTGGCTCTAACATTGGTTTTGCAGGTTATCGATCAGCTTACCTCTCTTCTCTTCTAACTTCATCATTATCCAAACCCCAAGAACTCTCATATAGTGATCAAAGGAGGGATTCTTTACAAACCCTTTCCTTGTACTCTCCATCCCCCTAAGGTCACCCTAGTGGAATCATCCATCACTAAAACAAGGGGAGTAATTGCTAAGGTGGCAGTGGTTCTTATTCCTAGTTGTGTCGAACTAGTGACGCTTGTTGTTGGTGTTTCTGAATCGATAGTTTGTGTGATAACAATGTTCATATGCCAAATGGAAGACATCAATGGCCATTAGACATTTTTCATATTATTTGGAACAAGATCGACTTATAAATTTAGAAATTATTTAAAAACAAAGTTTAAAATATAAAATTGGGCTAAATTACATTAATATGAAGATTGACCCTAATGCCTCTTAATTAAAATCAATAACACCTAATCATAAACTTATGATACGAGAAGACATCACATGGACACATTGCAATATCATTAACAAGCTTTGAATCCACAAGTAGAGAAAATATACAAATATAGTGTGTCGAAATTTTTATAACACGAAATGAAAATAGTTGTCATGGAAGAAATTTGACCCTCTTTATGTTTGATAAATCTGGGTTTAAGATGGATCTACCCTGGTTTTTTTTTTTAATATTGTCGTGTAACTACATGAGAAAATCTAGCCCAATTTTATATTTTAAACTTTGTAATTGGTTGCTATTGATTTTAATTAAGAAATATTAAGACCAAGCTCCACATTAATGTAATTACACTAGTTTTTTCTATTCTAAACTTTGTTTTTAAAGCCTCTAAATTCGTAAACCCATCTTTCTCCAATGACATGAATAATGAATAATTTTGTTGATGGTCCATAATGTTTTGCATTTGGCATATGAATAATGAAATAAAAAAATCATTTAGCATATGAATAATGAAATAAAAAAATCCACGAAAAAAAATGTTAAAACACATAGGATGAAAATATACACAAGTTGAGGTAGATCTATATATTGTAAATTTTCATCTTATTTTATTGGAAACTCATTAGTATAATAAATATTTACATATTTATAAATCTCCATATTTATTTGGAAATAAATATTATTTTTTTTAGTGGATAAATCCTAACATATTCTCTAGATTTGAACCTGTAACCTTTTAAGAGGAAACACATGTTCTTAACCATTAGGCCCACTCAGACTGTATAATTAGATAAAATATAATAATTAATATATTTCATTATTATTAATAAAATATAATAATTAATAAAATATGTTATAATATAATAATTAATAGAATATGTTATAATAACCTTTTATAGTATTTCTTGTACATAGTGTAAAAAATATAATTCTCAATTTAAAAATTATATTTATAAACATTCATGTTTGTAATAATATTATTATCTATATTTATAATAAGTTAAATTCATAATATATTATAACAATATTTGATACAATGAAATATAATATAATAATTAATATATTTCATTATCATTGGATATGAAATATAATAATTAATAGAATATGTTGTAATGACCTTTTATAGCATTCCCTATAAACTATTGCACAACGATGGAGAAGAGGTTTTTGGCATAGAAATGAGGGAATGTTGAGTAATTACTTCTAAATGTAATTTATAATATTCCGAAGAGCTAAACATCATTGTAAATTTTATAGTTGCAAAAAAAAATAAAGATGGAACCTAGCCATTTGATGATAGAGTTTTTTCTTTGAGGTTTCTTCACAATAATATCTATTGTCTATGATGTTTTCTGGTGTATTCTTGTATGTGTTGCCTTACTAGGAAGCCATATACCTATAATTACATGGATTTTTCCTTGAACTAATCAATTGTTGTTACCATGATTATAATTACCTCTTTGATTCCCCATAGCACTAGAATCGATCCATTTTATTTGTTTGTTGGTATCCATAGCATGATTCATGGTGTGTTTGAATCATTGACTCATTTCTCAATTCCAAGCATTATTCAACACTTGTCATTTACCCAATTGTTAATTCATAGCAACATTAAAAGATTTAGTTAGCAAATTGAATACCCATTGCATTAATTTTTGTTTGTGGGAATCATTGGGTGGAATCCACAACCCAATCAAACATTTGTTTGGTCATTGGCATAGTAAATATTTTTGTGTGGTGTATTGATCGTTAGTTATAGCCAAAACTACATTGTGGCCTATAAAGAGTTAGGAAGATTTCATTCGGCCATTGTCAGGGTTTATTTGGACATTATATAACCAGCACATAGTCGACCAATTCACCATCAAGATCATGCAATTAACCATCTATGTGTGGGTGTGTATATTTTTGGGACTTCAAAGATTTCATAATAAGATTTATGGACTTAGGAAACTTTGACTATCATCTATGTCACTTTCTTTACCCGTGTCTCAATATATTTTCACAATGAGCCCACAATAATTTCCTCCTTTTCCTCCTTCACCCAAAGTGAAAGTGTTTCATTTTCAATGACATTTAGGCCAAAATGTTGCTATGAATAATGGAACCATGCTCTTTGTTATCATTTACAAAGTCTATCATTGTTTAGTCTCATAAAAACTTGTGAGACTATTAAACATCGATCCCAAAGTCTTGTGAGACTATTAAACATCGATCCCAAAGTTTTCTTTATTTTTCTCAATTCTTTTTCTATTTCTTTGTAACACTCAATTTGATTATTTAATTTTTATAGTTCTTAATTTAAATTTAATTAATTATTAAAATAAATTCAATAAGTTTTTTTATTATTTTATTATTAAAAGATAGATGAAGTAATTAATGAAGCGAATAAGGCTATTGGGGCATTAATGAGGGGGATAAGGTAATTGGGGAAGTGAATGAGAGGGGAGGATAAGGAAGAGGGGAGGGGATTTGGAGAGGGGTATCATTTTTGTATTGGAAAATTTCTGCAAGAGGTGAAGGAGGAGGAGGAGGAAAATTGGGAGAACATATCATTTTCGAAACTCTCACATGGCACTGTTGTTGCTGGGAACTTTGGGCTCAGGGGCCAGGAAACCACAAGGATTCCTGGAGCTAGGGAGTAAGAGAGTTTGTTCCTAGTTGGTTGGGAGGTTAATATTCAGTTAGGCAGTTTGGGCAAGCTCAAGAACAAGAGAGCCAGGGACAAAATCAACTAAGCTGCAGGTCGAGGTAGGTATTTTGCTAGTTGGTTTGTTATTATTATGCTCTTGTTATTATGTTGTCTAATTTATTATGATGTCTATTTACTATCTATTTACCAGTTTATTTCTTGCATGAAAGAAAAAATCTAAACTAAGTTGCAGCCATTTCAGTAGGAGATTATAGAAAATATTTATTATTTTGAGCCTTGAAATAGGTAGGCCTTACATATGGTATCAGAGACCGGTTTCAAAACTGAAACCTGGGCTTGACCACTCACATAACTGAATCTGTTCCTGCTGATAAAAGAGGTGCCATCAGCAAAATCTGTTGCAAGATGTGATTTTGCATAGAGTAATATACCTGATGTGCCTCTACTCAATCAGTGAACCAGGAACAGGTTGTGATTCTTGCAAATCAACAGGTTGTGATTCTTGCAAATCAACAACGGCCTTTCCATCCACTGACCTATATTTGCTCGACTGAATAGCCTTTCCAGCCACTGACCTATATTTGCTTGACTGGATAGGCTTCCAGCCACTGACCTGAAAATTGGGAGAACATATCAATTTGGAAACTCTCACAGGGAACTATTGTTGTTGGGAACTTTGGGCTCGGGGGCCAGGAAACCGAAAGAATTCCTGGAGCTAGGGAGTCAGAGAGGTTGTTCCTAGTTGGTTGGGAGGTTAATATTCAGTTGGGAAGTTTGGGCAAGCTCAAGAAAAAGAGAGTCAGGGACAAAATCAACCAACCTATAGGTCGAGGTAGGCATTTTACTAGTTGGTTTGTTATTATTATTCTCTTGTTATTATGTTGTCTAATTTATCATGTTGTCTATTTACCATCTATTTACCAGTTTATTTATTGCATGAAAGAAAAATTCTAAACTAAGTTGTAGTCATTTCAATAGGAGATAATAGAAAATATTTATTATTTTGAGCCTTGAAATAGGTAGGCCTTACATATGGTATCAGAGTTCGGTTTCAAAACTAAAACCTAGGCTTGACCACCCACATAACTGAATCTATTCTTGCTGATAAAAGAGGTTCCATCAGCAAAATCTGTTGCAAGATGTGATTTTGCAATTTCTGATTTTGCACAGAGTAATATACTTGATGTGTCTCTACCCAGTCGGTGAATAGGAATAGGTTGTGATTCTTGCAAATCAACAAGTTGTGATTCTTTTAAATCAACAACGACCTTTCCAGCCACTGACCTATATTTGCTCGACTGGCTAGCCTTTCCAGCCACTGACCTATATTTGCTCGACTGGCTAGCCTTTCCAGCCATTGACCTATATTTGTTCGACTGGGTAGCCTTCCAGCCACTAACCTGAAAATTGGGAGAACATATCATTTTGGAAACTCTCATAGGGCACTAGTGTGGCTCGAAACTTTGGGCTCGAGGGCCAGGAAACCACAAGGATTCCTGGAGCTAGGGAGTCGGAGAGGTTGTTCCTAGTTGGCTGGGAGATTAATATTCAGTTAGGTAGTTTTGGCAAGCTCAAGAACAAGAGAGCCAGGGAAAAAATCAACCAACCTGCAGGTTGAGGTAGGTATTTTACTAGTTGGTTTGTTATTATTATTCTCTTATTATGCTATCTAATTTATCATGTTGTCTATTTACCATCTATTTACAAGTTTATTTCTTGCATGAAAGAAAAATTTTAAACTAAGTTGTAGCCATTTCAGTAGGAGATTATAGAAAATATTTATTAATTTGAGCCTTGAAATAGGTAAGCCTTACATATGGTATCAGAGCTCAGTTTCAAAACTGAAACCTGGGCTTGACCACCCACATAACGGAATCTCTTCCTACTAATAAAAGAGGTGCCATCAGCAAAATCTACTGCAAGATGTGATTTTGCAATTTCTGATTTTGCACGGAGTAATATACCTGATGTGCCTCTACCCAGTCAGTGAACAGGAATAGGTTGTGATTCTTGCAAATCAGCAACGGCCTTTCCAGCCACTGACCTATATTTTCTTGAATGGCTAACATTTCCAGCCACTGACCTATATTTGCTCGACTGGCTAGCATTTCTAGCCAATGACCTATATTTTCTCGACTAGCTAGCTTTCCACTTGAGTTAAGTTAATACAGCCTGTTGTTGGAATAATCCTCCAGGTAGAACTTGGAGGCCTGGTGGCTTATTCACTGCAAGTTGGACCTCATAAACCATCATATTAAATGTAAAACACCATAAAACATTATATTAGATGTTAACAACGTCTCACCATAACCTGAAATACAACACCTATACTCACACCCTAAATCCTTGCCTTTTGTTCTTACCTGCAATATTTGTATTGAAGAAAAAAAAATGCGGGAGGAAGTGACTATGATGGATTGTGGCCACCATTACTGCAATGATTGTTGGACAGAATACTTTATTGTTAAGATAAATGAGGGACAGAGAAAGCATATTAGGTGCATGGCTCACAAATGTAATGCCATCTATGATGAAGACATTGTTATAAAGCTTGTTAGTACAAAAGATCATGAAGCAATTGAACGCTTTGAGCACTTCCTACTGGAATCCTACATTGATGATAACAACAAAGTGAAATGGTGTGCCAGTGTTCCAAACTGTGGAAATGCCATATGGGTTGAAGGAGACTTATACTGGGAGATCGAGTGCACTTGTGGAAAACAATTTTTCTTTGATTGTTTGGCTATAGCACACTCTCCTTGTTCCTATTTGATGTGGGAACTCTGGGACAAGAAGTGTAAGGATGAATCAGAGACATTCAATTGGCTTATAGTTCATACCAAGGCCTGCCTCAAGTGTCGCAAGCCAGTAAACAAAAATGGTGGTTGCAACTTGGTGAGCTACATCTGTGGCCAAGCTATTGGTGATTATGCAGCAGGTCCCTAGTGAGTAACACCTAGACTCAAGCAATGGCAATACTCAAGTCAACTTCCCGCTGAGATGTCATCTACCAAAAACTAAACACTAGGAAATTCACCTATACAAACTTCAAATTTTATTACACTAATGAACTGTAATACTATGAATGATTAGAAACTAGCATGTGTACTCTGTGTGTTTGTACAAAATATATTTCTTATGGAATTGACCAGTAAGTGTAAAATGATACAAACTCAAAACAATAGTACATTGTCCGCACTCTTCTATCACTGTAAGTCTTCAAAGTTAAAAATGTCTACACTCTGTGCTTCAGCATTGTCACCTCAAAGTTTTGTCACCCAAAATGTGGTAGTATAGAAAATTATCAACTGATCATCTTCAAACAAAACATATAATTTACAGGGTGCAATTGGCTCCCTCCATGAAAGATGATGATAAACCAATTTGGACCCTACCCTGAGCATAGTGTCTGGCTCATTTACAGTTTTCCCATCAACGGTGATCTGGCCATTGTGAATCCGCCTTTTCTCAGAGCCGAGCTCTTATACAGTGAACTGTAGAAATCAATCAGAGTTGGTGGAGTGGAAGTGGATTTCACAGTCTCTATGTAGGATAAGCCAAGATCAAGCGCCAAGCCACCAAGGGAGGAGCCTACAAGGGCTATTTTTTGTGCACCAAAGATCAAGCCATGGACCCTTGAAGCCCAACCCCCTCATTTATCACATATAGACATAGGACTCTAGAGTCAGACGAAAGAAAACACAATAAGGACTCAAACGCCCAATAAAACACACGGGACTCAGACACACAAGCAAACAAGCACACAGAAGGGAAGCGCTTCCAAGCCCATCTCCAATTCACATCAAGCCACGGACCTTTGAAATTCATCCAAGAAATGCCATCAAACACGACGAGCATCTCAGAGCACTTGTGCCAAGTGTTCAAGGAAGTGCCCATGCATCGAGAACCAAGGGAGAGTACACATCTGGACTGTATGTGCCAGAATGCCCAATCTCTGAGTATTTAATCCTACCAACTATCGGCCATATTCAAAGTCAACACACAGCCCAAAGCCTATCAACTATCGGCCATATTCAAACTCAACACATAGCCCAAAGCCTATTAACTATCGGCCATATTCAAAGTCAACTTCTCCTCTATGGTAGCTTAAGCTCATATCTGAAAACTCTGGGAATAAAAATGAAGAATGATGGACAAGAACCACTTTGCATGCCAAAAATCATAGAATATATTTGCATTTAAGAGATACCACATGCCTTAGTAGGAAGGATATGTATCTCATTTTGGCAACTAATATCAAGGTAAAAATACTAAGGATAATCATAAAGCAAATATTTAATTAACCTAAGGTTAGAGAACTTAGGGTAACAATAAAATAATATTATTTTCACTTAGCCCCATAAGCCTCATTTATTTCCCCACTCGCAGACTCATAGCCCTCTATTCTTTGTCCTTCTTCATCTGTAGCCATTAGTGTGTTTATATTATTTATCAATGTACAACTTAGAAGTCATATATCTTTGGTTTATAACTATTCTATCATATACTTATACATTAATAAGTTGGGGATCAAAACTAGAGTATTACATCTACAACTAGTCTCTTTACCAAATGACTCCATTAGGGGGATGAAGAGGAGGCATGAATCATACATTTCAACTTAGGAAAGCGTATTGATTCTTTCAAACCTATTAGGGGATACAAAATAATTAGCATTGTTAGAGTGTTCAATAGCCTATAATCAATTTGTTAAACGAAATTGAAATTCGAAAGAAAAAGGGGGGAAATAAAAACCTATTAATATGCATGACCCTCAAATGGGAGAGTTATAAAAACGTTGATCCACTGTAGGTATTGAAAAGCAACCAAGTCGGTTTGAGGCTTCTAACAAGAAAATTTCGTAGATAGCCCTTTATATACAGAGGAAGGCTTAAACATTGAATATCAAGGCTTGAATCTATGTTTCAAGTTGTATGAGTTAAATTGTGAATATCAAACCTAGAATAGTGTGGGAAGCCAATAAATATTTTATAACGACGATATAAATCTTTTATGCTTTAAAACAAGTTTTCCATTTCAAAAGCTAGGTTTCTCATTCTTAACTTTTTTAGTATGTAACAATTTATATACAATGATTTTTTTTTTCCTTTTTAACAATTTTTTTTATGATAAAGAATTTTATATTTATTTTTATTTTTATTTTTATTTTTATAGGGAGTTTTAAAACCCATGTTGCATTATCACTATACATATTACTACATTTTTTCAACCTACTCACCTACTAAGCATGTCCCCTATGGTATTTGAACAAATATCTATTTAAAAAAAAACACACAACTTTTATCAACTCACCTTATCTTGGCAACATTAACCAATTCCTATTAATAACAATAACCATCATCTTTCTATGTACCAATTATGAAGGAAAGCTTTTGCCAATAAATTAATTAATTTGTAAGTTCAAATAATACTTTTTATTTTTCTAAATTGTTATTTTCATTTATAAATTATTAAATCTTAATTTATTTAATTATATTTATTAAAAAAAAAACTTTAAACCATTGGATAACTTAAAATGACAAAATCACAAGAATATAAAAATCATTGAAATATATATATTTCATTGCATAGGCCAAAGACTTATACATACATAAACATCATTGATAAAACTTAAACTCTAATAAAAATATCTACACTTTACTTTCATTAATTTGGCAAACCATCATTACCATATTATATCAATTTCCATATTATAAAATCAACATTAACATTTGATTTGAGCATGAAGATAGAATTTCAATTCCATGTGCACAATGAAAGTCAAAAGGTGTAACAAACTTGTTTGGATTCCTTGCATAGCCATTGACAATAAGGGATATTATGCAATCTATTTCTAACTTGAAAGTTTTGACATTTAAAGTTGTTGGTACATTGATACCAGATTGAGATTATGATTAAATGCATTTATATGATGATAATGCATGGATATGTATGAGTTTGTATTATAGACTAATCAGCAGGTCTCATTTTTGTATTGGAAAATGTCTGCAAGAGGTGAAGGAGGAGGAGAAAAATTGGGAGAACAAATCATTTTGGAAACTCTCACAAGGCACTATTGTTGCTGGGAACTTTGGGCTCGGGGGCTAGGAAACTGCAAGGATTTCTGGAGCTAGGGAGCCGAAGAGGTTGTTCCTAGTTGGCTGGGAGGTTAATATTAAGTTGGGCAGTTTGGGCAAGCTCAAGAACAAGAGAGTCAGGGACAAAATCAACCAACCTGTAGGTCGAGGTAGGTATTTTACTAGTTGGTATGTTATTATTATGTTATTGTTATTATCCTGTCTAATTTGTCATGTTGTCTATTTACCATCTATTTACCAGTTTATTTCTTACATGAAATAAAAATTCTAAACTAAGTTGCAGCCATTTCAGTAGGAGATTATAGAAAATATTTATTATTTTGAGCCTTGAAATAGGTAGGCCTTACATTCCTTCTTTCTAATAGGCTTGTCGTATTTTTTCCAGTTCCTTTACAGCATCGACAATCTTGAGAAACAACAATATTCTTCTTTATTTCAAACGAATTGAAACCTTCAGCAATATCTTCCAAATTAGTGGTGCTCCTAGTAGAAAACCCAACAAATTTGAAAGGGGTGGATATAAATTGCTTCTTCTTTTTTTCTCTCAAAGAAAATAGACTAACTTTCATATTGTTTGCAATGCTCCATCAAAAGGAATTGATCATAAACAAATTTTGGAAGGAGAAAAGGTTTACTCTCAAACCCATAGAGCCCGGTATATGTATGAAGATACAAAGTGAAAGAATGGAAAGTGGAATGTGGAGAATGGGGAGAAAATGTTTGAAAATGACAGAGGACTTCGACTTTTGCATGTGAAATTCCATGTGGGGTGCAGGGACAAAGTGTGCGGAGAAAATACATAGGGTTGAGACCCATGCTCTTGCATCCAGAGTTAATGTAGAGTGTGGAGTGCGAGACAAGGAAAAGGGGCATAAAGGACTCTACATCCTGCATGAAAGAAGCGAATGTAGAGAAATATTGAAAAAAAATATCATGAATGGTGGACTTTAAAGAAAACTTTTTGAAGAGGCTTAAGGCTAGAATGTAAAGAGGAAAATGAGAATTGTAAATAAAAATCATTGATAAAAGCAAATATGAAATAGATCCATTCATACATGTTGGTTAATAGCATCTATAGAATCTTGATCTCAATTTGACCAAAAAGTGCAAAAACATAAATTTTAATTCTACAGAGACGAATATGTGTTGGCGAGAAAGATAAGACAAAGGCCTACCATTTATTGATCATCCATCCCTCAAAAAAATTTAGAATGGGCCAAAAAACATTAAATTTGAAAGTAAAATTTCAACATTGTAGGCTCAACAATGTCCCCATCTATTAAGTGTAGAGAGGGATCAAATACATTTTTTTAAATGCAAAAAATATAAAAATTGAAGAAATGTCTACACCTACATGTGCTCAATAATAATAAAATAAACTAGTATAGATCTATCTTAATCTCTAAACTCAATGTTTAATACATTGTGGGTTCAAATGTATATATGCTAATGCTACTTTTTATTAAATATTTATGAATATATGAGATTTTAAATGTAAACCATATTTGTCACCACACGCATTTAATCAAAATTTAACTAATCTTATCATCATAAGTCCACCTGGTGAGACTTTTTTATTCAAAGTATTAAGATGTTGGCCTCCCAAACTACAATATTTTTGTTAGACAATATGTAGATTGTGAGTTTCATTTGAAACCTACATTTGCAATACAAATATCATATATATAACAATTGCAAAGCTAAAAACAACCCACAAAATATGACACTAAAATTGTACAATCATCTTTAATAAAATTACACATTCTAAATAAAAATAACTTAAGATCAAACTTTTAATATTTATATATCCCAAAGTTTCATTTGGGTTGAAAATCCCCACATTGATGTGCTAGCTATTAAGAATTGTTCATTGAGATATGCATTATGAGAAACTATATATGGAATAAGGTATACATTTATATATTTGATCTTAAAAATTTATCCTTATTTGTCAAACATAAAATTGGTGACTATAACATATTTTTATTATCCTTTTAAATTCACATAAATTAATATTGTCTATTTTAAATCTAAAAATTTTGGTACCTTGTAACCTTGTAGTTGTAATAAAAACATGAGTGATAATGTTGATTGTGATGTTTTCATTTTTCTATATACTTGATTCTTTCCCTATGAATATGAATAGATTAAAATCTTGTTAAAGATTGCATGCTCTATCCATATGCCAAATTCAAAGGTTTTCAAGCCAGTGGAAATGTTTCATATTGATTGGAAAAAAATTCAACTATGCAATAGTTTCTTTATTTTTTTATATTCAAATTTTTTTTATTCATAGATTTAAAGCTTATTGATGACGTTCCTTCTATCCATATTCCAAATGCATTGTGGGACATTGAAATTTTTCATATGACTTGGAAAAAAGTTTAGTTATTAATAGTTTTTTTTATATATTATATTTTTATATTCATAAATTCAAAATTTGTTAATGTCCTTGCAATATGTCCACATGCCAAATACAAGGAATTATAAATTAGTGATAAATTTTCTTATTATTTAGAAAACTATAAAATTAGAAATTTTTTTATTTAAAAACAAAGTTTAAAAAATTTTATAAATTAGTGATAAATTTTCTTATTATTTAGAAAACTATAAAATTAGAAATTTTTTTATTTAAAAACAAAGTTTAAAAAATTTTGTATTTAGAAAACTATAAAATTAGAAAAAAATTTATTTAAAAACAAAGTTTAAAAATTTTATATTTAAAAACAAAGTTTAAAATAGAAAAAAAACAAATTCATAACAATTATGAGAAATTGTTTTTCCTTTGAAAAACCTTGCACAAGCACAAGTTGAACTTTGTCAAAATTTTGGATCCACATAACACAAGTTGAACTTTGTCAAAATTTTGGATCCACATATTATAGACACTTTACGTGTGAATTAAAATTTGATATTAAATATTTTAAAATAGTTATATTAATATATTATTAGATAAAAATGAAAATCATAAAAAGATTATATGTGAACATGTGTATGTGGAGAAAATCATTAAGGCATTCATATAGTTAGTATGTTGTTGTTTAATCGATAAAATTTATGGGTTAAGCAATTTTATGGGTTAAGCAATTTTAATGCATATGAGTTTTCATCATTTTTTTTTTAAAAACATTTTTTTTTAAAAAATATTAGTAAAAAATATGTTAAAGTTAAGAATAAAAACATTTAAATTGATGGTAAAATTTCAACATTATTGTAAATTATAAAAGTAGGTTATCAATAAAAACCTCAGTAAGTACAATCTAAAATATAATATTTATCATAAAATTATAAGAACTAAATGAAAATAACTTATTTAAATTGTATTTATGTAAAATTTAAATTTGTTGGAAACTCATCATTTGACATTAGTTTGAGGGTGAGAAGAATAGTGTTGATTTAAGAAGATGATATTAATGTTTTAAATTTCAAATGATGTTACGTTTTAGGGGCTATTAATATGTACCCAGCAAGTATTTGCTTTAAATAGGATGGTATATATCTCAGCATATACAACATTGAATGTTTTGCTGAGATGATGTTATATTTAAATTTTCAAAATTCACAATTTTTTTTTTATAATTGCTTGAATCAACAACTAGTCTAAAGTAAACAGGGATTTGGAACCACATAACCAAGTAATTCACATTAATTTTGGAAATGATGTTATATTTAAATTTCCAAAACCATTAATAAAAAAACATGTTAAAGATGAGAGTAAAAACATTATCTTAAAATTTCAACATTGTTATAAATTATAAAATAACCACACTTCTTACAATCTAAAATACAAATATGTATCATTAATTGCTAGTGCATAATATTTACCATTATATTATAAGAATTAAATAAAAATAACTTATTTAAATTATATTTATGTAAAATCTAAATTTATTGGACAACTCACCATGTTGACATTAGTTTGAGGGGGAGAAGGATGGTGTTGATTGAATTGAAAATGTACAAACCAAAAAAAATCCAAAATGACTCTACCCTTAAAATTAAAGTGAATTTTGGAAATTTAAATATAACATCATTTTAAAAGCTGGTAAGCAATATGTACCCTAATATAGCTTTTAAAGTTGTATATGTTGGGATATATATCATTCTATCTAAAAAAGGAAGGCGTTGACTTAAGAAGATGATATTAAAATTTTAAATTTCAAAGATATTTGTTTGTTTGTAAAATTTTATGTTGATATTAATTTCGCTTTAGGAACAATGTTATATTTAAATTTTCAAAGTTTACGTAAACTTTGGAGGCTATTAATATGTACCCAGCAAGCATTTACTTTAGATAGGATGGTATATATCTCAGCATATACAACATTATATGCTTTGTTGGGATGA
>JASDQU010101753.1:63851-75809 GCA_032191745.1 Picea mariana | reverse complement strand
AAGAATTTACTTTAGATAGGATGGTATATATCTCAGCATATACAACATTATATGCTTTGTTGGGATGATGTTATATTTAAATTTCCAAAGTTCATATTTAAATTTCCAAAGTTCACATTTTTTTTTGTGATTGGTTGAATCAACAACTAGTCTCGAATGACCACAAGGTAAGTAGGGATTTGGAACCACATAACCAAGTGGTTCACGTTAATTTTGAAAATGATGTTATATTTAAATTTCCAAAACCATTAATAAAAAACATGTTAAAGATGAGAGTAAAAACATTCAAATTGATCATAAAATTTCAACATTGTTATAAATTATAAAATTAGGTTATCAATCAAAACCACACTTCTTACAATCTAAAATACAAACATGCATTATTAATTACTAGTGCATAATATTTACCATTAAATTATAAGAATTAAATAAAAATAACTTATTTAAATTATTTTTATGTAAAATCTAAATTTGTTGGACAACTCACCATGTTGATATTAGTTTGAGGGTGAGAAGAATGGTGTTGACTTAAGAAAATGATATTAAAATTTCAAATGAAAAATTTCAAAATTTTACTTAAATTTTGGGGATTATTAATATGTAACCATCAAGCATTTGTTTTAGATAGGATGGTATATATCTCAGTATATACAATATTATATGCTTTGTTGGGATGATGTTATATTTAAATTTTCAAAGTTTATATTTAAATTTCCAAAATTCACAATTTTTTTTATGATTGATTGAATCAACAACTAGTCTCCAGTAACTACAAGGTAAGCAGGGGTTTGAAACCACATAACCAAGTGGTTCACATTAATTTTTGAAATGATGTTATATTTAAATTTCCAAAACCATTAATAAAAAACATGTTAAAGATGAGAGTAAAAACATTCAAATTAATCTTAAAATTTAGACATTGTTATAAATTATAAAATTAGATTATCAATCAAAACCACACTTCTTACAATCTAAAATACAAATATGTATCATTAATTGTGAGTGCATGATATTTACCATTAAATTATAAGAATCAAATGAAAATAACTTATTTAAATTATATTTATGTAAAATCTAAATTTGTTGGACAACGCACCATGTTGACATTAGTTTGAGGGGGAGAAGGATGGTGTTGATTGAATTGAAAATGTACAAATTAAAAAAAAAAATCCAAAATGAATCTATATCAAAGTTAAAGTGAATTTTGGAAATTTAAATATAATATTATTTTAAAAGTTGGTAAATAATATGTACTCTAACATAGCGTTTAATGTTGTATATGTTAGTGGTCGAACGTGTGGTTGCACCCAGAGATACTATAATAAATGGTATCGTGACCCGTGCACACATAAGTGGATCAAAGCCCACCCCCATGTCCTTCAACTTTTTAGTCCCCGAGGTGTAGGACAGTCGGTGACGGAGTGTGTTGTTAAGCCACTCCGTGATGTTAAAGTCACCGGTTCGAAACCTGCGGGGACAAAAAATCCAACCATGTTAAGGGTTGGTGTGGCTCAGGCCGGGTGCGATCCCCGGGTGATTTTGACGGCTTAGATGCCCCTGAGTCGCGGTTTCTCAAGCCACAGGTTAATCGCAGGTCCTGCACAAATTAACAAACAAAAAAAAAATGTTGTATATGTTGAGATATATATCATTCTATTCAAAGAAAGAAAGGTGTTGACTTAAGAACATGATATTAAAACTTTAAATTTCAAAGATATTTATTTGATTGTAAATTTTATGTTGATATTAATTTTGCTTTGGGAACAATGTTATATTTAAATTTCCAAAGTTTATGTAAACTTTGGGGGCTATTAATATGTACAGAAAGCATTTGCTTAGACATGATGGTATATATCTTAGCATAAACAACATTATATGTTTTCTTGGGATGATGTTATATTTATATTTTCAAAGTTCACATTTTTTTTTTGCGATTGGTTGAATCAACTAGTCTCGAGTGACAAGTATGTTTTCTTGGGATGATGTTATATTTAAATTTCCAAAGTTCACATTTTTTTTTGTGATTGGTTGAATCAACAACTAATCTCAAGTGACAAGTAGTAGTATTTGACTACTACCACTATAACCTCCACATATGCCCACGATGCCTCATACGAGACACACAAGGCAGAGATTTGGAACCACATAAAAAAGTGGTTCACATTAATTTTGGAAATGATGTTATATTTAAATTTCAAAAACCATTAGTAAAAAACATGTTAAAGATGAGAGTAAAAATATTCAAATTGATCTTAAAATTTCAACACTGTTATAAATTATAAA
This sequence comes from Picea mariana, assembly GCA_032191745.1. NCBI lineage: Eukaryota > Viridiplantae > Streptophyta > Pinopsida > Pinales > Pinaceae > Picea > Picea mariana. The sequence continues at coordinate 73,526 of JASDQU010101753.1, read as the reverse complement.
ATTAGGTTATTAATCAAAACCACATTTATTACAATCTAAAATGAAAATATGTATCATTAATTGCTAGTGCATAATATTTACCATTAAATTATAAGAATTAAATAAAAATAAAGTATTTAAATTATATTCATGTAAAATCTAAATTCGTTGGCCAAACTCACCATGTTGACATTAGTTTGAGGGGGGAAGGATGGTGTTGGTTGAATTGAAAATTTACAAACTAAAAAAAAAAAAAAATTACTTTACCTTAAAGTTAAAGTGAATTTTGGAAATTTAAATATAACATCATTTTAAAAGTTGGTAAACAATATGTACTCTAACATAGCTTTTAATGTTGTATATGTTGGGATATATATCATTCTATCTAAAGAAAGGAAGGTGTTGACTTAAGAAGATGTTATTAAAGCTTTAAATTTGAAAGATATTTATTTGTTTGTAAAATTTTATGTTGATATTAATTTCGCTTTGGGAACAATGTTATATTTAAATTTTCAAAGTTTAAGTAAACTCTGGGGGTTATGAATATGCACCCAGCAACAACATTTAATGTTGTATATGTTGGAATATATAGTGTCCAATCTAAAGGTTCTTTAGATAGGATGGTATATATATTAGCATATACAACATTAAATGCTCTATGGTTGGGTGCATATTGCTAGCCCCCAAAGTTTACTTAAACTTTGAAAAATTAAATATACATTGTTCCCAACTAAACTAATATCAACATAAAATGTTGCACCCAAATAAATATCTTTGAAATTTAAAGCTTTAATATCATCCTCTTAAGTCAACACCATCCTTGTTTTAGATAGAATAGTATATATATCCTAGCATATACAACATTAAATGTTCTCTTCGGGGTGCATATTGCATTTAATGTTTTATAAGTTGGAATATATGTTGTCCAATCTAAAGGTGATTTAGATAGGATGGTATATATCTTAGCATATGCAACATTATATTCCAACATATACAACATTAAATGCAATATGCACCTCCAACAAAGCATTTAATGTTGTGTACGTTGGGATATATGTCATTCTATTTTAAAGCAAGGTTGGTGTTGACTTAAGAAGATTATATTAAAGCTTTAAATTTCAAAGATATGTATTTGGGTGTAAAATGTTATGTTGATATCAGTTTCACTTTGGGAAGGATGTTATATTTAAATTTCCAAAGTTTGATTAATATCAATAGCCCCTAAAGTTTAAGTAAACTTTGAAAATTTAAATATAGCCTCATTCCCAACTTGAAACTAATATCAACATAAAATTTTGCACCCAAATAAATATATTTGAAATTTAAAGCTTTAATATCATTTTCTTAAGTCAGCATCGTCATTGCTTTAGATAGAATGGTATATATCCCAGCATATACAACATTAAATGCTTTGTTGGGGGGTGCATCTTGTTTGCCAACTTTTGAAATGATGTTTATATTTAAATTTCCAAAGGGATTGATGTGTCTAAGGGATTGCATTAGGTAACATTAATGGTCTTAGGTTACAGGTTTCAAATCCAATCTAGTTACTAGAGTTGAGATAGATCTGTACATTATAAACTTAACTATCTAGGCTATATGTTTCTATTTAAGTGCATCGAGAGTACAAAGGTGCTCTAAGCCCAGTATAACATATATGTTGTCACGTACATATATGACAACATCTAAAAAAACAAACCAACATACATACATGACAACATCTAAAAAAATAAACCAACATAGATCCATCTTAAACCCTGATTTATATCGGGTCAAATTTCTTCAATGACAATTAATTTCATTTCATGTTATAACAATTTTTATACACTATATTTGTATCGTTTTCTTACTTTTGGATTGAAGGCTTGTTAATGTTGGTGCATTGTGTCCATACGCCAAATGAAATACATTACTGGACATTAAAGATTTTTCATAATATTTATAACAACATCAACTTATAAATTTAGGGATTATTTAAAAACAAAGTTTAGAATATAAAATTGGTCTAAATTACATTAATTCGAAGATCAATCCTAATGCCTCTCATTTAAGATCAATAATACTTAATCATAAACTTATTATATGAGAAGACACCATGTGGAGAAGTTTGTCAATACCATATTAATGTTTTGCAATAAAATAAAACCAATGTAGATCCATCCTAAAATTGTATCTATCAATAACCAAGAGAGATCAAACTTCTTGCGGTATCATTTAATATGAAGGAATTAATACATAGCATGGAATTTAATGATACCTAAAGAAATTTGATCCCTCGTGGTGCTTGATAGATCTGGGTTTAAAATGGATTTACACTAGTTTTATTTTATTGGAAAGCATTAATATAGTATAACATACTTCTCCATCCAGTGTCTTCTCATGTGATAAATTTATGATTAGGTGTTATTAATTTTAATTGAGAGGCATTAGGGCCCAGGGTTGGATTTCTTCCATGAAAACTATTTTCATTTCATATTATAACCATTTTTATACACTAGATTTGTATATTTTCTTTGCTTGTGGATTCAAAGCTGGTTAATATTGTTTCATTATGTCCATATGCCAAATTGAAGACATTATTAACCATTAGACATTTTTTCATATTATTTGGAACAAGATTGAGTTATTAATTTAGATATTGTTTAAAAACAAAGTTTAAAATACAAAATTGGGATAAATAACATAAATATGAAGTTTGGCCCCAATGGCTCTCAATTACAATCAATAACACCTAATCATAAACTTATCATATGGAGAAGTATGTCAATACCATATTAATGATTTGGAATAAATTAAAATCAATGTAAATCCATCTTAAATCCATATCTATCAAGCAACAAGGGGATCAAATTTCTTTAGGTATCATTCAACATGAGGGAATTAATGTATGACATGGAATTAAATTATACTTAAATAAATTTGATCCCTTTAAGTGCTTGATAGATCTAGCTTTAAAATGGACTTACACTAGTTTTATTTTATTTGAAAGCATTAATATGGTATTAGCATACTTCTCCATATTGTGCCTTTTCATATGATAAATTTATGATTAGGTGTTATTGATTTTAATTGAGAGGAATTAGTGGATTGATGTTATAACAATTTGTATACACTATATTTGTATATTTTTTCTACTAGTGGATTCAAAGCTTGTTAATGTTGTTGCAATGTGTCTATATGCCAAATGTAAGACATTATTGGCCATTAGACATTTTTCATATTATTTGGAACAAGATCGACTTATAAATTTAGAAACAGTTTAAAAACAAAGTTTAGAATAAAATTGGGCTAAATTATATTGATATGAATATTGGCCCTAATGACTCTTAATTAAAATCAATAACACCCAATCATAAACTTATCATATGAGAAGACATCACATGGAGAAGTATATCAATATTGTATTATCGCTTTGCAATAAAATAAAACCCATGTAAATCCATCTTGAATCCTTATCTATCAAGCATCGAGAAGGATCATATTTCTTGAAGTTTTATTTAATATGAAGGAATTAATATGTGACATGGAATAAAATGATTCCTAAAGAAATTTGATCCATCTCGGTGCTTGATAGATCCAAGTTTAAAATAGATTTACACTAGTTTTATTTTATTAGAAAACATTGATATGATATTAACATACTTCTCCATTTGGTGTCTTCTCATATGATAAGTTTATGATTAAGTGTTATTGATTTTTATTAAGAGGCATTCATGCCAAGGGTCAAATTTCTTCCATGGAAACTATTTTCATTTCATGTTATAATAACTTTTATACACTACATATTATGCATATAGAATTGGTTAACAATGTACAAATGTAGTGTCGCAGGTTCAATTCCAGAGGGGGTAATGTATCTACGAGCATTCATGAAAACCCTCTGATTACTGGTGTTGTTTGAATCTAGGTTTGATGTCTAATTATGTGGGGAGGTGGCCCCCATCCCCTCCCAATGAGGATGTCATTGCCTTTCAAGCGGTCGTCTATTCCTCTGTTAAATCATCGAAATCCAAGCCTTTAAAATTTGTTAAGAAGCTTGAAGGAATGCCAAAGGTTGTTCTCCCTCCCACTCCAACAAGAAACAAAGCATTGGATTTAGTTGATAGAGCACTGATTGGACAATTTATAGGTATTTGGCCATCCCCAAAAACGATATGGTTTTGGTTGGAAAAAAAATTGGAATCCATTAATTAACAGCTCTATGAGCCATTGTTTCTGTGGAAAAGGGTTTTTTGCATTCCTCTTTGAACATAAGGAAGATAGGGATTTAATATTTCGAAGCTTTCCATATTTTTTAGGAGCAAGAGGAATGTATCTCAATAAATGGACCCTAGACTTTAGTCTGGAGAATGATGTTCTTTTTATAGTTCATGTCTAGGTAAGACTCCCCCATTTGCCTCTACATCGTTGGAATGATGATGTCTTTCAAATCATATGGAACTCTATATGAAAGTATATAGATTGTGTTGAACCAAAAGAGCAGGGAGAGCAGGCTCAAAAGGATATCTTATTGGGTTCTCATAAAATTATTACCTCTATGATGGGAGGGAATTCGAAAAATAATAAGGAACAAAATGGGTTGGCTAGGAAAAGAGGTGGTTCCCATTCTAATACAACTAAATAATGATAATTGTCTCCTTGAATTGTGGGGGCCTTGGCAGTCTCTCTGAATTTCATGCTACCGAAGATATTTTCTTCTCTAAAAATCCAATTATCCTACTTCAGGAAACGAAAATGCAAGCAGAGGAAGTTTAAAAATCAAGGAAAAGCGTTTGGAGAAAAAGAAAAGCAATGGTAGAGGATGCAATAGGTTCCTCTGGCAGGCTATGTACTTTTTGGAATGCACAAGAGGTAAGTTTGATCCATCATTCTACTTCCCCTCATTGGATCCAAACAAATTTTTTGCACAAATCGAAGAACTTCATCTTCTTTGTTATTAATGTATACATGCCCATGAATCCTCGTGAAAAAACTAAATGTTGGAACTCAATGTTTATGTTGATACAATATGCCTCATCATAACCTTGTATTATAGCAGGAGACTTCAACTTAATTAGATATCCTTCTGAAAAAAGGCGGGAAATTTTTGGTAGTGACCCATTTCGTTTAACTCTTCAAAACCTTGTTTTTGATTGGGATCTTTTAGACATTCCCCCACAAAGAGGAAAGTACACTTGGTCAAACATGAGAGATGGGTCAGGCCATATTGTCTCTAGGTTGGATCACTTCTTAGTCCATAGTAGTTTCCTTCATTCGAAACCTTCCATAAAATATTACATTTTTCCCTCCCATATCTCAAAGCACAAACCCATCTCTTTACATCTTCAGTCCCTTCCAAACTACAACCCTCTTCCTTTCTATTTTAATCACATCTGGCTTCATCACCAAGAGGTTTTTTCTCTAATATCTCTTACCCAGAAGACTTGGATCCCTGGAACTCTAGTTTACATATGGGAACAAAAATTAATGTTGGTGAAACAAGATCTCAAACAATGGGATAAAATCCATTACTTCAAGTTAGTAGTGGCCATCAACATAATCCCACTCCTGCATTAATACATATGTAAAAACATATGTTAGTAACAATAATTATTCTATATCAAAAGGATAACACCAGCTCTGCGGAACCCTGGCCGCAAAACCCTAGCTGTCGCCCCCTTTGTGACGAAAGCTCTGCCTCAATGGCCTCCCTGGACCCGGAACCCCTGGATTTTGACGAAGAAGTAGCATATTTCAAGTCTTTGGTTGGATCCATGGAAATTCCCCACCTACGCTCAGCGCATTCGTAGTTTTTGAAGAAGTTGGATCAAATTCTGGAAGTGGCCATTCCTTGCACAATAGCTCGTAGAAAATCTCTCTTCTTCGCCTCCAGATCTCTCGTGGGTCAATTCATGGGGTTATGGCCTTCCCCTCACAAAATATATCTTTGGATTGAGCGAAACTGACACCCTCTAATTCAAGGCCGCATGAATCACTTCTTATGTGGTAAGGGCTTCTACATATTTTATTTTGAATTAAAAGAGGACATAGATCTTATTTTTAGGAATGGCCCTTATTTATTCAGCCCCAGAGGTTTATATTTACACAAATGGACCCCAGATTTTGATCCATAGAATGACATTCACTCAAATATTCCAGTTTGGGTACGCCTCCCTCACTTGCCATTCCATTGTTAGTGGGATGAAGTTTTAAAAAGTATTGGAAATACCCTAGGAAAATTCATTGACAGAGTTGAACCCAAGTCCAGTATGTACTCTTTTGATAGGATTTGTGTGGAGGTAAACTTGGAAAAAGGACTTCCAGAAGAAATAAAACTAAATTTGGATGATTGGAATTATATTCAGAAGTTGGACTACGAACAACTCTCATTTAAATGAAAGACTTTTCATGACTACGGTCACTTCGCCAAATATTGTCCCACAAAAAATAAAGCACAAGATTCAGATGCCTCACAACAAGAATAAGGATGGCAGTAGGTCAGGAAGAAAACTAATACAGGTAAAGGAGCAGTTTCCTCCCACAGAGCTCCAGGTCCCGCCTCCAAATCGAGACCCTCTCATCAAATTCCTTCGGAAAAACCCCTCCCAAATAAGTGCTTTCCTAATCCCTCCTCCCACCCCCCCTCACTCTCTTAGAACTCCTTCGAAATATTGGGTGAGCCATCCTCGAAGCAAATCCCTTCCTCCAGTCCAATACTAGAACCATTAGATTCTTCCCCCCCTTCAGCCCCAGAAAGAATAATTGAAGAATCAAGAGAAGAGGACAGTCTTCAAGAAGTCATTCAAGAAGAATACCAACAAGAATCTAGAGAAACTCCTACAAAAATACAACCCAACCAATAAATGGAGGAAGGCGAGCTCCAACAAGAAAAACCCAGAAAATCTGGACATAGATCTAACAAAGAAGTCAGAGAAGAAGCAGTGTCAAAAGAAAAGGCCTCAAGAAAGCAGCATTCGATAGAAATATCAATGTACACCTCAACCTGCAGAGGAGGAAATCAAAGTTTGGATCTCCCGGTTTATGGCAGTTGGGCCTCCTCCACCCCACGCCAATGAATTTCCTCTCCTGTCATTGCAGGGGATTTGGAAATAAATCCAAAGTTGAAGCCCTAAAAGACTTCAAATCCCTAGCTAATTGTTCTTTAATTCTCCTCCAAGAGACAAAAATGGAGTAGTCAATAGTCCTAGAAACAAAAAAAAAAATCTTCAAATCTTGCGCTAGAATCGTAGTAATCTCTCAGGGGGGCTCTGGTGGAATCGCTACTCTATGGGATGATCAGATCTGGAATCTTGAGGTAACACTAAGTACCCAACATTGGTTACTAACAGTTCTCAAAAATAGAGATTCCAGAAATAGCATTACAATTATTAATGTTTATGTTCCTAACTCCTACTTGGATAAAAATTCATGTTGGTACTCTCTCTTTATGCTCAAAAACTCTATGGATATCTCCTCTTGCATAATCGGTGGTGACTTCAATACCCATATTAACTCTTGGGAAAAAAGGAGGTAGTATAATCAGAGACCCTTTCTCTGAGAAACTCTCTGACCTTATCTCAGATTGGGATCTTTAGGATGTCAAACCCTCCAAAGGAAAGTATACTTGGAGAAATAGGTGTTCTAGTCTTTGCCACATAGCATCCCACCTTGACTTCTTCCTCATTAACAGTAACTTCCTCCTCTCTCCTCTAGAAATATCTTCTAACATTCTCTCCTCAACGACTTTCGACCATAAGCCCATCTCTCTGATCTTCAGCAACCCCCAGAACTTTGGCCCACTACCCTTCCGTTTTAACCCCCTTTGGATAGATAAAACAGTAACCCTACCTCTCATCCAGCAAGCGTGGTCCTCCCCCTTCTAAGGGTCTCCCAAATTAATTTGGGAAAGTAAACTAAAGGCAGTAACAAATTTCCCTCAAAGATTGGGTGAAATCGTTTTTTATCCCACCACATCGAGAAAGACTTGAAAAGAAGAAAAGTTGACAAGCATTCAACAACGATTAGAAGAAGAAGAAGTTACTGAAGCACTTTTGAACCAGGAAAAAGAAGCTAATCAACAACTTCACCATTCCTTATGCAAAAAAGAGGAACATTGGAGACTGAAGTCCATAAGTTTATGGCTAAAAGAAGGTGACTCAAATACGTCATTTTTCCATAGACAAGCTCAAAATTGGAGAAAAAAAAATACAGTCACTTCCATATTGTCAAGCGATGGGCAGCATCTTGACAGTTTCGAATAAATAAAGGAAGCAGACTCCCATCACTTTGAAACTCTTTACCAATAGCCAAATGAAGAAGGATTGAATGAGGACATCCAAGTAATGCTAAACAATATTCCAAATAGTGTCTCAGAGCATGATAACAGTCAGTTAGTTAAGAAGATAATTGAAGAAGAAAAGTTAAAGCAGTGTGGGACATGGATCCAGACAAAGCCCCCGGCCCCGACGGATTTTCAATCAGATTCTATCGCTTCTATTGGTCTATTATAAAGCGAGATCTCAAAAAAATGTTAAATTACACGCTGCAAAAACAGAAACTAGGAGGTGCCACAAATTCAACCTTCTTAGCCCTCATACGCAAGGAAACTAATCCCTCAATTTTTTTCTCATTTTCGCCCCATCTCCCTATGCAATTCCTCCTATAAAGTTCTTACAAAAATCATAACACACAGCTTAAATCCCCTGCTCTCCAAACTCATCTCTGAAAATCAGGGAGGTTTCCTAAAAAACAAGCAGATCACAGATAATATAGTTCTAGTCCAAGAAGCCATACACTCCAGCATGAAAAGTAAAGATCCAGACATGGTAATTAAACTGGACATGGCGAACGCTTTTGATCGGTTCAAACATTCATTTCTGCTCTCAGTCCTCAAAGCCTATGGATTCTCTGATTTATTCATTAGTTGGATTAAGGCCTGTATTGTCTCCCCTTGGATATCCCCACTGTTAAATGGTCGCCCCACCCAGTTTTTCAGGGCTAGTAAAGGCCTCAGACAAGGATGCCTTCTTTCCCCCTTTCTTTATATCCTCTTAGCAGATTCTCTCAACCGTAAGCTGGAAGAAGAAAGAAGGATCGACAGGCTTCTAGGGATACTTGTTGCGAGGAGGGTAAAGAAAACAAATCACTCCCAATTTGCAGATGACACTCTTCTTCTAGGGGAAACAACAACAATCATCACCAAACATTTCCAGAAAGTTCTAGATTCCTTCCTTTCTGCTTCTGGACGTCAACTGAACTCAGCTAAATGCAAGATCTATGGTTGGAACGTCTTGAGGCATATCAAAGAACACATCTCCAGAACTCTTGGATTCTCTGTCATCACAACTTGGACCCACTTCAAGTATCTAGGTATGCCTATCTTCCTAAATTATTATGGTAAAATTTCCTAGCAAGATGTCATTGATAAAATTATCTCAAGGATCCAAATTTGGGGGGGATGTTGGCTCAATCCGGCTGGAAAAACAGTTCTCCTCAAATCTGTTCTCTCCTTTTTTCCCATTTTTCATTGTTCTAGATTACTTGCTCCAAAAGGTACTCTTGAAAAAATTTCCAAATCTCTCTGAAGCTTTCTTTAGACTGGTGGGAAAACAAATACTAAAAAATTCCATCTTCTAAATTGGAAGAAAATATGTCAACCTCTCAATAAAGGAGGCTTACCTATCAAATACCCTAATCTTATGAACACTTCTCTAGGAG
>JASDQU010101753.1:4095-17976 GCA_032191745.1 Picea mariana | reverse complement strand
ATTTTAAATTGAATATAAATATGATATGATATTATTTTAAATTGAATATAAATATGATCTGTAATGTGATATTATTTTAAATTGAATATAAATATACAGATATATATAAATGAAATATGTAATATAATATTATGTTAAATGGTAAAATTGAAAATAATAAAAATTAATGTGATAAATCATAAGATATATAGAAATGTTTATAAATGAATATTAATAATACATTATATAAATTCATTTATTTGTATTTTTAATCTGTCTACAACCTATCTTTTGCAAAGTTACCTTTAATCAGAACAATGCAAAATAACCCATTCACATAAACTTCATGTATTGTCGTTGTTGAATGGCCCATGTCCTTTCACATTCACAAAACCTTCGTGAACTTTACCCTTATTGAATGGTCCACATTCTATCGTTTCTAACTGCAGATATGTCATTGTCATGCTTTCTTTATATTCATAAATACTTATTTTCACATGTAGATAAGCATGGTGGCAACATACTAATAGAACTTTTGTCATTACCAAACATATTCAATGAAAAATCACAAGGACGGAGTTACCACTTATAAACATTAATATATATAGAAATGTGTGGATATAAATTAGATACGTCAGGATAAATATAGAAGGAATCCCCATATATTCCAAGAGAGTGGCAAGTGCGTGCCTTGATCGGGAAATGGTGGGGGACAAACCCAGTGAACATAACGATCGAACTGTTGTATGTATCGTTGCATTCTCCAAGTATATTGGAGGTGCGTTTATCCATTGAAAATAATTATTTAAAGGCGGTGCTGGCCGCCTGCAGCAACAGACACCACTCTCTCTGCTGGCATATCCGGCAATGCCTGTTCAACAAACAGACAAAGCAGTCATCATCTGGACCAGCTTTTTAAGAGGGCATTGCGACATATGGGCCCCTAGCATAAATGTAAGCCACAATAAAGAAAGACGTTTAGATAATACTTTATAACAAGCTATCCAATATTTCCCATCTGCGACCTGCCAGATCCCTTGAGATCTTTCGTAAAGCTACGTTACGGCCTACGTGGTCTTCGTTCGTTTATAACCAATCTAGAAACTTTATAGAGCAACTTGAACCACACAGCGGCGTGAAGAGACAAGGTCAATGCCAACCCCACGGGGCAGCGGAGGTCCCAGAAGGAATTCAACATATTGGGTTGCTCTGATATTCTGTACCACTGTTTTCCTTCTAATGCAGTAGAATTCAACAATATTTCTTCCAATCATAATTCTAAGCACCGCACTTAAATTCCACCTTCTGCACCTATATTCGCAAACATGTAGCCAATGAGCATTTGGAACATTTGGGTGTTTTGATGTACGAAAATTTTAAAGCAAAGATGCTGCCCAAATTGTTCAAGCAGCAAAAGCACAAAGCCGGGATGTGTAAAAGGAATAACACAGTCTTACCATATATAACACTATTCCCTCCAAAAAGCTTCATAAAAGGAATCCTAGCACCCCACTTCTTTCAGTGGAACTGGTAAGTGAAATGAAAACCTTAAGAGAAGTTTGTTCAATCCTTAACAGGGGATTAAAACACGAGAGTGACCTTGTTCAAAATGGTGAGAAAACAAAAAAAATGATTCAAGGTATCTTTCACTAGAAGGAAACAAATGATGTAGTGTCCCTTTCACGGAACAAGTAATCAATTTTCATTGAGATTTGTAGTTAAAATTCCTAAACCAGTAGCATCAATAGTGTTTCCATTCCATTCTGATTTTAAAAAGTCTTTGACAACATCAAAAACAATTGAAAATACTTATAAGATGTGACAAATAAGTTGCACACCAAGAATGTAGACCCCCAAAAGAGGAAAGACCAAGTGACCATATCAATGGCAAGTGCACTTCAGATCTGGACACGATATTCTTACCATCAAACTTTTATATAAAAACAATACAATGTACACCGCCTGTTGTAGTGGAACATATATGTAAATCCGATAAAGACAATAAAGGCATCTGTTATGTGCACTGAACAACTTTTGCTAATATAATGTATTTATTCTATCTAAACGAACTTATACACGCATCACAGTCGGTGATTTAGTTGAAGAATATGCACCCGTGTCACCATAAGTACAAATGCAAATTGCTAAAATAAGCATGAACAAATAAGTAACAGTGACATTAAATAATTTTTGAATTGCCACCAAAACTGAGTTAAACAAAATTGAATATGCCAAATTCATAATAACATGATGATTGAGAATGCAAACTTGAGTTCTACAAAGTTGTATATGCCAAATTAGAATGCAAACACTCAGCAAAAACAAGAGGATATTATGTCAAAAACAGAGGAATACAACTAAGAAATGAAAGTCTGAGCAAGCTAACATTTAAAAATCGTTTGCGCAGCAACAGCTATATTTTAATTGCAAAGTAGAGTGATATGAAAAAATAAATCTACATAAAATAAGATTAAGTAATCTCTATGAGATGAGAATGGAGGAACACATATAACAATAAAGAAAAATAAAATATGTATTAACAACACATCTTAGCAGTAAACAATCAAAAACCATTCCCTGTTTTTTAATGTCAGGATCAACAAAAGAACAATTATTAGCAGTAAACAATCAAAAACCATTCCCTGTTTTTTAATGTCAGGATCAACAAAAGAACAATAATCCATGCCACTTTCCAAAGTAGATTTTGAAAACTAATCGGAGCATATACACAGGAATGAGAAATGAGCTCAAGCGAACCAGTAACCACTTACTCAGAATGAAATGGTCTTGATCCAGTTTCTAGAAGATGATTAAAACTCTAATGCTAAATGCAATTCTATTTACTGTGCTTAAGTTGACATAGCTTCCTTGACCAAAGGCAAGGCAAGGCATGGGGAAATGATGACCCAAAAAATACATGGACATATTAAGACACCATGTCAAATGCAGTACTATGAAATTATCTCTAATTTAATATGGCATGTCTTTCGTGCCTTTCCAACTTCAGATTGCAGTCCTAACTACTGAGTAAATTATGCGATGTCTAGCACTGCTTAGAGGATGTACAACAGCTCCTTTTATTCATCTATTAGGAAACAGATTCAACTGATCCAAGGAATTCTCCTGTCTCATACGGATACTTTTGAAGAGCCCATTGTATGCACCTCTTGGAGCACCCTGTGAATGGTAAAAAACCATTATTCTAACCTGTGTATGCCATGGAAGAACGAAGGCCACATTTAGGGTTTCTCCATAAATAAACAAAACACTAACTCATGCTCTTATCATGCGTTCAATCAAAATTTTGGCTTCCAAAATATAAACGATCTGCATCTTCTTTGGGCAAAAGTTCAAATCCTTAATATATAACGTACAAAAAATAGAATAGTTGCAGGTCCAGCAGACAATCTAAATAGATTCCCTTCATAACCATGACTAGCTTCGAAGGCCTATCCACTCCAACTACATCTTAGGCCACGCTGATTACATTGCCGAGGTTTCCTTGCGATTCCATCTCGTGGCTACTAAGGGATGTCATTGACTGGAATGCAGAGTGCCGCTTTGGTTGTTCCGACAGCTTCAAAGACAATGGAGAGGGCTCCATTACAGGTTTCTGGCTGGATGTGGCTATTTTCTTAGTAGATTCAGCCGTCTTCAAGGGCGGAGTTGGAATAATTGGGATGGGCTTCACAAGCTTTGACCCTGCTGTTGCTGAGATTTCAACGGAAGGAAACGGCAGAGCTGGGTTCCATATTCGATACTGGGGTGGAAGAGGTACATCCATGAAATTCGGATGGCTGACAGAAGCATCCATCGCAGCTTCAGAAGTCAATGCCAGTGGAGATGACTCTGAATTCTCACTGCAGTCCATGGGTGTAAACTCCTGTTGTTTCTCCAATTCATGTGGTTTACCTACAGGTAGACCTGGCAGCACTACATGAGACAGAGGAACCGGAAAAGATGTGACAGGGATAGCGAAATTCCCCGCTTCTGGAGCCGGAAAGCTTGAACTTTGTCCCAAACTCAGCTGACTTGGAAATGGAAGGGGGTTTCCAGTCCCTGGGACGAGATCTTCTTCAACTGGAAGGCTCAAAAACTACAAAACACATCAACACCATCAGCGCACAACTACAGAATACATCCAAACCATCACCAAAAGCTACAAGACACATTAACAGTTAACCTATATCCTTCAAATCAGAACATATATACAAAAGCAAAAAGTATTACAAAAATTTATTATGCTCCAGCCCTTCAAACCACAAGTGGCCAACAAATATAGCACAAAGAATGCACAATCCAAGGCAAAAGCAAGTAAAGCATACTGTATCAGTTGTGATGTCAAATAAACTGGATCGACGGCGTCTCCTATTCATGTTACTCTGGCGTAAGAAATACTTCTGTGCATGGCTAGCAACCTGCGTCGGTGTTCTTGTCTTTACAAAGTTTCTGGAAATGCCCCGCCAATCTCCCTTACCGACTTTCTGCAGGCCGACAAGAAACATTCGGTGTTCTTCCTCTGTCCAGGGCACTCCTGCAACACAAATAATCCCAAACCTTAATAAAAATTGAAAAACCGCTAGATGTATCAGAATAGTGTTGCTAACAGTTAAACGGGAAGTTGTAATAGGAAAAAAGAAATCTGACCCCTCTTCCTCTCACGGGCATTGCTGGAGGAATGAACGAGGTCATCCGAGACATAACCATCAAAGCCTTCGGCACCGTCCTCAGCTGGATCCGAGGGCTCATATTGAGATAAATTTGATAAATTATTCATACTCACACTCTTTCTCATTGGTCCATCTGTCAAACGAACCCCAAAGAGCATCACAGCATTTCCCACACAGGTACGAGAGTTGTGGCCATTGTGACCACATTGAGAGCAGCTCCGAGACATGGCTCCGCGTTCACGTTCAACTTTTCCTTAGGGTTCGTTCACTTTGGAAGAAATCCGCAGCAAATACTACGAATCCCTTATTGCAGATGACTGACCTGTAATTTCACCCCTCGTCTGTCTAGGGGCACAATTAAAGGCAAATTCTGGTATGAAAAAAAAAACAGAAAGCCCGAAGAAAATGGATTGGAGGATATTTATATTCTGTGGCCAAAATAGCCTGACCGCGCTAAATTCAGAAACGGACAAATTTTACGGGGATAATATTTCAACGGAAAGCCTTCTGTAGATCTGAGATATAGTCGAGGATATTCTAGAAAGTGGATAAATCTTACAGAGCCAGCATAAACTGTAGCATTCGAGGGAGAAACGGGAGAGATTGAAAGAGATCCCCGACGAACCTGTCGCGGAAGAAAACTATACAACAAGGCGGGAACTGAACTCTATTATCATGAGCGCACAGCGAACTCCTGTATTACTCATGTCAAGAAAACGAGATAAAAATATGAGTTCCCAAATAAAATAATTAATTTCCGGTGAGCATGGCTGAAAATTAGCAAATTCTTGCAAGTCTGACATAGAAATTCAAGATTTTAGCAGCAAATATTTAGCTAGCTTAAAAATGCTCAAAAACGGACAGATGTATGCAGCCTCTAAAAGCTAGAGCCTTTAGGCAATAAAACAGGAAATATCAAGATTGAAGGCAGACATTCTCCTACATCACAAAAACCCGAGACAGCAGAGAAATATATCCAAAATGTCAATCTGGTAGGGTTCAAGCCCAAAAACAGAGTAGCTTTGAAGCATCCAATAGATAAATTCATGTGAAAAATATATTAAATAAATATACTCAGAAATAATGAAAACTTTCACGCATGCTAAGGCTATGGCTATTTCAGTAGCGCCTATAAAGCTCTTTAAGCAAATTGAATCATTGACGAGAGAGAAAAAAAAAAATACGACAATGAAAATGAAAAATCCAAGAACAAACGAATCTGGCATAAAATCCGAAACTCTGCTGAAAACACTGGAAATAAGAACAAAGCCTGCGAAGCCGCCAAATCTTACAGCGTCTGAAGTAAAACGGGCCCTAAATTGAAGCAATGAACGGCACAAATAGCAACGACCAACAAATTACCTGAAAACGAAGAAATCTGTAAAGAAATGCACAAATCGAAGGCCTGTTTTCCCCCAAAATAACCAGAATTTCAAAAGCAAAAGCACACTACACGGACAAATAATAATAAACCAGGAATCTAATACGAACGCACGCCACTATTGGACAAAAACCTGTATAAACGAAAAAGAAAGTTAAAGCGTCGTTCACTTCATGGATTACCAAATAGATGCCCATACATTCTTCATTTTTCTCCGTGAACGCGAAAAAAGGCCTTGTTCATTCATTCATTTTTAGGTTAAATATAAAATCCTTACCCGTAGGGACGGTTTCAAACCCTTCCTGCTTCCAATAGCAAGCTCCGGCAACCTCTTTGTCTCAATTTATCATATAGATAAACGCTCCCGTTACTTCAAAAGGATATACGAAGGGATATCCTTGTTTCGTTCTCCATCGCTCAACAAAATAAAGACCCGCTTTGAGCTCTGCTGTTCAGATATGCTTTTGAGATTGTTAAAGGGGTACATATATATAGGTGCGTTTTCAATTGTTTTTTTAAATTGACCCGGAAACGAAGTTCCTGCTCAAACCTAATTCTGCGCTTGCACTTCTGAGATATCCATGTTCCCATTGTTGGTATAGAAATTTACAATTTTTTAAATAAAAAAATGTTAAGAAAATAATTTTTATATGTAAAAAAAAATTTAATCCGATATAATATTGTGATTGGTGAAGATAGTCATGGTCCAAATATTATGATCCAAATTTAGCTGTCTTTTAACTAATTTATGTGTAAAGTGTCAAAAAAAACTTATAATATTGTAAGATATTGTGATTGGTAAAGATAGTCATAGTTCAAATATTATGTTTCTAATTTAGCAATCTTTTAACTAATTTAGTTGTAAAAGGTCAAACAAACACTTTATCATCACTAAAATTAAGTTTTAAGACCATATCTTAATATAATAAATAGACAAATACATAATTTTTCTAAGTGAAAATTTCAAACATAATATAATCTTTTTACATAATCTATCCTTAATTGTTATACACTGAGTGCCAATAAAACATAAAATTATAGACTGAGTGTGGATAAAACATAAAACTCTCACTAGAAGGAACATAGACATGGTCTATAACTGAGATCATTGGTGGATCATACATAGAAGAAAATCATAAACAAAAGAAACTTCTCTGAGCCTGGAAAAATTATAGAGAAATGTACTGAGTAGGGCCCTTATGGCCTTCCATCCATAATGTGTATGCGATCTTTCCAACAACTGTAGAAGGCCTGTTTTGATTGGCAGTAGACTTTTTTGTTCATCTCTCTAAATATATGCTCAAATGAACACATTACAAATATCTGCAATTCTTTCTTTCCATGCTTCAAGGTTTGCTACCGTAGATCTCCATTCTTGTTAAGTCAATCAATGACTATCTTTGAGTCGCCCATTATATGTAAATCATTAAGTTATTGGACAAATACACAACTTACTAATATAAAAACTAGGTAATTTAATAAATAAACAAATCCACTATTTTTTGGTTTAAAATTCTTTTTTATTTTTTCACAATTCTTAAAAACAAAATAAGTTAATAAATAGAGAAACCCACTACTTTTTAGTTTGAAATTCTTTTTAGTTTTTAATTATTTTTATAGGGAGTTGTAGTTTTAATTAAGAATATAAAAACCAGGTAAGTTGATAAATAGGCATACAACTAAGAACATAAAAACAAGGTAACTTAATAAATGAACAAAACCACTACTTTTTCTTTTGAAATTCTTTTTTATTTTTTCACAATTCTTAAAAACCAATCTTAATAAATAGACAAACCCACTACTTTTTGGTTTGAAATTCTTTTTAATTTTTTTACTATTTTTAGTTTGAAATTCTTTTTAATTTTTTATTATTTTTATAGAGAATTTAGTTTTAATTAAGAATATAAAAAAGAGGTAAATATACAACTAAGAACATAAAACGAGGTAACTTAATAAATGAACAAAACAACTACTTTTTCTTTTGAAATTTCTTTTTATTTTTTCACAATTCTTAAAACCCAATCTTAATAAATAGACAAACCCACTACTTTTTAGTTTGAAATTCTTTTTAATTTTCTTACTATTTTTATGGAGAGTTGGGAGTTGTAGTTTTTATTAAGAACATAAAAACTAGGTAAGCTAATAAATAGGTAAATATACAACCTACTAACATAAAAACTCTTATGGGGAGTTGTAGTTTTTATTAAAAATATAAAAACAAAATAAATTAATAAATAGGTAAATACACAACCTACTAACATAAAAACGAGGTAACTTAATAAATAAGCAAATCCACTACTTTTTTTTTGAAATTTTTTTTTGTTTTTTCATAATTCTTAAAAAATAAATAACTAAATAGACAAACCCACTACTTTTAAGTTTAAAATTCTTTTCAATAATATTTTAATTAATTATATTTTTAAAATTAATTAAGGCTTTCACCATAAAACATTTTCCCTCACAATTAAATTTAATAACCAAGTCTTACCCGGATTAAAGAAATCTTTAATAATCACTATACTTTTACCAAAGCAAACAGGCAGGTCTTACCCTGGTTAAGGAAATCTTTAATAATCGATATACTTTTACCAAAGCAAAAGTAGATGTGGCTGGGGTCGGTGTTCTCATGCACCCTTGGGACCGTATCAAAATAATTTTTACCAAAGTACATGTGGATGATGTCATTTGTGAAAGGGCGAGATCCTAAATTATTGGCAAAGAGAGCCCTTCCCAATTATGGGTTGAGATTATAAATGTTATCATGTGTAGCTTAGTCCCATTATTGTTGCAGGTGTGTATGGTATCGAAGTGGCAATGACCCCATGGGACTTAATTGTTGGGCCCCCATGCAATGGGTAATGCATGAATTGTGTTGGAAGTAACAAGTTGTTCTAGATTTCTCTTCGCTTGGATTGAAAAGCATTTTGCTTTTCTCCAATGTACTGCTTGGTAAATATGAAAATAAAATTGAGGTGTTGATAAAAGGTTTGGATGCTCGTGGAATCATGGCAAGGAAAAGAATTATATAAATTTATAAGAAAGAAAGTACATATAATGTTAAAAAAGAATCATTTAAGTTTATAAAATATTAATCATTAGGGATGAGAATGATGTTGATAAGAAATTACTCGACTTATTTATTAAATATTTTAC
The DNA here is from genome assembly GCA_032191745.1 of Picea mariana. Taxonomy (NCBI): domain Eukaryota; kingdom Viridiplantae; phylum Streptophyta; class Pinopsida; order Pinales; family Pinaceae; genus Picea; species Picea mariana. The sequence goes on along the minus strand of JASDQU010101753.1, from coordinate 8,793 downwards.
ATATCTAATCATATATATTTCAAATTTTAATGGACGATATTTTAATTTAGATTACTTTATATATTAATGTATGTTAAAAAATTAAATTTGACTTATATCAACCTTTAAAGTATATTATAATAAAAGGTATAGTGTATAAATTTATCTTTAAAGAAAACATAAGAATCTTAATTTAAAATAAGAAATTCAAAATAATAAGGAAGATCCAACCCAATTGAGTGGGAAATGAAAAAAAGATTCTTCAAAAATAAAGTATCATAAAAGGATATTAATCTTGTTGTATTGAAGAAACATTTCTAACATTTGAAGTTGAAAAAAGTGAGAGATAAACGTGAGCTTTGTATTGAGGAAACATTTCTAACATTTGAAAAAAGTGAGATAAATGTGAGCTTAAGGGTCTCTTAGATCTATGACATCTTACAAATCTTTTGATGTGGTCTTTTGATCCTCGTCAATTGCATAGGTTACTCAAATAAAAGGTCCAATTAGTGCTTCCATCATTGAAATGGCCCAATTGCACTATGCAAGGTAAGATGTTTTATTATGTTATATTATATATCTAATCTTAAGTAACTGATATAAAACACAAAAATGTAGATAAAGATGGGGTAAATGTAGCAAATGCATTATGCTCAAATGTAAGATGTAACTAATTAAATCCTAACTAAATGAGCAAAGAACAAGATCTAGAAATGTCATCAATAATGGGGAGAAGAGTCTACCACTCTTATCATAAATAAACTTGAATTGGACCACATGAACTCTCTCTCAAAGTGAAACAATTCAAATGCAAAGTTCACTTTTTTGTCATAAAACCAATTAATAACCAAGCTAAGATTAAACATGGCTAGATAAAAACAATATTAAATATAGCTTACAACTAAAGCATATGTATCAGGGAGGCGGGTGCAGGAGGGGTGCTCTTTGACCCTAGAGGAAAATGAGTATTGGAGTATTATTGGAATTTAGGGACCACCACCAATAACAAAGCAGAAGCATATGCTCTTTTCATTGGTGTACAATTAGCAAAGCAAAGACAAATCGATGCCCTAAATATAGTCAGAGATACCAAAAATACAATTCTCTATTTTATCAAGGCCTCCTCCCCGAGAGATATAGGCCTGAAAATTCTAGTGGACCACATTAGAGTTTCTTTTCAAAGTTTTAAGGCTCAATTCTATCATATTTTTAGACATCATAAGAAAGAAGTTGATGCCTTAGCAAATAAGGCCATTTGGTTAGCCCCTAGTCATGTGGGGGTGAACAGAGTGATGTGTGTGGTCTTGCCCCCCCCGTAGCCATGCTCGTGTCCATATGTTTCTTGAGCCCACAGCATGTGGCAGGTTCCTCCACTTGTGTGGTAGGGGCATGCACATTATTTCCTCGGGGAATTTCAGTAAGGCGTCTGAACACAATCAATCTCATTAATGGGTTATATCTGTTAGTTTGTGGTTGGATCTTCAGACGAAGGAGGTTTGTACGGTGTGGGCTCAAATTAGTTCCCAAATTGATGGCTCTGAAGCAGGGGAGGTGTATGGTGATCATGGAGGAAGGTGGCAAGGATGAAAAAGTACTTCTCTTCAGCCTAATTCTGGAAGGCATCATTAGCAATATCTGGGTGATGCATGGCCAACATGCGCACGATAATCCTGTTATTGATATGCAGGTATGTCAAACTGATGGTTATTTGAGTTTATATAGGAACAAGGTTTATTCTTAAGTTGTGAAATATTGGACGATTGGTTTTCCTTGGAAATGCTTAGGTTGCTCGACACTTGGCCAGGTCGGTCCATCAGACAACCTTGAGGTGTCTTTTGAGAGACTAGGCTCTGATTTAGCAATTGGTGGTTACAATCCTGTGAACAATTCTGGTGGAGTGGAGCAAGATACTAGTAGGAACTATGCAACAAGTCATGCTTGGTTGATTGAGGTGCTAAAGCATCCCATCTACAACATTCAATTCAATCCTCAATGAATTCTCTTTGACAAAGGAAATCCTATGGATAACAGGGATTGGTCTGAAAACTTGGACGAGAAAATGGAGGCTAGCAATATAGAGGAAAGGCAAAGATTGTCTATCAGTGTCAGTTCTCTCAGTTCTACAACATCATTCACCCTTGATACTCTTATTCAGCATCGTGTTCTTATTGGCCAACTTCAGGATGAAGTGGACTTCTTGAACAGACATTTGGTCACTCTCCAAATACATATAGCTCATAGGAATGAGGAACCTGGTAATTCAAGTTTTGTAGCAAGACAAGCAGGAGGGGAAGCAGTTGAAGTGGGGAATTTTCCAGACCTGAATACACCTATGGAAGTTGTTGAGGATCAAGACCAGCAAGAGAATGACTATGTTCCAGGACCAGTCAATAATAAGTAAAGTATGTTTTCTTAACAATTTGTATAAATGGTATATATTACCGAAGCTATATTTTCAAGAGTAGAATTGGTATTAGGATTTGGACAAGTAATAGTTGGAGGTTAATCATTAGGCTAATAGAAGCTTTGATAGAGATGGACTTGTGGTTTTTTGAACTCTTTTTTGTACTTTGTGGTCTAGGCCACACCTTTTTATATTAATAGAAATACACCAGCTTGTGTGAAAAAAAAAAAACTAAAGCACACACACACACACACACACATATATATATATAGAGAGAGAGAGAGAGAGAGAATTTGAGCAATTGAAAATAGTCTACAAGCTACCAAGAAACTCCCTACCACAAAGCAGCAAAGAACTGAAATGAAACAAAATCAATCATATGAAAAAAGAGAGAATAGTCCATTGCATATGCATATGAATAGTCAAAGTTGTTGAATATTAGAGATTAGGCCACTGCCATTGCAAAACTCCATGTTTCCTATTAGAGATTAGCAAGCAATAAAGATTAGCAAAATAATTAAGAGAATAGTCCACAAGACATTATAACAACATCCACAAGCACCAAGAAGACTAAGCAAGAAGAAAATAGTCCACATATGATGCAGGAGCATCGTCAACAAAGCCCACATGGAGGGACAACTCAGCACCATAGCGTGCCTTTTTAAAATTAATTGGAATCTAAAAGCTGACATTTTTCTGTAGATCCGTTTTGAATGGATGATTGAAGAAGAGCGAAATGCTCAGAAACTGAATGATCGCAAGAGGTCTGGGAGTTTCACTCTCAGTCTTGAATGTAATGAAGCTTGAGTAGTTGTTAGATGTTACTTCGATAGAAGAGGTAGTCTGAGGGAACCATAGGACCTTCCTGTATAGGTAGATACACGACATGCCCAAATGAGGCGGCTAGAGGAGTATTGTTATTGAATAGGAGGTAGAATAGTTTGTTTGAGAGAGATGAGACTCTGTTACAGTCCAGCCTGCACATATTGTAATCGGACATTCATCTTAATAGAAAGAAAGCAGTTTTTCCCGCATATGAAATTTCTGTGTGTTTATGTGTATCGAATGAATGTTATGTGTGTGTGTTTATGAATGTTGTAGATGCATGTTAGAATTCATCTGCAGGGGATAGATAGACTTCACTATCTCTCTATGAGTTGTAGAGTTGTTATGGATTCTTAAGTTGTGCAAGGAGTGCACAACAGAATATTGGAGGTTATGTAGCCAGCGCAAAGAGTGCGCATCTGAATTCTATTGAGTTAGAGAAGAACGTGTCAAGAGGACACACCAGAGTAATCAAAAAACTCAAGAGAAACCTCAAAGTTATTGAATACTCTATAGAGTTCCACAAGTGTGCATTGAGAGGACACAAGGAGTGTGTTATTGAACCTGAAAGAAATCAAGATTTTGGAGGAAGACCTGTGCAAGGATTGCACCGGGCCAACACTTAGATGGAGTGTTGAAAGAAGTCATTGGAAGACTTCATCGAGCACAAGGAGTGTGCCATAAGTAAAGTAGTTTTACTTTACAAGCTCAAGGATGACGAGCGTCGAGTTGCCAGGAGGGCACTAGGGAAATCTTCTAAGGAAGTGGAAGGGTCAAGATCCTTTGGAGCTCTGAGTCAATTCGAAAGCTCGAAAGAGATAGAGCAAAGAGTTAATAGAGAAGGACTTATTCCAAGTCCCAAAACTTAGGAGGGATAATGTCCTAAGAAGCGAAGGCATCCCAAGATAGCGGGATTGCAGGAGAAGGTTCAAGGGCCAAAATCCTTGAACATTTAGAAATATTCCCAATTTTGGGAGAAAGTGCAAGTTCAAGAGGAGTAACAGCAGTCATTGAATCAAGTTGCAGGGAGAGATCTGGACCGCTAGATCCACTTCTAGACAGAAGAAAAACGCAGAGGGGAAGAACAGATCCCAGTCGTTGGATCTGGGCACAGAGGATCGACAGTCATCCGATCTAGAGGTAAGTGCACAGGCCTTAAATCTTTTGGAAGTGCACAGAAGAACGGACTTGCGAAGTCATGAAGCTCGAAGTGTCTAAGTCACGCATAGTCATTGATCGTGAAGGAGCTATGTGTCAACAGATCGTGGACTTCGGGTGAAATCACTCTGGGAGGAACGAGTGCGTAGGAGTTTGAAACTCCCGAAGCCCGAATAGTCAAAGTAGTTGGGAGTCATCGATCTGCAGGAGGACATGTGTCATTAGATCATGGACTCCTGATAAATCACTCCGGGAGAAACAAAGTGTGGAGAAGTTGAGACTTCTAAAGGCCGAAGTCCCGAAGAAGACCTGGGCCTTTGATTTGAACCCAC
>JASDQU010101752.1:287920-300939 GCA_032191745.1 Picea mariana | reverse complement strand
GAGTTATGAAGACCTAAATGTTTATGATAAAGGCATCATTCATCATACAATACCAATTAACGAAGATCAGAAACCTTTCAGACAAAAATTAAGAATAAATCCACTCTTGTTGGCACTCATTGATAAAGAAGTAAGGAAGTTATTTGATGCCAAGATAATTGTTTCTTTGAGATTCTTCAAATGTCTAGCCAACCTTGTAACCATCAAAAAGAAAAATGGAGAAATAAATCTTTCCATAGATTTTAGAAATTTGAATAGAGCTTCTCTTAAAGACAATTATACTTTGCCAAAAATGGATCACATCCTACAAAAGATTGTGGGCTCCCAGAGAATGTCAATATTGGATGGGTTTTCTAGATACAACCAGATTATGGTGCACTCGGATGATCAAGAGAAAACGAAATTTACAACCCCATGGGGCACTTTCATGTATGCTAAGATGCCTTTCAGACTCATGAACGCATGGACAACTTTCCAGAGGGATATGGAAATAGAATTTGCTGAGGAGAAAGACAAATTCACTGTGATTTACTTGGATGATATAATTGTGTATTCAGATTATGACAGTGAACATTTGAAACATTTGGAACATGTGTTTCAAAAATGTAGAAAATTTGGGATCTTTCTCAACCAAAAAAAGTCAAATTTTGTTGTGCAATAAGGTAATCTCATGGGACACATTATTTCAAGAGATGGGATCAAAATTGACCCTAACAGAGTGGCTGCAATACATAAAATATGTATTCCAAGGAGAAAAAAAGAGGTACAATCCTTTTTAGATAGGGTAAATTTTTTAAGAAGGATTATCCCTAACCTTGATGAAATAATAAATCATATCACAAATATTTTGAGGAAATGAAATGAAATAAAATGGACAACAGATGCAAAACATTCAAGATTTTATTGTTTTTTCTTTTTCCTCAGAGCACAGTATAGTAGGAGTATTAATGTAGAAAAATGATCAGAACCACGAGCAGCCTATTGCCTTTTTTCAATAGGTATTTAGGAGATTCCACTCTTAAGTATAATATTATGGAGAAGCAGGACTATTCCTTAGTTAAGGATTTGAAAGAATTCAGGATGTATGTTTTACATTCTCATGTCCTTGCATATGTTCCAAATAGTGTGGTTAAATATATCTTGACTCAACCTGATACTGAGGGTAAGAGAGGTAAGTGGATTGCAACCTTGTTGGAATATGATGTGGAAATTAAGCCTATGAAATTGATCAAATGACAAGGTCTTGCTCAAATGATGACTCAATCGAATTTTGAGTTATTGGGAGTAAATTTTATTATTGATCTCTCACAAGATATAGAAGAAGAAGCCCCTCCTCAGATAAGCAATAAATTTTTGGATTCATCTTGGTACAGTGACATCATAATTGTTTTACAAAATTTGTAGGCCCTCCTGAATTGTCAAAAACTAAAGCCATATTTTTGAAGAAAAAGGAAATACATTTTTTCATGCTAAAAGATTCCCTCTATTGGAAATATCTGGTTGGAGTATTATTGAAATGTCTTACAAAAGTTGAAGCTCGGAAAATCATGAAAGAGTTCCATGAAGGTGATTGTGGAGGTGATAATTACTGGAAGACAACAGTTAATAAAATTATGAGATCAAGTTTCTCTTGGCCTACCATATTTGTTGATGTATATATGAAGGTTTCCACTTTCCATGAATGTCATATTTTTGAAGGAAAAATAAAGCTTATGCCTTTGCCTCTAAAACAAATTTTTGTAGAATCCCCTTTCCAACAATGGGGTTTGGATTTCATAGGGGAAGTACATCATTCATCTTCACCTCAATACAGATGGATTTTAATAGCCACAGATTATTTCACAAAATGGATAAAATTTGTACCTACCCGTCAAGCCATTGATTCAATCATCATACATTTCTGGAAATCAATATACTCTCAAGGTTTGGTTGTCCCATAAGGATTATTACAGATAACGTTGTTTCTTTTAAGTCAAAGAAACTAGTTGAATTCTGTACTAATTATGGTATCACACTCAGTCACTCAACAACCTATTACCCACAAGGTAATGGTTTGGTTGAATCATCTAATAAGAGTTTGATTAGGATCATAAAAAATTTACTACAGGAAAATAAGAAATCTTGGCACAAGAAGCTGATTTTTTCACTTTGGGCAGACAAAGTGAGTACGAAGAAATCTATTGGCACATCTCCATTTCATCTTGTTTATGGTACAAATGAAGTTTTTCTTGCTTCTATTGGGATGTTAGTCATGAAGTTGTTGCAAGAAATAGATGTCGAACCAAATCATGTTCAGAGAATAATAAGTGAGTTAGTTCATTTTCATCAAATGAGAGAAGAGGTTTTTAAGAATGTTCAACTATATCAAGACAAAATGAAGAAATTTTTTGATAGGAGAACTAAGGCAGATGACTTTCAGATCAATGATTTGGTTTTAAAATGGGATGCAAGAATTGAAGACAAGGGTAAACATTCTAAATTTGAAAATCTTTGGAAAGGGCAATACAAAGTTGCATCATATAATGGGAATAATGCATTCCTATTATAGAATCTTGATGGAGAATACATCAGTGGAAGACCTATTAATGGCAAGTTTCTCAAGCACTATTTTACTTAAAGCATTTCAGTTTTTTTTCACTTCATTGTAAATATCTATTTTCTTTAGTATTTTTCGTTTTGGGTATTGCTCAACAAATTTGAAGCCCGAAGAGAAGGCCCTAACGTCTGATGAGTAATGCCAAGTGTGTTTGTACTTAAAATATCAATTCAGTTTGAGTCATTTTAGTAGCAAATAAAGAGCCCATTCGATAAGGCTACTAGTCTATCTATTCTTTAGCACCTCATAGGGAGGATTCCATCCCCATTGGAGGTTTTGTTAGTGTCCTATAAATAGGTTGTTAGGTTTTGAATAAAATTATAGGATAAAGTCATGTCTTGGGTTAAATAAGAACATTGGATGATTTTTTCGTAAATCATGATTCATACGTTTTTTGTCATGGGTCGGGTTTTCTTTTTCAACCTTGACTGATGGTTTTTGTGCCAAGATTTGGTTTGTCGTGCCACTTAAGGGTCATGATGTTGTTTCAAGACAGTAAGAGTCTATCTTGTCAAAGTTCTAACGGTTTCATGAAATCAAATCTATCAAGGACATGTGGCATCATCAAGAAAATCATTGTGTAGCGCAAGTTGTTGTACAACGTCCTAATGTTGCGTATGAAGATACGACGAGGTATGATGGTATAATTCATTATTTAATTAAAGTTATATTTCAAATTTATCCTCCTTCCAAGTAAAGAAAGCATCAAGAAATCGTTTCTCTTCATGCACAATTTCAAAACCTCCTGGCCAAGCTTGGTGCACAAATATTCTTGTTATTGTTTGTTGCTACGAAAATGATGTAGAGGACGTTGTTATCATTGTTGGGCAGAAGACACTAATCCCATTTGTTGCACACAAGTGCCTGTTCTATTCGTTGTTGTGCACTGCGTGGAGGTTACTATTTTCATTTTTTTGCGCGGAGGTTACTATTTTCATTTTTTTGCGCGGAGGTTACTATTTTCATTTTGTTGCGCGGAGGTTACTATTCTCATTTTGCTGCACAGAGGATGTTATTCTCATTTGTTGCACACAGGATCCAAAGTATCATAATTTGAGTCTACATAGGGTTGACACATGCCAACATCATGACAAGTCCATAATGTAGAAGAAATAATGTAAAGGGTGGTGATTTTGTGAGGTTTGAATTTGGTAAGCGTAGACCCATCAATCATAACATCCTTTGAACAAGTGGGTTGCATTAGGTTTTGTAAAAAACTTTAGGGGTACAACAGACAGGTGGTGAGGGAGTTTACAAATAATTTTGATGGCGTTAAGGCTAAGGTGGCCAATCTCCAGTCCCAGGTTTCTGAAGATAGCATTGTTGTTATGACATAAATCCCTGCTCATGGAGAATAGTGGTTCAAAGGCATGCAGTTAGATATGTCTTACCATCATGATTTTCTTAAGCCTAAATTTAGAAATACTAAATTCGGAGCTACCATGGTGGATGAATCCAAATTTGAAGATGAGTTGCTGAAGATAAATTTTGTTACAAAATCATGGCTACCCATAGAAAATACACAAGGCATCATTCAGATCCATATCCTCCACAAAATATTCAAAACCCAGAAGGAACTCTCCGCAAAATTAACAAAAAAGCAACTCAATCAGGTATTTTTATAGACATAGTTTCTTCATTGTCTAAAGGCGGATTAAAAAATATTGATGACCTTAAATTTGATATTAAATTTGAGCAGTCCTTATTTAGATCTAATTCAGAATATGATTTGACTGAAATTCTATTTATTGAAAAGAAATTTCAAACCTTTATTCATGTTGTTCCTATCCAAGTTGTAGTAATTCCCAATAAGATCATACAGTCAGGTCAAACTCCTCCTAGAGTTATGGCAACAAGATTTGCCCCATTCGCTGCTTCACTTCATGATCTACCACAAAATTATGCACAAAGAATCAAATACTTTGATGCAGAGGGGGATGTGACAACCCAACAACATGGATATAGGTTCATTGATTTCATAGATATTGAAGAAGAAGATGATGAAGATATTAAGATGAGGTTATTTTCAAAAAGCTTTTCAGCAACAGTTAGGAAATGGTTTAAATCTCTCCCAACGAATAACATTCCTAACTTTGAAAATTTTGAAACTCTTTTTCTTGGGAGATGGGGGAGTAAGAAAAACCCTTTGCAGTTATTAACACGATACAACCATTTAAAGAGATTCCCTGCTGAGGCAGTACAATATTTTTCCAGTAGATTTATGAAGGTCTATAATTCCATTCTTGACCAAGTAAATCCTCCCCCAGGAGCTGCTCAACTCCATTATGCTGATGCATTTGAGAGTGAATTTTTCGTGTTACTAAGAGAACGAAGGTGCACTTCTCTTACAGATACAATGAATGATGCAATCGAACTGGAAGTGAATTTAGTTGCATCAAGGAAGATCAAGCTATGAATAGAGGCCGATAGAAAGAAATCTAAAGAAGAGACACTACCTTCTACTTCTCAAGGTTCAGATGAAAATTTTGACATAATGGTAAAGACAGTGGAGAAACTGGTAGAAAAATTGTCATTGGATGATAGGCCCTGTGACCTTCAAGCCAGAAATCAAAATTTCAGGATACCTCCAGTTCCTCAGATAAGACACAGAGAACAAAGGATTCGATCTGATCAGCCAGTTAGACCTCCTATCCAAAATAATTTTGTTGCATATTTGTTTAAGGAACCTCATGAAGATATTCATTGTTTTGGCCTAGAAGGGTCACAATTTTATTCAAATAAAAAACAATACAATTCCAAAGCATCTTGTGCCTCTTGATTTTTTTTTTGATAAAAATTGGCGCAGATCAGCAACCCTCTGGCCGAGATCCACTCACAGGATCATTTCAAATCTTCCCTGAGCCGAAGCGGCTCTTTCGGATCCCTATAAGAACCTCAACATTCGATCCACAGGTCCTTCCTTGAAAACCCCACCTGTGTGAACCTGCATCAGGCGCGAGCTTCTCCTTCCCACGATCACCGAATATGACCTTCGGTATTTTCCCGAAAAGTAATTTCGGGTTTCGGGACTCCGTCAGCCCTACTGTCGAGATTCTCTTTCTCTTCGATCCCCCGATCACCAAAATGCCAAAATTACTAAATGGTGCTCAACGGTGATTATCCCCCTGGGCCATATCTTGGTCCATGTGACCGCTCTTCCCCGTGACCGCAGCCTACTTTGGGGTTTTCAACACCAAGAGCCACGGCTCCTAGTCATCGGGACGACCAAAGTGTCGATGCCCGAAATGCTGAATCCCTGACCACTTTCTCCTCCAAAGGATGTGTCGCGTTTCGCGACTTCAGGACTTTCGATGTGAAGTTGCCCAGACTTCTTGTCTTTAGGACTTCTGAAATCTCGAATCTCGGTATGTCGAAACCCGTAACCTTGCTCCATGGTCCAGCGCAATTCCTTCAACGCTTTCAGGGTTTCGTGCTTCGCGATTTCGGGAGTTGCACTAACCAGGAAACTCTACCCCTCGAGTCCTGAAATCCCGAAACACGATTGCTCGAGATCTCCTTCCCTTAGCATGATCTACGGCTGTGATCGACCGTGATCTGACAGCTCCTGTTTCTTCGGGAACTCGCAAGCCAAGAATCCTGAATTCTTACCCTTTGCTTTCCTGGTAGCCAAAATACCGAAATGCTCCTTTCGGGGATTTCCCTGAAATCTCAATTGTATGCACTTTTCAGGACTTTGGGATTCGCGATTTCATGAATCCTCTGTGACCGAACTCTTGGTCCTTGATTCCCCGGTAACCTAAACCCCGATGTGCCAAAATTTTGAAGTTTTTGCTCCAAAGGCAAGTCGGGTTTCGTGACTTCGGGGTTATCACTATGGAGTGCCCTGGTCTCTTGTCATCAGGATTCCTGAAATACCGAACCCCGAATCTCTGAAATGTTGAAATATGACGGCTCCTCTCCTTTTCATATGAGGATTAAACCTCGTGTAACTCCTCCTAGATCCGATGGCTATCGGATATCTGTGCAAGATCTAACGGACCATAACTTATTCTCCTATACGCTCTCCTCCTTGGACTGATCTAGATCTTTTCCTTGGACTGATCTGACGGCAGCTGTGCTCCCTCTTGTGATCTTCTGTTTCCTACCAATCCTTGGAAGAATTCAAATATCTGGAAGGCCTCGACCTTTGCTTCCTACTACAAAGCCTGTGACTTTGGCTTCTATCTGCGTTCTTGAAAATGCTTTCCCTCCTGAGCTTCCTCGAACTCGAACCCTCCAAAGGGTTTCTCCCGGCCTTCTACTCTTCTCGACTTATGGCCTGTGTTCTGCTTCGATTCCGAAGGGTCTCTGCTCCTGCGCTTGGCCTCCTGCACCTCAGGATTGAAACCAAGTCTGCTCTGTGCACGCTCCTTGTGCTTGACAAGCCTCCAGATGGTTTTCTGTCAACCCTTAACTCAGGTATTGGCTTGGTGCATTCCTTGCATAGGTATTCCTCCTCTTGAGTTTCTCTGTTGATCAGTCCTCTAAGGGACTTAACCCTTTCCTCTCTCTCAAATGGAAATTTGGTGCCCCCTTGGAAACCACTTACTCAAGAAACTCCTTGCTGAGCCTGTGGGGTGTTCAAAAACCCTGTGAAGGTCCTCTTCTTTGGACACTTCTTTGTTCCATAACTCAAAGGAGTTCTCTTTGTGCACATAAGAACATGCTCAATGCCCTCCTGGCAGAATTCTATAGAATCCTCAATGATTCTATCTCCTTTCTGAACTCACAATGGAGTTCCTCCTTAATGCAACCAATGCATCTGCTCAATGCCTTTTTGGCAAAGCTTCTACAGAACCACTCAATAGTTCTATTCTCTTAATGAACTCTGAACAAAGTTCTTCTCTCCTGTGCACCCCTGCACTCTCGCTCAATGCCCTCTTGGCAGAACCTCAAAGAATCCTACAGTGATTTTTTTTCTGCTGTGTCCTCCTCTGCACAACCTCACCTCCAAGGTATTCAGTAACCTTGAGGTCTCCTCCTTGAGCCAATGAATTCAGCTGGTGTTCCCTCCTGGCACGTCCTTCTCCAAATTCCTTAGAATTTAGAAGTGCACCTATGCACTGGCTTTTAGAACCCACAACGTTCTGTCACACCCTCTTGGCATGAAGCCTCAAAGAAACCAACCTGAAATCAAAGAACCCACAGATAGCAGAACCTATCTATCACTTCAAATACATACCTAACCATACATCTACAACATATAAATACACACACATGAAGACATTCCTCATACACAGAATAACATGCAGGAAAAACTGCTCTTTGTATTAATATGAATGTCTGTTTACAATGTGAGCTCGGACTGCAACAGAGTCTCAGCTCTCCTCTCATCTCTATTCTGCTCTCTCTCTCCATCCAACTACTAACATAAGATTCAAGATCTTTTACATGAGGGGGTTCTTTGAGCTCTTCCCTCCAAGCTACCTACCCTATTCAATTACAATAAATTTACATTGAATGGGTTGTCTAGTCCATATCAGAGCTAGATCTAGCCTTACAAACATTTAAGGCTATCTTTAATCTAAAGCATCTGCATAGGCATAGCTTCATGGCTCCACGACCTTACATACATTAACATAATTACATCAAATTCAAAGTTTGAATGTGAGAGGGTTGCGTCTCTCTCCTCCCACTAAATGTGTGCGTATGCTGAGATTGTTGGCGCATGGATGGCTTTGAAGAGATGCTCCTGCATCATACTCCTTTGCTGTGAAAAATTCATGAGCTCTCCACTCTAGCTGTTAAAATACACCTGGATCCCAAACAAATTTTTGGAGCTGTCTCTCTGCTCCATCTCTCTGCTGCTGCTGCTGCTTCCACTGCTCCACTGTTGTTGTTGTCTCCCTTCCGCTCAGCTTCTCTCCACTGGCATCTTCCTATGCTGACTTCAACATCATCTTCCTGATCTGCTCGATCTCTTCGTCCAGCTGCTGCTCTGGCTGGCTTTATTCATGCAATATCCTCGGCTGCAATTCTGTCTTCTCATCAGTGGTTAGATCATCATGATCTCCCATGCCATCTTCTTCCTCCTCTATGGCGCTAAGTGTCCACTCTGCTGCAAAGTTTAGCTTTGCAGTCCTATCACTGAACTGTTGTTCAGCTTCTTCCTGTGGAAGTTATGTTGCTGGCATGTCTCTAGCTGCTCCTTGGGATGGTATGCTCCTTCACTTGTATCCAACTTAACCTGTTGGATGTGCATGCCTTGCACTATCACCCTTCTCTCCAGGGCTTCAATCTCTTCGCACAGATCAACAAAACTCATGTTTTCTGTCTCTTCTTCAGTTTCTTCTGCTGCAAGCTCCAATGTTGCAGTCTTCTCAGCTTCCTGGCTGAAAATGTTGGGCCACTCCTCGTAATGCTTATCTTCCTCTACATGGGTAGCCTCTAATGTCTGCTTCATTTCTCTGACAATCACAACTAGCTGTCTTTCCCCTGTTGTTGCATCTGCAACACAGACTCTTGCCTCAACTAGGCTCAATGGTAGGAATATCTGAATTCCTCCAATGATCAGAATGTCCTTCTGATCCTTCTCCCCTGCTAGTTGTCCTTGCTGATATGAACTTAGCTCTGAGCTCATCTTCTCTCCCTTGCCCTCCTGGCAATATGGGATTCCTTTGTTGCCCCCTTGGCAGTCTATGAGATCCTCGGATCTCATCTTATTGCCCACCTGGCAATTTGAAATTCCAGTCCTTCCTCTTGATAGTCTATGAGACCCCGCAGTGATCTCACCTTATTGCCCTCTTGGCAACATGAAATTTCCCTGCTGTCCTCCTGACATTCTATGAGATCCCGCAACGATCTCATCTCATTGCCCTCCTAGCAATTGGAAATTTCTATTCTGCCATCTTGGCAGTATCTAAGATCTTCTAGTGATCTCAGTTCATCCTCAACATCACTGAGATTCCTCCCAGTCTATGGTTCCCATACCTGAACCATCTCCTCCTCATTATTCCTTAGGCTTTCAACATGCCTCAACCATCCTCTTATCAGCCTCTGTTGTCTTTTGGTCACCAATTCCCTGACTGGCCATTTTACCTTTGTCCTCATGGGCCATTCATACACCCAATGTGGTCTTGCATCTTGCTACATCTATAGTGCAATTTCCTCCATCCTCGCTTTGATCTCGGCGAGCTCTTTATCCATCTCAGCTTTGCTTGGCTGCTGATGGATCTTCTTTCCATCGCGTCTATGGCATTCAGTAGCCATATTCTTGCCTTCTGTCTGCCCTCCTGGCAAACCTGTTGCTACCACTCTGCAACCCTGAGTGCTTCCAGCGTCTCCTTAGTCCTCCCGACTGTCTTCTTGACTGCTGCGTACCTATGAGAAATCACCACAGAGTCTCAGTGATTTGTCTCCTTCTTCCTGTCTCTACAAGCTGCCTCTGATACCAAACTGATGTGTACCAGAGTATTATCTTTCTCTTCTTGCTCCCTCTGCCTGAAATATACAAATAGAGTCAAGATCTGATACCACTTGGAGCAGATCAACAACCCTCAGGCCGAGATTCGCTCACAGGATCGTTTCAAATATTCCTTGAGCCAAAGCGGCTCTTTCAGATCCCTATCAAAACCTCAACATTTGATCCATGGGTCCTTCCTTGAAAACCCCATCTATGTGAACCTACATCAGCCACGAGCTTCTCCTTCCCACGGTCATCGAATACGACCTTCGATCTTTTCCCGAAAATTAATTTCAGGTTTCAGGACTTCATGAGCCCTACTGTCGAGAGTCTCTGCCTCTTCGATCCCCCGATCACCGAAATGCCGAAATTACTAAATGGTGCTCAATGGTGATTAGCCCCCTGGGCCATATCTCGGTCCATGTGACCACTCTTCCCTGTGACTGCAGCCTACTTCGGGGTTTTCAACACCAAGAGCCCCAGCTCCTATTCATCGGGACGACCAAAATGCATATTCCCAAAATGCTAAATCCCTGACCACTTTCTTCTCCAAAGGATGTGTCGCATTTCGCGACTTCGGGACTTCCGATGCGAAGTTGCCTGGACTTCTTGTCTTTGGGACTTCCAAAATCTTGAATCCTGGTATGCCAAAACCCGTAACCCTGCTTCGTGGTCCGACGCTATTCCTTCAATGCTTTTGGGGTTTCGCACTTCGCGATTTCGGGAGTTGCACTGACTAGGCAACTCTACCCCTCGAGTCCCAGAATCCCGAAACCCAATTGCCTGAAATCTCCTTCCCTTAGCACGATCTACGGCTGTGATCGACCGTGATCTGACGGCTCCTGTTTCTTCGAGAACTCGGAAGCCAAGAATCCTGAATTCTTACCCTTTTCTTTCTCGGTAGCCGAAATACCGAAACGCTCCTTTCAGGGATTTCCCCGAAATCTCAACTATATGCACTTTTCGGGACTTCGAGATTAGCGATTTCACGAATCCTTCGCAACCGAACTCTTGGTCCTTGATTCCCTGGTAACCGAAACCCCAATGTGCCGAAATGTCGAAGTTTCTGCTCCAAAGGCAAGTCACGTTTCGTGACTTCAGGGTTATCACTGTGGAGTGCCCCGATCTCTTGTCATTAGGATTCCCGAAATGCCAAACCTCGAATCTCTGAAATGTTGAAATATGACGGCTCCTCTCCTTTGCATATGAGGATTAAACCTCGTGCAACTCCTCCTGGATCCAATGGCTATCAGCTATCCGTGCAAGATATGACGTCCCAGATCTTCTTCTCCTATACGCTCTCCTCCTCCTGCTACCTGGACGTGAAACTTCAACAGTCCAGATCTTATCCTCGGCCTGATCCAACGACAACTATTCTCCCTCTTGTGCTCTTTTGTTTCCTCCCAATCCTTGGAAGAATTCAAATATCTCGGAGGCCTCGGCCTTTGCTTTCTGCTACAAAGCCCGTGACTTCGACTTCTGTCTGTGTTCTTGAAAACGCTTTCCCTCCTGAGATTCCTCGAACTCGAACCCTCCAAAGGGTTTCTCCCGGCCTTCTGCTCTTCTCGACTTATGGCCTGTGTTCTACTCTGATTCCAAAGGGTCTCTGCTCCTGTGCCTCAGGCTTGAAACCAAGTCTGCTCTGTGCACACTCCTTGTGCTTGAAAAGCCTCTAGATGGTTTTCTGTCAACCCTTAGCTTAGGTATTGGCCTAGTGCATTCCTTGCACAGGTATTCCGCCTCTTGAGCTTGTCTGTTGATCAGTCCTCTAAGGGACCTAACCCTTTCCTCTCCCTCAGATGGAGATTTGGTGCCCCCCTTGGCAACCACTTACTCAAGCAACTCCTTGCTGAGCCTGTTGGGTGTTCAACAACCCTGTGAAGGTCCTCCTCTTTGGACACTTCTCTATTCCAGAACTCAAAGGAGTTCTCTTTGTGCACATAGGAACCTGCTCAATGCCCTCCTGGCAGAGTTCTATAGAATCCTCAATGATTCTATCTCCTTTCTGAACTCACAATGGAGTTCCTCCTCAATGAAATCAATGCATCTGCTTAATGCCTTTTTGGCAGAGCTTCTATAGAACCCCTCAGAAGTTCTGTTCTCTAAATGAACTCTGAACAAAGTTCTTCTCTCCTGTGCACCCCTGCACTTTCTCAATGCCCTCCTGGCAGAACCTCACAGAATCCTGCAGTGATTTTGTTTTCTGTTGTGTCCTCCTCTTCACAACCTCAACTCCAAGGTATTTAGTAACCTTGAGGTCTCCTCCTTGAGCCAATGACTTCAGCTGGTGTGCCCTCCTGGCACGTCCTTCTCCAAATTCCTTAGAATTTAGAAGTGCACCTATGCACTAGCTTTCAGAACCCACAACGTTCTGTCACACCCTCCTGGCATGAAGCCTCAAAGAAACCAACCTGAAATCAAAGAACCCATAAATAACAAAACCTATCTGTCACTGCAAATGCATACCTAACCATACATCTACAACATATAAATACACACACATGAAGAAATTCCTCATACACAGAATAACATGCAGGAAAAACTGCTCTTTGTATTAATATGAATGCCTTTTTACAATGTGAGCTCGGATTGCAATAGAGTCTCGACTCTCCTCTCCTCTCTATTATGCTCTCTCTCTCCATACAACTACTAACATAAGATTCAAGATCTTTTACATGAGGGGGATCTTTGAGCTCTTCCCTCCAAGCTACCTACCCTATTCAATTACAATAACTTTACATTGAATGGGTTGTCTAGTCTAGATCAGAGCTAGATCTAGCCTTACAAACATTTAAGGATATCTTTAATCTAAAGCATCTGCATAGGCATAGCTTCATGGCTCCACGACCTTACATACATTAACACAATTACATCAAATTCAAAGTTTGAATGTGAGAGGGTTGCGTCTCTCTCCTCCCACTAAATGCGCGCGTATGTTGAGCTGGCTGGCACATGGCTGGCTTTGAAGAGATGCTCCTACATCATACTCCTTTGCTGTGAAAAATTCATGAGCTCTCCACC
>JASDQU010101752.1:259613-274894 GCA_032191745.1 Picea mariana | reverse complement strand
AGGTTGATTTGATTGCAAAAGTACAGTTCTTGTGGATGGATTAATTTTTGGGAGGAGTAGAAGGAGCATTGTCCCTTTCTCATAGTTTTGTAATTAGAGTGATAAGGAGAAGGAGGAGTATTGGTCATTTCTCACACTTCCGTCGTTTGAGTGAGGAGAAGATGGAGCACAAACTTTTTTTCACACTTTTGTAATTTGAGTGACGATGAGAAAGAGCATTAGCCCTTTCTCACACTTTATTAATATTTGGGAGGAAGAGAAGGAGCATAAGCCCTTTCTCATACTTGTTAATTTTTTCATGTTATGAGTGATGACCTTGTTACAAAATCTTTTTTAATGTTACCAAAAAAAATGTTGGAAATCGATATATCAATTATTGGAAACCAACATCTCATGTATTGGAAACCAACATCTTAACTATTGGGAACTAACATCTCAACTTTTGGAAACCAATAAGTTAATTATTGGAAACTGATATTGATAATAAATTAGTATAAGTTTAATGAAATGGGGGTTAACAATCTAAACAATTCTGAAAGAAACTTCTTCCACAGAAGCTACAATTGAACCTTAGATTGACATAGACAAATGGAATTGTTATCTCAAGAAATTATAAGTGGCCCCTATAAACATTGAATATGTTATTAATGACATCCTCTTCTTCCCCCCCACACTCAAATCAAGTTGTTCCCTTCATATAACATTAAAGAAGGGATACACAAACTTGCAAAATAAAATGTTAAAGACAAAGAAGGACATCAAGTTGAAATTATTAAGATCGATAGCTCTATCCTTATCTCTCACATACAAAAAAAAATTAATACTTTGTTGAGACAATGATTTCCTAAACAATGGACGGAAAATTCCATCATACCTATCTATAAAGTTGGGGAGAAAAACTATTACGATTTCCCTTTTATTAGCCAAGTTCTTTGGAACCATGTTAGAAAACCAAATTAACAGTTGGCTAGACAAAAACAAGATTATAGCTAAAGGCCAAGTTGGGTTCAAGACAAGTTGGGTTCAAGCTTATTTTTTTCTTGCTTTGTCGATTTTAAAAAATCCTTCAACACTATCCTTATGGGAAATATTTCAAATCGTATGGAAGACTTAGGAATTCCATTTTAGCTTAGGTTTTTTGAAATTATAGAGTTTATGAGCAAGTCATTTCCAAGCTTAAACATAGGCCAAGTTGGTCTGATGAAATTAATTGCATTATTGAAGTTAAGCAGGGTTGTTCTTTATCCCCTACCCTTTTTGGAATTTATATTAGTCGTTTGGAAAAATAATTAGAAGAGGTCGGGTGTATAGGCACCAACCTTCACTACTACTACACCAATATTAATCATTTGGAAAAATAATTAGAAGAGGTTGGGTGTATAGGCACCAACCTTCACTACTACACCATTACGTTTCTTTTATATTTGGCCAAACATGTTGTAGACCTTGAAAAGAAATTTAGTGTCCTTTAACAATTTTGCAATAGGTTTAGTTTGATGATAAAAGTTGATAAAAACAAAATTGTGATCATAAAATCCAAAATGTCAATCAATTTTGAGATTTCCTTCGATAACCAACCTTTAGAGGCAATGAAATGCTATGGATATTTAGGTGTTCAACTCAATCATAAACTTACTTGTAATATTAGTATTGAGAAAAGAATATTTGTTGGATGGAAGGCATATTATGGCCCAAAAATTCACTTTAAAGATGGAACTTTGGCATTGAGATAAAATAAATCACTTTTCTCTAGCCTTGTAATGCCTCTGATTCTCTATGGTTGTGAGGGTTGGGGTGGAAGCATATCTTTAGAAACTTTGAATAGAATTGAGAAAATCCAAAAATAGTGCATTACTTACAACTTCAAAATTAAAAACAATACTCCATTCTCCTCCTGAAAGCTTGTATGCTTTGGGCCATTGATTGCAAATCCATAAAACGATATATTCTATACAAGCACAAGCTAAAAAAACTTGACCAAGAAAACCTTCCTATCATTGCCTTATAATTGTGCTTGAACATACTCAGTGAAAAAGATTGGAAAAATGACTTTGATAAATGGTTAAAATTTGTAACATACAATATGATATAATCCTTTCTTATGGAAAAATCATGAAATTGAAATTTAAGAATAAAGTCTCTAAATTCTTATGGAGTGATGAATATACCAAAGAAAAAAGAAAACTATGTTATTATAAAAACATCATCAAGCCTAAGTTTTATCATCCTTCTTATCATAATAAGGTTGCAAGCCTCAAGAAAAAATGACTATTGCTAAGCTAAGAACTAAGAACTAATGTGCTACAAAGTTAAAACTAACAGATATATAAACATTTTAATTTTAAGGAGAAAAATGAAACTCTAACTTAGAAGAGATTGAATATGAAACTCATTT
Organism: Picea mariana; assembly: GCA_032191745.1. Lineage (NCBI taxonomy): Eukaryota > Viridiplantae > Streptophyta > Pinopsida > Pinales > Pinaceae > Picea > Picea mariana. Next base: position 272,499 of record JASDQU010101752.1, on the reverse strand, counting down.
CCGTCTAATATACTCTTTGTACAATGATATTAAATGTTGTTAAAATGCATTTTCAATCTCAATCCTATTCATGAAATCCTAAAACAATACAACCAAACTAAGCTCAAAGACTATATTGTAGATCAAATTTGTATTTGGTACAATTCTAATTTGTATGTGGAATTAAAGTTAATTTCATATTTTGTAGTTATTTTCCATTCAGATTAATTAATTGATATTTCACATTAAAACTCACATTTCATTTAATTAGATTGGACACTCTGTAGAGCGAGCAAGATTCTACCTCGTAACCGATTCCCCAACTAATTCATATCATTTTTTTTAATATTAACATTGTATTTCATTATTGTTAATTGTTAGTTTTATTTACATCTAATTAGATGTTTTGTTGTCGAGGCAATGATGTAAAACATCATTAAGGAAATTATCTCAAAGTGTATTTATGTTTTATTAAGGAAGGCATAATGAATGTGTATTTATGTTTTATTAAGGAAGGCATAATGAATATTTGAATAAGATCACTGGTGGTAAACAAAAACTAAGATTCATTTAATTATATGACATCACACTTGATCTAATGACACTACTATTATGATGCACATGAGGCTGAATGATTTGCATAGCGCCAATTTTTTATAACTGTTTACAAATTTTGGATCAAGTTTTGTTCCAAGTAACTTTGATTTGAGAAGGATTAACAGTTTAATTTAAGAATTGATTGAAATATTTAATAATCATTCCCAAAAACAAACTTTGGGTCAAGTTTTGTTCCAATTAGCTTTGATTTGAGAAGGATTACCAGTTACATTAATTTAAGAATTGATTGAAATATTTAATAATCATTCTTTATATATGTGACATGTGGAATGTAATTAATTGATTAATATATGTGACATGTGGAATGTAATTAATTGATTAAATATATTTGATATTAAATGCATTTGATATTCAGTTGATTGACATAATTTATATAAATGAATCCAGTAAATCTCTTTTATTTCTTAAGTTGACTGTTCATTTGCAATGCAAGGAATCATTATTAATATTTTCCAAACGTTCCCACCATTACCGTTCTAATGCAAGGAATCATTATTAATATTTTCCAAACGTTCCCACTTTGTATGGTTATGCCAGTTAATGAAAATGAAAATGAATTTGTTGTAATTGTTTTTTTCAAATTATAGTGATGTATTAATAAATTGTTCATTTACAATGCAAGGAATCATTATTTCCGAAACGTTCCCACTTTGTGCGGTTATGCCTGTTAATGAAAATGGATTTGCTGTATTTTTTAATCAAATTATAAATAGTGATAGATTGTCTTTCTATCCCGTATTAGAAAGAAAAATTTAGCACTCAACTGTTCGAAAAAATATGTATATTATACCGAGTCATCTTACACTCCATGATTAACAGTTAGTTAGCATAGGATTTCTCAATGCAGAGAGGTATCTCAAAGAACCAACAAATTTAATCCTGTCTAAACATCCCAAGTACGTGTATAAAACTAGCACAGTATATAGGTTAAATTAGGTCTCGGCCGAGCGGCAGTTGACGAAAGAAATTCGCTGATTTGGTTTGTAGACAGTAGTGGTCGTCTGGTGCTTTAACGTCGAGGAATTGTAAGCAATCCGCATCGGGGTTAACAGAACCTACTCTAAACCCCACAGCACTGCTGCAGAACGAATCTGCCGCATTTCCTGTGTCAGCTCTCTGAAGGTCCACGTTGTCGAGAATGATATTGTTGCAAGGAACAGTGTCGCTGCATGCAAGCTTTATTGCCTCGCGAGTACGTGAGGTCCCCTTCACGTTCATGTAAACAATCTCGCTAACTCTCACAGCAGAAGTCTGCCACACAGTGTGTTCATATCAGGATTATTGAATTCCAGTAAGTTTCCCAATAGTACTGTTGTTTTCCAATAGTATGAAGGCAGCTACCTTAATTCTATCATGTCCCAGAATTTCTTCATAGATAACTTTTCTATCAACATTAATATTAGAAAAAATGATTTGCTATATAAACACATTTCACCCTTTCACACACTGCACTGCTTTCATTAATCATAAATAAAACCAAAGAGGAAACGACGCCCACCTGATTTTTACACCCCTTAGAAGAGTCACAGTAAAATTGATCGATGATGATCGGATTAGAGACATTATCCATTAGAATGTTTTGGAATCGAATTCCCTGTGCAAAGCCAGACCCACCCTGTAATGCTCATTCACAAATAGTAGGTTTAGATATAATTGGCATGAAAATTTAGTCCCACTTATGTCTTCAGAAGGGACGTTAGTATGCCAACCTGCCATGTCTTTATGCGCAGACCGTTTGTTGTGCCTGAAAATGTAGCTCCATCCACGACTATGGCTGCAACGTACGCCTCAGAGTTGTCCTTGCCAAGGCTTCCGACGCTGCTCAAGGTAAAATTACTAACCCATCATGGCGAGCCCATCATGAATAAACCAGTCTTCAAGAAGATCAATCATGTGAAAATTATTTCTCTCACAATTCAATACCTTATGCCATGGCCTGGTCCACAAAGAATCTCTTGTACTTTGACGTTTGCACTCCCTGAAACGATGGAGATACAGTCGTCCCCTGAAGAAGTCAATGGTAAAAATCAACAAATTCTGTTGTGGAATTGGAAATTGAATAAACTTGGTAAAAATCAACAAATTCAGTTGTGGAATTGGAAATTGAATAAACTTGGTACAAATTTGGGTAGAGTTTGGAATCCACTTTTTTCCAAAAAAAAAAATTTAGAGTTTTGAATCCAATCTTTTCCAAAAATTTAGAAGAGAGAGTTGGTAAAAAATCAACAAATTCTGTTGTGGAATTGGAAATTGAATAAACTTGGTACAGATAGTTTTGGGTAGAGTTTTGAATCCAATCTTTTCCAAAAATTTAGAAGAGAGAGTTCAAAAAAGGTTTTATTAAAGGAGTTTCTATTCAAAATACAAATTCTTTACTCTATAATATTAAAAAAAACTGTTTTTTTTCAGTACGAACCTACAAATTATTTGCTCTATAATATTAGAAAAACAGTTTTTTATAATAGTACAAACCCCTTACCTGAAATATGTCACTATTAAAAGGAAAAAGGAAAGCATTATGGAAATTGATAATATATTTTTAAAATAAGACATAATCAGTTATAGAGTTAGGCAGTAAAAGATTCAGGGAGATGAAATGAATTAAAAAATAGAGAATTGAAGAAGAATATTTTCTAAATAAATCATTAGCTATTAAAAGTTTGATAAAAAAAAAGGGAAAAGGAGAAATTATGATAAGACCAGAGTGAGAAGAGAAAATAAGATACTATAAAAGTAATAAAAGTAAAAATCAATTCAATAATTACTGATATCATATAATCCAAGTTAAGTTATCACTAGCACAGCCGCGAGTTGGCGGTTGAGAACGTCGAAAGTGCGCACAGTTGAAATCCGTGGCAATCCATGGTGAAAATGATGAGGAAAGACAGAAAATGAAACGCACAGGCAGTCAGAAAATGAAACACAGWAAATTTAAATGGTAATTTGAAAGGTTAATCATTTAAACGTGGCAATCATATAGTGCTACAGTAATTTCTTAATATGATTAGGTAAATGTTAAAAAGTAAACACGGTAACGGATGCATYCAGAAATACAAGAAAGTTATGAAGAGTAAATCACATTCATTGATTTGGGAGGACGACTAAGAATATGCTAGCATCTTCAATTGTTAACCATCAGATTACAATTTTAGATTAAAAGCTGATTAATTGTGCTCATTGTCAATAGGTATACGCCTTTCGGCGTATATGATTAGGTAAATGTTAAAAAGTAAACACGGTAACGGATGCATTCAGAAATACAAGAAAGTTATGAAGAGTAAATCACATTCATTGATTTGGGAGGACGACTAAGAATATGCTAGCATCTTCAATTGTTAACCATCAGATTACAATTTTAGATTAAAAGYTGATTAATTGTGCTCATTRTCAATARGTATACGCCTGTAATTACTTAGCAGCCAAAACAAAGAAATAGAAAAATACAAACCACAAGAATATCTATGCCTATTTTGCAAAGAAAACTAAAGTGAAGATGAGATTCATGTAATGTTACATTGTCCTCCTATATGAATTGTCCTCCTTTATGAATAAATAGGTAAGAAAATAGTTGATGCTAAATGAAAACATTTAGTAAAGTAAACCATCTTATTAGTAGCAAATTCAGTCCATGAGTTGTGTTGTCTGGGGAGTTGTAGATGCACCTACATAGCTAAATGGAAATCTAAACCACTTACCTTAATCACCTGTGAATGTGCGTCCTAAGTGAATTCAGACGAGTACTAGTTACAGAAATCTATTGACCATACATTCAAGGTTTGAAATTCAAGTTCAAGTAGAATTAGAGAAGAGAGTAGAAAACCCCTAGCTTACCTGTTGCAATTTTGCATCCCTGAATTCCTACATCTTGGGAATGCGAGATGTGAATGCCATCGGTATTCGGACTGTCGCCAGGAGCAACGACAAGTAAATTCCTCACTTGAACTCCGATGGAACGAGAAATTACAATATGAATCTGTTGGCTGTTCTGAAAACTTAAATCCCTAATTATTACATTCCAGCTTAAATCAACGGTCAATGCCTGTTCATATCGGTGACTCTCATATCAGATCTCTACATGAAGTACGAAATTTCTTCCATTGCATTCCGATATATTGAAGCAAAATCTTTTTAAATTGCCAAGAAAAAACTGAAGAATAGGGTGTTATGAGATCATACCGTTGGAGCGGATCGGCAGGGCTGCAAGACAAAAGAAGGCATAGTTCAGTCAGCCAAAGGTTTCATCGGATGGGAATATAGTTTCCCATTGTCTTTCATATATGCAACAGAGGATGAATCGAGTTATTGCTTAATTCAGCAGACGGAATCTTACGTTTGATTTATTGGTCTTGCAAGACTGCGCCCACCATTGCTGGCCGGAACCATCTATAACGCCTCCCCCCTGGATGGTCACTCCATTCAATCTAGAAAACGCAAGCCATGTTCTTGGATTCTGGGGATCCCAGGTCGTAGGGTCGTCAGGGGCAACCACAGTGCCTGCTATCTAGTACGTGAAATTATAGATCAATGCAAATTMAAAATTATGGAAAGAAATTCTTCAGAAATGTTTGCCAAATTCACATTTGTGTAACTACCTGCACAATCATGCTGCCAMTAGAATTGCAAGGACCTGTGAACGTGATGGGTTTAACAAGGTAACGATATCCTTCGGGTACAAGAAAAACAGAATTTGACATTGAACACGCTGTTAGCCAGGCATTCATAAAGGCCTGWTACACAGTGAAAAACGTAAAAATTTAAACCTATAACATCAAATCTGCATTCTCTCAAACAATGTTGAATCATAGATCTGAAGTTAACGTATATGATCTAGATATTAAGTAAACATATATCTTCTGCTTATTTCCTTTCAGTTACAGAGAAATAAATATGTACCCAAAAGAATACCTGAGTATCATCAGTCGTTCCGTCACCCTGTGCTCCAAAACTCTCAACGTTGACAACTGCAATCTCGCCATCGTTATTGGTGAGCTTTGCAAGGAATTTGTCTCGCAGTAGGATGTCTAGCTCTGAATCTAAGGCCGGCGGATACCTTGATTCTACAGCAGCAGATATCAAACCTTGATTACGCAAATTCGCTATCCCTGGACGTGCTTCTCCAATCGTTAATTCTTCTTGTTCTCCCGCATCACAATAGTTTAAATTCGAATTCCCACAATCTGCAACTGCTCGCGCCAGGCCAGGCAAAGAGCTTATGCAAACCAAAAATGTCAAAACGAACTTGATGGAGATACTGCTTGTCAGGTTATTATTATTAACCATTCTGAAGGCCATTTCCCTCCGGATAGCTTTGGGATGTGGTAACAGCGTGAATAAACAAATCAGTTGCAGAATAAAAAAGCTATATAGAGATAATGACTTGGTTTAGTATTGAAGATTACAACACGTAGAACTGAAGACATTATCAGCGAAGCAAAATGACGGTGGGGAAATGGAGCGGTAGCTTTAGATATGCGCCACTGGTGGCCTGCGAGCGCTTAAAATATTAGTTTCCGCATGGAACTCATCGAGTAGAGGATCAAAGGTCAAGGACGTGGCTTACAAGTGAATGAATGAAATCAAACTCCGTAAAGCAACAGCAAAGGAAGGAAGAAGAGTCTTTATCGCCTTATAAAACATTAAAACGGACGGGCTGAATGATTTTTCTTGTGGCAGGTCGTGTCACACTACAGTCGGCGAAGCGAGCTTGATCCTTGTGTGGCAAACAAAATTATATTCGGTAAAGCGAGCGTGATCTGTGTGATGTGCCTAATAAAATTTGTATGGAAACGACATCTGAGCATCCATTCTTTCTTTTGTGTGAATTGTCTCTGTTCGTTTTTTTTTTCAATTTTCAGCTAGGTTGAGTTTAGGTTTAGGTCAGCTTCAATGTTGGATGGAAGATCCATCTGTTCATGACTGGGATACTGTCATCAGGATTGTGTCCCAGTCATCAGGATTGTGCGAGACTGGGTAAAATCTAGAGGCCCCATGGGAAGGGTAGTAGGGTAAGGAGAGGTTGAAGGAGACTCTATTACTTGTTCAGCCTTTTTGCATATGAATCCTTCTATTTGCTCTGTTTCATCAACTTGCTGATATTCCTATATTCCCAACCTTAAGTAGTGGGGAAGTTAGTTAGTATGGGGTGGAGTCTGGTCTCATCATAAGTACAATTTTTTGTGGGTATCTTTGTGACATCTTAGTTTTCAATTTCAGTTTACTCAATTTTTGGCAATATTCTTTTTAAATTAAAAAATTAATATATTTAACACAAAAAATAATATTTAATATAAAAAGAAAATAGATTAAAATCATTTTTTATTCTTGTATATATTAAAAAAATAAGGGGAGTAGAGTAATTTTTTTTCTTCATGTTTAAGAAAATGGAGTAGAGTAGTTGGTATTTTTGCAAGTGGGAAGTAGAGTAATTGGTCTTGGTAAGTGTTTTAAGGAGAGTAGTGTAGTTGGTATTTTTGCAAGTTGGAAGTTAGTATATTTTTTTACTCTTCTTATTGGTATTATTGATTTTTTTCTTAAAAAATTTAAAATAAAGTTATACATAACACAAAAATTAAACTTTAGTGACAATGAAAATTTTAGTTAAAATAATACATTTTCCCACAAAGTATATATAGGTATATTAAAAAAGAGTCCACTTCAACTATATAATTATATAATTGTAAATATTGTTTTTTTTCTTTTTATTGGACTAAGTTTAAATTTATGATGAATTTAGCAAAAAAAAATACTCTTTTGTTAGGAAAATAGATACCACTTCTTATGAATAATTGATTCCATGAGTTGTGAGACTCATAACTTTATTATAATATTCTAAATTGTCTATAGTGATGATGATGATTAACGTCCATTAAGACCAAACTGGTCTATCAGACCTTAAGAGGGTAATATACCAAATGAGAAAGTGAACATAAATACATATCATATGTCATGATCCTTATGCCGATGGAGACAACCACAAGAGAGTGGTGCTTTCTACTAACATGATGGTCTACTCTAATATAAATGACATCTTTGACTCTTCAAATTCCATTGATTGCTTTAGATACACAACTCATTGTTCAACTTCCCTATTTGGATTTTCATGTACTTTGTAACACTTATATGCACACTCATCATGTTCACCATTCTCACTCCATTGATTTCTTTAGATCCATGATTCATTATCCAACTTCCTTATGTTGACTTTCATGTTCCCTCGATGGTTTGTAACACTTGTATGTTCATCTTAACCCCCTCTTGTAGACATCACCATCTCCCTCCATCCATTATCTTAACTATTGTGTACTTTTCACTTATGCATATAAATAATGCATTTTACTTTCCTATTTTTCAGTGGACATTTCACTTGTACTTCCATCTATTAGGCTTATGACCCATATGACATGAATACTAACTTGTAATTATCATAGTGTGTCTTAAAGTTAGTGTTATAATTATATTCATTCTAATCAAGCTTTCATATTATCTATATATCTCAAGTCAATCTTAAAAATGATATATGTATTAAGTTATTTTAAAAAGGATGTAACTTTGGTAAACTAAATCATCAAAAATGTGATCATCAATCTTTCATAGAGGATATCTATTTTTTTTATAGTAGTTTTGTTTTATTAATTTCAATTAATGAATAATCTAATTTTTACATGTTTTTTTTTTCAAAAAAGGATTATTTCTTCCAACAAGAAACTTGCAGTGAAATTTTGCTAGTGTAATTGGTTTCAAAGGGTTTCATTTGTAGGGTGACCCAGGTTCAAAACTCGTTGTTGTAGTTGAAAGGAAACACCTAAAAAATCCACTCAATAAAGTGGAGAATTTATATTCAATAAAATATTCCATTGCATTCCTAAAATCTTGTCAAAATTTTTATATTCAATAGAATATTCTACTTCCATCATAGAGGCATTCATAAAAGCTTATGAAAAGTCCTATAAACTTGAAAGTACTCCATAATATGGAGTTTATACCTTAAATGATATATTCCATGTGCAACATAAATGTAACACCCTTTCCTTAAGCATCTATGAACTTGTATTATAACCAATATCAAAGTAAGGGATTAGGGATAACTATTCCTTTAAATTGTCTTAGATTCCCTTCATCATCACTATATAATTTGAAATTTCTTTTCATAGTACTCCACCTTATTCCTTAGTTTGATGAGGTGACAAGCAATGAATACTAGTTTGATAAGGTGACAAGCAATGAATAATAATCAAGAGAGGAAGGGGGATAGCTATTCTTTAAACCTTTTTCATATGTCCTTCCTCATAAATATATAAATTCAAAGTTTAATATATATATCACATTGATTCATTACCGAATATACAATATTTGGTCCCATATATACATCCATGGGGTCATAACATGGTACCCTATTTTGAGAATTTTTTGTTGATTCAAAATGGATTTACTTACATTGTATTTTTTTACGTAAGCTTTGTTGATACAAAATGGATCTATATAATTACTATATCATTTTAGTGATGATTTATAGTGGGTAGTGATGCTTTATAGTGGGGAAGAAAGAATTTAGGACCTATAAAGGCTAGTTTGGGTTAGATCTTAAAAGTCATATTAATGGTTGGAATTGGAAAATCATCTTATTCAAAGTCAACAAAGTTGAATTTAATGATATGTAAACTAAGGGGCCTATGTTGTAGAGGTTTCTAATGCATTCTATGGGTTGATAAGTTTACAAAATAGTTAGTTTTCATCAAATGAAGTTTATATTAGAAAGTTATGCCACCAGTAAGGTAACAGTCCTATTATTTCCCATAAGTTCAAGTGGAAACCATATCAATTCACCATAATTCACACATATGGAGATATTAATGTATGGAAATATACTACACACTTCTAGAATCTTCATAGAGGTTCTAATAGGGTTTTGAAACCTCAAACATAACCCTAATTCACGCTATCAAAAACCTAGTTGAAGGGGGGAAACTAGTTCACTTTCTTTAGCCACCATTATTGTTCCATAGTATGAGTAGTGAGTGTGGAGGAGATACCAACAAATAGGTGAGCGAGGCACATGCTCTAGATAACTACAAAAGAACACAATGTCTCATATATTCACAACAAGCTTGGAAATGTTTGTAAGAATATGAAAGACACAATCCTCCATTTATCATTGGTTTTCCCATATCAAGTTTATAGGGTAAATATTTTTGTTCCAGTGTTTGTGTATTTTCAATTGTAGTTCTTATTTCATGTCACATTAGTTAAATAATATGGTTGATGTGTTTTATTTAATGTTGAATCACTAACACAAAAACCAAAATATTATTTTCATAGTTGGGCGTAATGTCATTGTAGGGATCATAGTCGTAGATATATTTTGGTGAGTCAACCATTAGAATATCCAAGGAAGTTTACAAATAATATTGGTATTATAGTGGTTTTATTTGGATGTTTACTTGGTTCTATTTCAATATATTTATACCTAGCTCAAAATTTCTAAATTTATAGGAGATTTGTAACTATGGATCTTGAGATCGATATTAATAGGGTTAAGGAGAAACAATCCTTATAAATGGAATATCAGCACCAAGAAGGACCCATCAATGAATAAAAAGAAGATTTATGAGGTTGGAATCTCAAGTAGGTACCATTTCCTAGAGTATGGCCTTACTCATGGCTTCTCTTGAGAAAAATATTGACTCCTTTTCATAGCACTACAAATCTCATGAGAACCTAGAATTTCATGAGGAGTATATGAAAAAGAAGGAAAAAATAAATATAGAAAAAGGGAACTATAGTAATGAATATTTTAGCATCTATCTAAAGTGGAAGAACTGGTCGATATCAAGCACTATAAATTCTAGGTAGATGTAGTTAAGTTTAATAATTGGTTGTAACAATTAGAAGTATATTTCAATGTTCATAATGTACTAGAGGAGAAGAAAATAGTTTTTTCTTGGATCAATCTAGAAGGCCATGCTACACTGAGGAACTTAGGCTAGAGAAACACCCATCGATACCTAAGTAGGATCTATTCAAAAACTTCATCAAGTCCTAGTTCACCTTATTAGTTATGAAAAGGAGCATAGGATCACCATAGGATTAAATGACATTATTGTTGAAATTGAGAAAGAAAAAATGTACATGAGTAAACTATAGTGTTTGAGAAGCAAGTGATTCTTTTGGGAAAAAATCCCAAGAACCCAGTCGTGGTCATCAAATACCTAGGCGATACTCACATTCACACATGAAGAAAAGTTATGCTATTCAATCCTAGGTCCATAGATAAGCAATGTGTGCAGGACTAGTCCATTAAATCTAATCAGAATAAGGGAAGAAGTTAGACGAGCATGGAGATTACAATAAGGGAGAGAAGAAGAAGATGAAAGGGAAACAACTTAAGATTCTTGCCACTTTACATGTGTGAAAGGACCCTAACAACCACTATGACCATTGCAACATTGATGGACACACTAAAGAAACATGTTAGAATATGCATCTAGAACCAAATCCTATGAACCACAAGTAAGAGTAGTCTAACAAGAAGAATAATCTTCCAGTGGAAGCATTGAATGAATATAGAACATAGCTCAAAAGTAGAAAAAATATTGTTTGGATAATAGAGCCAAATGAGGAGAATCTAAATAGCCTCCATCACAAAGAGGATAAGGAGATGAAAAATATATTCCATGTCAATATTAAGATTAATAAGAAGGAGGTTGGTGTAATGTTTGATTATATTTCAAAGGACAATCTCATTGCAGAGGAACTAGTAAGTAAGCTTGGTTTAGAGATATAGGATAACCTTCATACATACTTTTCGATATGGGTAAATAATGATGTAGTTTCAAAAGTTACCAAGTAATGTAATATGAGATTTTCTACCAATGCAAATTATAATAATTAAATAGAATTAAATGCAATTCCTTTTATTGTTTGTGGTGTAGTGTTTGGTATTCCATACATGTATTTGAGGGATTCCATATTCATTAGAAGGGGAAACCAATATCACATGATAAAATATGGTAAACATTTTGTCATCAATGCACAAGAAGGGAAGTCTAATATCTCTTTGTTGAGTGCCCATCAAGCTAAGAGACTAAATAACTCAAGCAAGAAGCATGTACTTTTATTAAGACATAAATATAAAGACACTTCCTATCACATGTGAAGACATCTATGGAATCCTGATGTAAGGAAGAAGAGAAACATTGGATAGAAATATTTTATCAACATGTGGTTACCCTATCAGATTAAGGATGAGACTTGGAGAATGTGTGCATTGTCTACTAATCATTGAATAAGATCACTCTCAAGATCGATACCATTTTCCTCAAATTGATGACTTGTTACACCAACTACAACATGGAAGGTAATTCAACAAGCTAGATTTAAAATTTGGACATCATCAAGTCTATATCAAGGAAGAAAATACACAGAATGTCACCTTCAAGACAAAGCAAGGTGATGGGCTCCTAATGTTCCATTTTTTATGACCTTTTTCCTCATCCCTACATCCCTTTTTGTCACCACTTAGCTTCATTTTCTGTATATCCTTACTCATGTTGGCATATTACTACAAAGGTACACCTTTTCCTCATAATGTGATTTTTTATTGAATTTTTTTGGTGTCTTAGTGGAATTTGTATGTTTTGTATCTAACTAACAGGGATGCAGTTCACTACAAAACAATTTGCAAGTATTGTAATTTTGTTTTAATCAGTTCCTACAAATCCGACATATCTTAATCAATTTCTATGGATCTATGTCTCATGAATGTTTCATATCAGATGTTGCAGATCCATGTCCCAGTTGAATTCAACATCACCTTGCTACCAGTACGAGAAAATTATTCCACTGTTGTAGATGCTACTGATACCAACCCATAAGTTTTAGTTGTTGCACATCCAACACTACAAATCCAAGCTAATTGTTACAAATGGTTCAACGATGTGTTAATAGGACATAGGGAAATTATATTTGGAAATTGGTGGGAAATAGGAGTTTGGAGGATGAGAAATTATATTGATAAGACTAAGGTCGTGATTATTAAATCCAATAATATCCCTTATGATACCTTTGTATATGACAACAACAACTTGGAGGAAGTGACTTCATACAAATATCTTGGAATTGATATTCACCACAAGCTCAATTGGAATTATAGCATTGAGAAAAGGATTATTGGGGGATGGAAATCTATTATGGGCTTGAAAACAATTGTAAATTAGTTGATCTTTGGAGTTGGGATAAGAAGAAAATCCTCTTTAAGACTCTTGTTACACCTATTATTCTTTATGGATGTGAA
>JASDQU010101752.1:201184-227714 GCA_032191745.1 Picea mariana | reverse complement strand
GACCTTGCGCGCGAGTACCCGCGGGTTGTCTCTGGACAACCCACGGGTTACTAGGGCTGACCCTTTGAAGGGCGACGGCCTCCCCCAAAAACAACCCAAAAACATTAAGTAAAGTATTGAAATGCAAGACGAGGGAGTTTGTACTTACTTGGTCCGAGCATAAGTTCGTTTGGTCCACTGTAGCTCCCGGAATCACGAGCTATAGCAAAGGGGGTCTTTTGGCTCCAGAGTCAATTTCCAGATCAGCAATGGTGATAATGAGCTGCCAGCTTCTATTTATAGACTTTTTGGCCTCTTTTTGTCACCCTTTTGGCCCCTTTTATCAGTTTCTTTATACCAAAAACCATTTTGAGTGGTTCCGGAGTTATATGGAAGGGATTTGATCAGGTATCGGGACATTTTTCATTGAGTTTCAGAAAAAAAAAATAAAAAAATAAAAAAAAAATACACATAAGGGCGGTCCATAATTTTTTTTTTCAAAAATCAACCTGAACATATAGGGTAGGATTTTATCCCCACTGTTGCATCTCGTTGACTTTTTTCAAATATAGGATCGACCCCATCCGGTTGTGACACAGAATTGTCATTTATGCTCTAGAAGTGTCGCAACTTGGTGGTAGAGCTTACCAAAACATGGATGCCCTAGGTAGTTCCTGGTTGCATTATGGTGTCCATGCCGTTTCTGACAACATAGTAGGCTCGGAAGTCCGTATAGTCTTTCCTGAATATGAGTGTGAGCCTCATTTGCATGGGTCTTTTTCACTCTTTATGTTACCCTCCGGACTCCCAAAACATAACGGGTCTCCTTTTAAGCCATTTTCAGACCCTCTAAACATGAAAAGGTTGCCAAGCGATCTTGTGACCCTTCACGCTCGTTAAACTAAAATTTGAAGTCACGTCTGTCCGGCGGTAGTTTACCCCTTTTTCGGTCCAGACGGTCAACTGTACGAACAAATGAGCACTCTATTGAATTCTGATTCTTTAGAAGAGTATCCTCAGGTATAATTTTATTCCTTTTTCGGGCCTGAGGGACTAAATTTACGAAAAAGAAACCCCCCCGGAGTCCATAGTTAAGCTCTTTTCAGACTCCCTAAAAATGAAAAGATTGTCGAGTGACCTTATTCTTTCACACTCGTTAAACGGTCCAGAAGAACATTCCTGACAGAGTCCATAGTTAAGCTTTTTCCAGACTCCTTAAAATTGAAAAAAATAGCCGAGTGATCTTGTCCTTGTCACACTCGTTAAAATGGTTTTGAATTGACATCTAGTCGGTGCTAGTTTACCCCTTTTTTGAACCGACTAGACTATTGACGAAAAAGGTACCCCAATGGAGTTTCCTTTTATGCTTTTTCAGACTCTCTAAACATGAAAAATCACCGAGCTTCCCTTCTCTGGGCTCGTTAAACTTACATCGAAGGACATTACCATTGTGTGTTCTATCAACCGCACTTGCATCCTTTACCCATCAGCCTAGTAACAGTTTGCTTTTGCGTCTTAACACCTTTGGCCACTGGAGGATTTTTCCTGAGTATCATTTTCTAGAACATCAGTCTTGTCCTTGTGCCTTGAGCTTGTATGTTTTCTATGCTTGTTCCTCCACTGTAACGTAATATTCCTTTATTCTTTTTCAAAATTTTCAAAAAGAACAAAAAAATCAAATATACCCCAAAAAGAGGATGGGTAAAGTATTTTCTTTATTGGCAGCATTATGAGTCGCCCTTGGATAAAGCACATCTGTCCATTTGATTCATCAGACTTTGGGATGTAGTACGACCTTAGGAAGCTTTGCTCGCTATATTGAGTTGTTTCCTCCACCGTTTGGTTACTCTTCCAAACATATGGAGAGTTTGCGTTGCCTCCTTCTTCGTAGACTTATGATTAACAGATATGCTGCCTGAGTCTTATGACTTGTCGTGCTATTATCCAAGGGAAGTTTGTTACTTAGCCTAAGTTGGCCACTCTGCAATTTGTCTCATGTCCGCATACCCGGCCATCCTGAACGTCCAATCAAGTCTTTGTTCGAAATCACTGAAGTCTTCAGTCCGATCATCAAGATTATCAAGTCCACAACCGACGAGCCGTCGAAGACCTCTGGGTAGTGCAGTCGTACACTCATATTACACTCCTACCCGAGTTTAGAATATTTTGAAGTTGTTGCTCGAGCTCTGAAGTACAGCCATCAGGCCGAATCAGCTTCTGAGAGATGGATACTTTCTATGTATATCTTTATGATTTCGAGATGTAGCTCCACTGTGTATTGTTCGCGGCTACTCTTTATAGTTATTTGAAATGGATCTACAGTGTATTTGATTGGTAGCCATGGTTCTGATTTATCCCGAGCATGGGTATGCCCGCCTCGGTGAGACATTTGATATTTTTGCAGGCGGCACCTCCTGATTCCTGATTCCTGGGCTCACTCATTCAGCATATCAGTACAAATTGGTAAAGAATTGGTAATGTATTTCGGCCATCAGATGCTCTTTTGACCTCACACATTAGGGGGCATCTGTTATAACCCTAAAATGCACCACACAGGCTTACCTGGCATCAGACCAACTCATGTCTCTTCCTTGCCAAAGCCATGCCGAATAAAACCTTGCAAAACCACTCAAAACAAGCAACCCACACCCTAACCTAGCACTGGGCGTGGTGGAATGCTTGCTGGCCTTCTACTACGCGCGTTGGACCGCGGGCTAGCCCACTACAGCCCGCGTTTACCTAACAAAGCAAAAATCAGGAAAGTTTCCGCTAGGACGAAAGGATTTGGGTCAGTTAACTGGAACTCCCCGCCATGCATGGCTGAGAGTTCGTCTAAAACCCTAGCTCCTTTTAGCCTATAAAAGAAGGGGTAGGGGTACTATTCAAAAGAGGAAAATCATAGCAAAGAAACTCTGCCAAATTTTCGAATCCGTTTTGTGCCAACCCCCCTTTAGCCTTTCCTCAAGCTTTAGGAGAATTCAAGCAAAGCAGTTGGAGGACAAAGAAGAGGAGGAGCCCAGGATCAGGATCGAGGAACGGTGGCCGGTCTCTATAATCATTGTAAGTTGGTTCATATTGAGATTAATAAAAAAGATACTTTTCCCGTCCCAAATACATGAGTCTTATCTACGTTATTTGATTTGTGTTCAATCTCTAACCCTCTAGTAGAACAATAGCATGCATGCGTAGTTTTGTCTTGGTTGCAGGATCGCTTTTTGGAAGGAGCAGCCACAGAAGCAAGGAGATAAAGCTCAACGGAGGATCTACACCAACCGTCGATAAAGAGGTTAGTTGGTTCTTCCCTTGTTTGATTGTGAAAAGGGGTTTTAGATTGGGGTAGAAGGTTAAAAGTTATTTTTGAAGGGTCATGATCTGCATACAAGTTTAAAGACCTAGCTTGCTAGTCCGTAGGGTAGAATAACCCCACAACACTCCTATATAAAGGAGAGATTTCATTGTGACATTAGATAATCTTTGTGGAAGAATGGATTTGGCATATGTGATTCTACACTTGTGTCAAGGAGGATTGGTGATCTCAACAAAGGGAAAGTCTATAGAGTGGTGAATCTATCCCTAAAGAGAGAGGTGAAGAAGGTCGCACATGTGGAGAATTTTTTTAGTACAATACGTAGTTTGCAGGAGGATGGAGCACTTATATATGCGGGTTGTAGAAGGAAAAATCATGTATAGGGTATACATGATTTGCAGTAGAGGAAACAATGTATGTATGTGGGTTTCCAATAAAGTGAATCACATATTTGGTTTTCTAGGAAATTACAAATCTGTCCAGGCTGACAGGTGATGTTAGAAGTTCGTACATGTGATCTACATCAGATTCATGGGTAGGAGACATTTCAATATTATTGTTGAGGTTTGGATTTCTTATTTATAGTAGAGAAAAAGGTTGTTCTCAGTTTTGGTAACTTTGGAGGACAAGGTTGTCCTCATAATTTTGGTGATTTTGTATTGACTGGGAGGGTTGGTTTTTACCTCGAGATTTATGATTTTAACAATATTGTAGAACTTAAAATGTGTATCACATGTATTGATGATTCATCTCTGATCTTTGTGTTTCCATTGCATATGTTTTGAGTCAATAATTTTTAGTGTGAAATTGTTTAGTGATAACAGCTAGGGTTTTATTGTTAGATCACTAGGAAGTAATTTTTATATATAAAAATTAGTCACATAGAGTTTCATGTGAAAATTGACACAAGTATGGACCCTTGAATAGGAGGTTTATACCCTAGTATCCTTATTGACTAACCCATGGGGTGCACATAATGGGGGAGTTGGTTTCTTCCTAGAAGGAGGATAATTGGGAACTTGGAGGAGGGAAAATAACCCTTGGAGTTTAGGAACATTTGATATGAGGTATGTGGTGTATGGATGAGCCTTTTCTTGGTTCATGATAGACATGCACATGTGGAGGTGGATTTTTCTTCATTTTCTAAACCATGATTATATGCTTATGTGGATTTTGTTTTTGGAGTGTTGGAGACATTGTGACAATGTGTTACCTTCTTGGAGGATATCTTGCACTAGAGGAGGAGTGTCGATATAGGAGGATATAAAGAATGCTCATAGAGGTCCAGAAGGGTTTGGAATGCTCACATAGGTCTAGAAGGGTTCAAAATGATCACAAATGTCCCAGGGGGTCCACAAAATCTCAAAATGTGACCAGCTAAAAATTTCATGAAAATTCCATTAATGAGTAGAGCTCGTATTCAGCTTTCCAACGGTGCAAATGTTTCCTCAAACAAATCTCATATGCAAAAGTTATGAGCATTCAAATTTCCAGTCAAACCTAGCAAAAGTTCAAAGGTCAAAGTACAAGGAAAATAAAAAGGTGACACGTGTCACCACTGCAAGGGTGAAACATGGCACATAATTGGAAGCTAACTAGGAAAGGTACAAGTGGATCAATCTTCAGTTGAAAAGTGGAAAATAATTGGTGCAATCCTAATTTGACATGTGTCATTGGAAGATCCAATGAGAGGTTGCCACGTGGAACCACCCCATTGACCAATATTGTCTAGTGAAGATCAAAATTTATGGATTCAATAGGTTTCGACCCCATGACCTCCATAGCCACTAAAATCTTCACATATCCCTCCACACCAATGCACCACCATATGTCACTTGATAGCTATATGGTATATTATATATTTAAAGTTAAATAAAGTTACATATGAGTGGCCAAAGGGTTGAGGGCCTAAGCCCTTAATCCTTCTTCCTTAATCTTGTACACAACCATATGACCTACACCATACATAGCATGGTGGGATATCACAATGATTCTGGAGGGAGTTTAAGATGTTATGGTTATAATACATATAACCATATAACAAATCCCATAAAACCACGTGGAGGTTTTAACCATATAACAAATCCCATAAAGCCGCAAAATTCGACGGTCAGTGCAAATAGAACCCTCGACCTGCCAAATATAGAAAAGAATTAACAACCTCCACTAACCAACTATCAAATATTATTGGTTGGTTATAACTATGCCTATAATACTAGTTAAGGGGTTGCACCAAGTTCGGAAATCATTTTAGAGGGGAAACCTATTTAATGGTGCACAACCCAATGCATTGTACACAAAATTTTATGCAGAGTTTTACCTTGTAATGCATGCCAAGGATAAAAGGCACTTGAGGTAACACTGTAAAGTGTTCCATGTTGATTAAATGGGTTTGTTTTCATTGATCTCAATCCTTGAAGCAAGTCCAGTAGAAAATTACGCTAGCACCAAAATTATGGTTAAGGGACTTAAGTTTGTTTGATGTATAATGGTATGAAGATTAGTATATTTGTAGGTAAGACTATTCGAGATGGATAATACATGTTATGCCATTTCTGATGATATGTGAAACATCACATAACTCCTCACGGTTAGAGAGTTATGACCTTGTGAAGTTGGAGAACCCTCATGAGTTATCTAGAAGGTCAAAGAAGTCAAAATTATTCTAGAAGCCCCTAAAAGAAGTTGACTAGTCAAGTGGGTGAAACTAGGAGTTAATCGTGGGTTAAGTTGTTGCAATAAGAAAAAAATTAAAAATAAATTAGTTGCAACTAGAAGTGGAGATCTTATTATTTGTAGAAAAGTGGGTTAGAAGTGGACAAGTGGTTAGAAGTGGGTTATCCCTAAAAGAAGGAAATTGTTAAGTTGGTTAGAAGGTAACCCCTTGAAAAAGCTACATGGAAGTATAAATAAGAGATAAAAGTTCTCCTGTTAGAACCTATTGATCACATTGAATATCTATTATTGTGTAAGTTTTATTGCAAGTATTCATTGATACATCTAAAGTTACGCAAGTCTAAGGTAGCACGAAGGGTTGACGAAAAAAGTTTTAGAATTATAGAAAATACTAGAAAAAAACCCTAGTTTTTTAGGTGTACTTGGGATGCAGTGGAGGTATTCATGTACATACATGGGCTATAGTGGAGAAGAGTTCATAGCTACAGGGGCTGATAATATAACGAGGCATGTACATGAGGGAAAATCCATAAAAACTTGAGAAGATGAAGATGTCAGGTATCTGTTATCCCCTAGCCTAGGGATAACTAAGGCGATTATGTCTCAAGGTACACAAGTCCTAGACATGGAGTACCGAGAGCCATATCGACTTGAGCATGGCCCTGTAGAGCCCATCCTTTTCTTCTTTAGTGCCTCCACTTTGTCAACAACAACAAAATCCATCACATCGGCCTGGTCCTGCAGCAGAAATGGGTCTTTCTCCATGAGGTAATGATTCTAGGTAGCATGGTATGTGTCACTCTGATTCTCAAAACATTTGAATATGTGCATTTAATTATTTTTTCTTCTAACGTGTGCTTGGACCTTATGCCTTTCCAATTGACCACTCCTGGGGGGAATGACATGTTGCCCTAGTAAGATGGTTTCCATAGGGTTTGAGTTTCCACTAGGGAATTCATGAAAGGTCATTGTCTGTTCCCACCATACTTACCATTTTTCATGTTTTTCTCGCTCATCCATCCCATACACTAGTTTGGGAATTGGGTTGGCCAAAATATCCAAGGGTTGTACCTTAACTTATGGGAAGAAGGGGCTAAAGGCTCAGAGGGTAAAAGTAGCTAGAAAAAGATAAAATACAAAAGAATGAAACCTTGAGATGCTTCACCCAGGGATCCCCGAGAAAGAAATAAAATACTTCTCAGCAAGAAATAGAGGGACCCATAAAAATAATAAATCAATACCTAATTGGAGGATAGGGGGTCTCATCAAGAACCATCCTATTAGGTCCATGGGCATGTGGCGGTATGACACTACCATTTATCTTGTCACCACGCTAGGGTAGTGGCTCTTGGTGGCATATCCAAGAGAAAGGGGGTCTCATCACGAGACACACTTCTCATTTCCATGAAATTCTTATGGGTAGGATTTCCACCATTGTTCACCGTGCTAGGGAAATGTCCCCTAACTAGTCTCTTGAAAGAAAAATCAATAAAGAATAAAAGATAAAAGGCATGAATGGGATGGGAAACATTTGCATCCATGACAAGGTGAAACTCACCCTCTTCAGAGACACCCATAGGTAATCCATGCATTCCCCTGCTATCACTGCACCCATTTTGTAGACATCCCCTACCACCACATCCACTCACATGTCCTGGATTTGACTTCACCCAGAAACATCCCACATCTAATGATCATTATCCAAATAGGACATCCTAGTGTCCCCTCCAAACTTGGCTTGTAGAATAGCATAATGTCTTTTATCACTTTTCCAGGTAAAAGGGGTTTCATGAACATGTTTAAATAACTTGATGATTATCTGTGATTGACATTGCTATGATCCCTATGACTTATGAGCCCATGGAGGGAATATTTTTTGATGTTACAGGGCCTCACCCGATCGACAGGTACATATGGGGAGATGATTATTTTGAACCTCCATAGGGCTAAAATCCCACCAGATGGATGTTGTGACCCCAGCTAGGGGAAGAGATAGATCAGGGGTTTTCACCAGAGAGAGAGGAGGATGTTCCACCAGGGATAGCCTAGCAGGCTTGGACCCAAGGGGGGATTTCCCTTTTCACCTTGATGTAGTCCTTGGAAGGCCCATGACATCACCTAGGTCACCCATGATGTCACCCAACATTTTGGATACTTTCGAGGGAGTTGTGTGCCAAGTGGCACGTGTGGCATGATCCTGAGGCCCAAGGAGACCTAACGTTTTTCTCCAGGAGGCCAACATTTCCCTAAAAGGGCCTAACTTCACCCTAAAAGGGAACGTCATCTTATTTGCATCTTGATTTAGGGTTTAATTGTGACATTTAATGTAAAAACTGGATATTATGTGTAACAAGCCATGTCAACCTTTTTGACCTAATTCTAGTAATTAGTATTGTATAAATAAGGGTTTAAACCCTTGTATTATTCATCATCTTTCACTCACACTTATGAGGACTGAAATTTGCACCCTACTTAGGGATTCTTGGCTGAAATTTTAGGCACACTTGTTAAGGAAGGCTAAATCTTGGAGTATTTTGACAAGTTTCTTGGTGGAAGTGTTCAACTAGGGTTTTTCTTGATTATTATTGATGAATGTAAGTGATATTTCTAAAATTATTCTTAATTGAATGGTTATAGTATTATTTATCTTTAATTTACATTAAATATTATGAAATTTCTTGATTAAGCCCTAGGAAGACTAGCACATGTTATTGTCCTAGCTTCAAAATCCTTCACCTACCAGATCCTGTCAAAACGACATTTTTATTGAAGCATTTGATAAGGCCTTGCCATTGCAACACCTCAGCACCCATTGCTTCATCTTAGCCGATTTTTATTCATCATTGAGTAAAGGAGGGAGGAAATTCTACTAAGGCCTAGGTTTACCTACACCTTAGTATCTAGTTTCCCCTAGAGTTTGATAATTGGAGCCTCGAGTTACCAACACTCCAATATAGCAATATCTCTTGTCCTTGACTCTCCTACTATCATATTATTCAACATTTTTTGCCACATCATTGACTCCATTTTCCCTAACGCACTATTCTAAGTCCTCCTTTGAGTAATTGATCAAAACAACCATCAAAACCTATTCTATGAGCTTCCTACTAACCATATCTAACCCTATAATAACCTAACCTACTAACAATATTGTTGTTGTTACTAAAGTAAGATACAACCATTAATTGCAGCATTAAAAGCTTCTAAAAGCAATTGAAAAGGTTGATTTATACATTGTCTTGTTTGCTTCTAACAAATGCTAGTATTATGATTTCAATGGTTGATGATTCTTAGTCATTTTGGAAGATATTTCACGACATTTAATGTGAAGTATTGCCTTATAAATATTTATGTTATAATTTTATGTTTACTTCATCATTATTAGCCAATTGATTTTATTGAGAAATTCTATGGTTTTATGAAGTGCTAACCAGCAAGTGTATTTGCAAATATATATAGTTTTCTTATTGCTTTGTTTCGGGCAGGTACACCTTGACATATTATCATTTCATTCGTTATAAAATTGGGACTTTATGATCGGTGGTGACTTGTGAGAGGGGATATTTATCTATCCATCTTGACCTTGCCTTCTCAAACCCCCAGGTCACTGGGGAGGTCTCCCCTAGGCCTACCACCCTAAATATAAAGAGACATCCTATTGAGGTGACAATGATAAGATAGTCTCCAATTATGCCAATTTTCTCTCCTTTAACCTTTCCTTTGATCAAAGTACAAATTGCATGATAACATTTTGGAGTCGTTGTCGGGGAACATTGAGTCAATATTCCTCAATGACACTTTTTTCGGTAATCCTTTCCTCAAAAGTATTTACTTTACAAATCTTACCTAGCAACTCCACTAAGGTTGATCCCCTCATTCCATTGATAATTTCAAAGAAAATTATCTAGCGACATCACAAATGACGACTCCTAGTGGACGTTAGTACACACTCTCTTCCACTACTATAATCCCTATTACCCCTACATATCCTATTACCACTGTAAGTCCTCCTAAATGGTATCACAAATAAATATTTGGCCCTTTGGACTTAACAAGCATCCAAGGAGGATTACATGATCTCCCAAAGAGGTTGATTCTTGGATACCTAAATTCTCGGTAGAAGTAGGATCTTACGGAAACTCACACTGGGACAAGTTTTATGATGAATATGAATTTCACCAATCGGGAGAAGAACACCCTGACACCTTCATGAGGATTTTTGCAAGATCACTCACCGAGAGTGCCAGAGGTTGGATTAATGGTCTCCCGAATGGAAGCATCAAAACCCCTAAATATATTGAACGAGATTTCAAGAACAGGTGGTGTAAAAAAGAAAGTATGGCCTCCTTTTACTCTCAATACCTTGAAGTTTGCAAACAAACAGGCGAAAACGTTAGGGAATTCAATGATAGGTTCAACACTCTCATTTGCAAACTTCATCCCGATTTTCTCCCAAATAGATTTGTTCTTAAAAATTGCCTTAACTCATTTGAAGGAACTTTACAATTTACCTTCAAGAATCGATTACCTACAACCCAAGAAGAGGCTCAAGATATTTCCTTCTAGATTCAAGAGAATCTTAAGTTCGGTGGTGCCATCTATTAGGTCAATTTTTTGAACAATGATGGCATCTGGGAGATAAATAAGGAAATCATGGGAGGACTAGAGCATGACCTCCCAGAGATTCTAGAGGTAGAAAACAATACTTTCCATAGGAAATGGAGCACATGTTTCTCAAACATGAAATATGCCTTAAATGTTTCAAAACAACATGAACCCTCTGAGTATCTAAGTATCTTTGAAACAATCACTCAGTTAGAAAGATCACTATCACAAATCCAAAATCCACTTTCTATGATACCTCCTCAAACAATAAAATCTCATGGTCCAAGGGAACAAGTTTGTCTGAACACTTTGGACCTACAAAATGTTGCAAGACAAGAAAATGATCCTAAACCCTGGTCATGCAAGGACTCATATTTTTAATGTTCTCACCCAAAGGCTACTCATGAGAAACCTAATTTTGTAGATCCCATATTCACCTTGTTCACACCAAGTCAAACCCAAGAAAATCAAGACATGAAGAATCCTAGGATTGAATACTTTGGCCAAAAAAATAAGAACTCAAGGGTAAATCTTGAAGAGCCCTAGGTGTATACTAGCAATCTACCCCAACATTTCCCAAAACCTGACAAATAGGAACAACCTAAGCACTAGTATCGCATATATCCTACAAAACGTTAAAAGGATTCGTGAATTGTTGGAAATCCCTTCTTTGACAAAGAAAATACCACATGATCGGTTATTATCCGAAGAAACTTCCATGCTATTACAAACTGGTCATTTTGAGAAAAATGAGCAAACCCCCTTTCAGGGACATAGTGACTACAACTCATTAGATTCATGGTTATTTCAAGGTTGTCCTACTCTTCCCTCGACAGAAGAATACAATATTAGTAATGGAAAGGGTGACCAAAATATTTCTAGCAATCACGAGAACAATATTGCACTAGGTAATGATGAGGTGTTACATTTTCACGAAACATACATAAGGGATAGTGTTTTGGTGGGACTCGGCCACATCGTTCTGTAGAAAGAAAGAGATAMAAATTGGGGTAATTATCCTAACGTTGCATCTGCCATCTATGAAAATTTGGATGATTATTATTCTACACAAGAAGATGACTATTTGATGAGGTTTAGAAGAAAAGGAGTTGGCTTTGTCAAATGGGAAGGGGATGATATYGAAACTAGTAAAACACATGAGCCAACTAAAGAAAGACTTCCTGTATTTTCCCATGATATTTTTCCTTTCACTTCAAAGGAAGAMTTCGATCAAATACAATGGAAAAATAAGGAAGAGTGTCAACAACTCCTAGAAAAATACAAGGACAAAGAAATTTGGACTGTCAAATTGTTAAAGAAAGAAGAAGATGACATGTTGATCAAGCCATCCCAGCAAGAACTATTCACACCAGAACCCCACCCTCCTCCCTAAAGACAATACACCAGGGTTGTACAAGAAACAACCAGAGTCAAGACCAAGGATTACAAAGAGAGAGATACATTCTGGATGTGGGACATAAAGAAGGGAGAGCCTACTAATGTCAAGGGAAGTGCACAATTTTGGCTTGGACCCTTCAAAGTTTGAAGAAAGTCAGTCAATGATGCCTACTATTTGTATACATTGGAAGGAATAAGGTTCCCATTACCAGTTAGCAGGAACCTCCTCAAACACCATCAAGGGGAAGAGACTTGATTTCACAGATAAGTGCAGGTAAGTCGGTAGGCAGTTGCATTCATTGTATATACCATTTGCATTTCATGCTAGATTGGTTTGTATTCCATTTGTATATATGTAATATAGATTTTATGAGAAGAATGAAATGAATAAATATTATTAATAGTTTCTTAACACAAAAAAACAAAGATACAGTAAAACTGGTTTTCTATTCAATAACGAAATAAGATGAACTGTAAAATGCAGCGAAAACAAGCTTGCTGGAATGGTGGCGGCTTATCTCTAAGAAGAGATGTGACGGAAACATGCATTCGCAAGAAGAAGGTTACAATGAGGCTCTGGAGGAATTTTTACAATAAGAAAGAATGCCAAAAACCCTAGACATCCAAAATCCTAACCCTAGGAGATGAAGCGCCCAAAAGTCATGTGGGCCCCGTTTGGGTAAGTTAGTACATCAATTTCCCAGGGTCATAACTTTTGCATACGATATTCTTTTTAGGCGTGTGATAGACCGTTGGAAAGGTATCATCAAGGAGATTCATTATGGTGTCTCAATCATTCCTTCAACTATAATTTAGGAGATCTATCCCGAAAATCCTTCATTTAGGCCCTCAAAATGGCCTCAGAAGTTAAAACTGCTAAAAATAGTAAATTGCCAAAATTGTCATAAAATTGTTTTGAGCCAGTTGGAATAGGTGGGTGGCCACCAATATCCATCTAGATCAATCCTACCTCCTTAGTAAGAAATGGTCTCCGTTTCTTTGACGTCCCCATCAGATGAGGAAATTTCTGCTGAGTTTGGCCCCAGGTGAGCCACTTGCCTTGGTGCAAGAGCTGCCCTACTTTGATGACTGGATAAAGTTGGATCCTTTGTTGTCGAGTGACATTGATTTGTCTGTCCACAATATTATCATTAGATTCCTTTTGTAGGCAGCCAGGGTTGAGCTCTGTTGGTGTCAGTTGTTCTGCTACTTCTGAGGTGTCTGATAATGGTGGGAAATAAGGGCGAAGGAGATCCACATTGAACACTGGCTACAGACCACGGAAAGGAGGAATGTTGAGCTCAAAAGCATTGTCCCCCATGACCTTGATGATAGTGTATGACCCATAACGAAGTGGGCGAAGCTTCTTATGGGGTCTTGTAAGGCATTCTTTCTGCAAGTGCAACCAAACTTTGTCACCCACCTGAAACTTATGCAATACCCAATGTTGATCATGGCATTGTTTGTACTTGTCATTTGACTTCTGCAGGATATCCTGAACCTGTTGGCAGATGTACTGGATCCACTCAATGAACCAGGTGGCTTTGTCAGCTTCAGTTGGAGCAGGAGATGAGTCAGTCGCGGTGACCGCAAGGGGAAGTGCAACATCTATGGGTCCCAATGGTTGGAATCCCAACCCCACTTGAAAGGGGATGTGGTTGGTTGAGCTATGTATGGATCAGTTGTAGCTATGTTAGACATAGGGAAGGATCTCATCCCATGTGCAAGGGTGCTTTGAATTATACATGCGAAGGATATGCACAATCATTCGATTTACAACCTTGGTTTGGCCATCTATCTAGGGGTGGAAGGCCATGGATTTGGTGAGCTTGGTGTCTAGCAATGACCAGAGGCTCAACCAGAATGTGCTGAGAAATAGACTATCCCAATATGAGACAATGGTTTGTGGGATTCCAAAATGTACCCAGACTTGTTCAAAGAAGAGGAGGTTGGCAGTGGCCTCTACTGTGATGCTCTTCTTGTAGGCAACCAGAATCACCATCTTAGAAAAGAGATCAACAACCACAAAAACACAGTCATTTCCCCACTTGGTGGATGGGAGGCCCGACATGTAGTCCATTGAGATGGATTTCTATAGCCTGTCAGGAGTAGGAAGAGGGGTGTACAGGCCCTATTTCTTAGTGGTCAGTTTGGCAATAGTGCAGGCAGTGTAGGACCTGATATACTTGTTGACCTCCTGTCAAAGTTTCGGCCAGTAGAAATATTTTTGTAGCATCGCCACTGTCTTTTCAACATTGAAGTGTCCTGACACCTGACTGCAGTGGGATTCCCAGATCATCTTCGCTCGCTCACTTGATGGAACACAGATATGGCCCAAACGACACAACAACCCATCCTGAAGATGGAAATTATCGACAACTGCATTTGCACCCAACATTTAGTAGGTGGTGGCGAAGTCAGCATATGTCTCATAGAGTTGGGGCCATCTAGATGTCTCATGGCCACAAGAGTCTATCACCATGGTGATTGTCACGAATGGCGGTCTGCTGAGGAAATCATCAACGCGATTGGTGATTCTTGTTTTATACTTGATGTTTAGGTGGAATTTCTGCAAGTATGTGGACCACTTTTGATGGTGGTCATTCTGCAATTTTCCCTGTGTCTGCATTAACTGTAGTGGTTTATGATTAGTGTGGATGATTGTCTCCTTCCCAAGAATGTAATGTCTCCACTGGTGGCATGCTTGTACAATGGAGTACATTTCTTTGTTGTAAGTAGGGTACTTACGGATAGTATCTGACAGTGTCTCACTATGATAGGCCATGGGGTGGTCGTGCTGAGTGAGAACGATGCCCACAACATAGTCTGAAGCATCTGTCTCAATCTCAAAAGGATGTTGCAGGTCTAGTAGTGAAAGTACTGGGGCTGAGCATAAGCATTGCTTCAAATCATCAAACAATTGTTGTTGGGACCGGCCCCATGCAAATTTCAGCTTACCACCACCCCTGTTTATTTGGCTGAGGGCCCATGCAATATGGGAGAAACCCAACATGAACCTGCGGTAGAAATTGGCAAGGAACAAGAAGCTCTGAAGCTCAGTGATTTTTGTTGGGGCTGGCCAGTCATGGATGACTTGGATCTTGGTTGGATCCACATGTACACCATGTTGATCAATGATGTAGCCTAGGTAATGTACCCTGTCCATGCCGAAGGAGCATTTTTCCAAGTTGGCGTATAGCTTGTGCTACCACAGGGTGTGCAGAACCTGTTGAATATGTTGCAAGTGTTCGGCCCAAGTCTTGTTGTAAATTAGAATGTCATCCAGATACACCACTACAAAAGTATTGGTGAATGGTCATAGGATATCATCCATTATCCTCATGAAAGTAGTTGGAGCATTTGTCAAACCAAAGGGCATGACCAACCACTCAAAAAGGCCTTCCTTTGAATAGAAGGTGATTTTCCATACATCTGATTGTTCTATCGAGACCTGGTGGTATCCAGACTTCAGATCAATCTTACTGAAGTATTTTCCCCCCATGAGTTGATCAAGGAGCTCATCAATTTGGGGAATCGAGTACCGATTTTTGACTGTGATTTTATTTAGAGCCCGTTAATCAATACAGAGTCACCAGGTCCCATCTTTCTTCTGTACCAGCACAATTGGGCTCTCGCAAGGTGATGAGCTAGGGTGGATGTGCCCCTTGTGGATCAGCTCTTGAATCTATCACTTGAACTCCTCATTCTCTAATAAAGAGTGATGAGAGACTAGCCCATTGGGTAGCGATGCGTTGAGGGTCAGATTGATGGGGTGCTTGACCTGGCAGTGCAGAGATACCCCTGTAGGTGAGGAGAATATATCTGAGTATTCTTCCATGACCTTATCTACTTGCTTCTACTGTGTGGAGAGGTTGGTCGTAGAGGCCCTGGATGTGGTTTTGATCTTTCACTTATTCTGAGAGTGAATCAYGAAGAAGACAAACTTCCCCGTCTGAGAGATGACCTTCCTGCATTACTTAGTAGAGATCAAGGAAATAGCACTAGGTGGGACTTCCTCGGGTATCCYGTACAATTTCYTATTCAAAGTAATAATAACACTACGAGGCCTAGACTCATATACAACACGACGTTTCCATAAATAAGTTTGACCCAAAAGAACATCGCAAACTTTGAGAGGAGCAACATCACACAATACCTCATCTTTGAAGGGCTAGATGTTGTACGATAGTCGGCACTGTTGGTTGATGCGAAGATCACTTCCTTGGCGGAGCCATCCAATGGTGTACGGTTGTGGGTGCAACGTTGTTGGCAGGGCCAGCACTTGATGACCTCTRCTGAGATGAGGTTATTCTAGCTACCACTATCAACGATAAAGTGTAGCGGGGTGACTTTTACCCACATCTGTGAATGGAAGAGGCACTCTCCTTCTTTTGGCTCATCTGGTTCACCAGGCTGGAGCTTGGTGGTAGAAAYGGTGGAACTGGGTTCCACATCAAYGATTTGTCTTCCCCTTTCTGGTTCTGGGTCATATTCATAATCTGCATCAGATTCAGAGGCTTTCACTTCAGCCACCAGCGACTTCTTTGAGCAGAAATCAGCAGTGTTATGCCAAGGGCTCTTATGGAAGTTGCACCACTTCCCAATATCTTTCTTTGTCTTTCTGATGTCCTTCTTTGCTTATGGCTTGGAGTAGTTGTCATGATACTTTCCATATTTGCTCTGTCCTTTGTTTGGTGGGTTGGGGCCACCCTTTCCTGGCTTTTGTTGGGAGGGGCTCCCAGGCCCAAATTGCCGCATCTTTTGTTTGAGCTTCTGCTCGATTTTGACGGCATATCGGTAGGTCGCGCCCAAGGATGAGATATCCAGAAATTCCATTTCATTCTAGATGTATCTATGCAGATCACCATGATACTTGAGCACCAGATGTCGCTCCGAATCTTTGATACCCAACTTGGTGCGCAAGTCATGGAAGATATTTGTGAAATCTGGCACTGCTTGGTCTCTTTCTTGCCACAGTGTGGTCCATTTGGTATAAAAGTCTTCATAACTTCCAACAGGGTAGTATTGTTCCTTAATAGCATCCCTGAAGAATTCCTAGGTGGTCGTGACTAAAAATAATGAGGTTTCATCTATTTCCTTTTGCTCACAGAAAGTTTCCCACCAATCTTTGACATGGGGAATGGCTTTGAGGAGCGCAAAAGTAATCTTTTCTTTATTCAAAAAGTTATGGACAAAAAAATACCCTTCTAGTAGATTCAACCACTTGTCTACAACATCTGCATCTATCTGATCTTCAAATATAGGAATATCGAAGTTTATTTGTACCTTGAAGGGGGCAGTGCCTCCGTTCGAAGAAGATGCGTCGCCTGTTGGTAGCCACCAAAGGATTTGCGCGAAACTATCCATCATCTCGTTCCTATGTTGCATGAGGGATTCCTCAATCAAAAATTTGAAAGGATCTCATGTCCCATCATCTTTATTTTCTCCTTCCATGGGAGGTCGCTTGGGCATGCGAGATCTTCTTTTCTCAAGAGAAACAAGCTCGAGACCCAACTCTTTGTACTCTGACCTCGTTGGGGAGATGCATTAAGACAACAAGGAGCCTACTGCTCCGATACCACTAATTCGGATTTTATGAGCAGAATGAAATGAATATATATTATTAACAGGTGCTTAACACAAAATAACAAAGATACAGTAAAATTGTTTTTCTATTCAATAACAAAATAAGTTGAACTATAAAATGCAGCGGAAACAAGCTTGCTGGATTGGTGGTGGCTTATCTCTGAGAAGAGATGTGATGGCAGCACATATCCACAAGAAGAAGGTTACAATGAGGCTCTGAAGGAATTTTACAATAAGAAAGAATTCCAAAAATCCTAGACATCCAAAAACCTAACCCTAGGAGATGAAGCGCCCAAAGGTCATGTGGGCCCCGTTTGGGTAAGTTAGTACATCAACTTCTAAGGGTCGTAACTTTTGCATATGATCTTCATTTTAGGCATGTGATAGCCCATTGGAAAGGTATAGTCAAGGAGATTCATTTTGGGGTCTCAATAATTCATTTAGTTTTCATTCAGGAGCTCTATCCTGAAAACCCTTCATTTAGGCCCTCAAAATGACCCTGGAAGTTAAAATTGCTAAAAATAGTAAATTGCCAAAATTGTCAGAAAACTATTTTGAGCCAGTTGGAAAAGGTGGGTGGCCACTGATATCCATATGGATCAATCCTCCCTCCTTAGGAATCAATGGTATCCATTGCATTGAGGTCCCCCATCAGATGAGGAAAATTCTGCTGAATTTGGCCTCGGATGAGCCACTTACTTTGGTGCAGGAGCTGCCCTGCTTTGACGACTCGATAAATATGGATCCTTTGTTGTCGAGTGCCCTTGATTCATCTGTTCACAATTTGATCATTGGATTCCTATTGTAGGCAGTTGGGGTTGAGCTCTATTGGTGTCATTTGTTCTTTTATTTCTGAGGTGTCCAATAATGGTGGGAAATAAGGGCGAAGGAGATCCACGTTGAACACTGGGTGTAGACCAAGGAAAGGAGGAATGTTGAGCTCAAAATAATTATCCCCCATGACCTTGGTGATAGTGTATGACCCATAACAGAGTGGACGAAGCTTCTGATGCGGTCCTGTAAGGTGTTCTTTCTGCAAGTGCAACCAAACTTTGTCTCCCACCTGGAACTTACGCGACACCCGATGTTGATCATGGCGTTGTTTGTACTTGTCATTGGACTTCTGTAGGATATCTTGAACCTGTTGGTGGATGTGTTGGATCTTCTCAATGAATTGGGTGGCTTTGTTAGCTTTAGTTGGAGTAGGAGATGAGTCAATCGAGGTGAGCGTAAGGGGAAGTGCAACATCTATGGGTCCCAATGGTTGGAATCCCAACCCCACTTGAAAGGGGATGTGTCTAGTTGAGCTATCCAGGGCTCGGTTGTAGCTATGTTGGACATCGGGAAGGCTCTCATCCCATGTGCAAGGGTGCTTTGAATTATACATGCGAAGGATATGCACAATCATTCGATTTACAACATCGATTTGGCCATCTGTCTGGGGGTGGAAAGCCATGGATTTGGTGATCTTGGTGTCCAACAGTGACCAGAGGCTCAACCAGAATGTGATGAGAAATAGACTATCCTGATCTGAGACAATGGTTTGTGGGATTCCAAAATGTACCCAGACTTGTTCAAAGAAGAGCTTGGCAGTGGCCTCTGCTGTGATTCTCTTCTTACAGGCAACCATAATCACCATCTTAGAAAAGAGATCAACAACCACAAAAACACAGTCATTCCCTGCTTGGTGGACGAGAGGCCCGACATGTACTCCATTGAGATGGATTCCCATGGCCTATCAGGAGTAGGAAGAGGGGTGTACAAGCCTTGTTTCTTAATGGTCGGTTTGGAAATAGCAAACGCAGTGCAGGACCTTATATACTTGCTGACCTCCTGCCAAAGTTTCGGCCAGTAGAAATGTTTCTATAGCATCGCCACTATCTTTTCAACATTGAAGTGTCCTGCCACCCGACTGTAGTGGGATTCCCAGATCATCTTCGCTCACTCACTTGATGGAACACAGATATGGCCCAGATGACACAACAACCTATCCTGAAGATGGAAATTATCGACAACTACGTTTGCACCCAACATTTGGTAGGTGATGGCAAAGTCAACATCTGTCTCATAGAGTTGGGGCCATCCAGATGTCTCATGGCTGCAAGAGTCTAGCACCGTGGTGAGTTTCATGACTAGTGGTTTATTGAGGCAATCAGTGACGCAATTGGTACTTCCTATTTTATACTTGATGTTGAGGTGGAATTGTTGCAAGTATGTGGACCACTTTTGATGGCAGTCATTCTGCAATTTTCCCTTTGTCTGCATGAACTGCAGTGGCTTATGATCAGAGTGGATTATTGTCTCCTTCCCAATAATGTAATGTCTCCACTGGCGGCATGATTACACAATGGAGTAGATTTCTTTGTCATAATTAGGGTACTTAGAGACAGTATCTGACAGTGTCTTACTATGATAGGCCACGGGGTGGCCGTGCTGAGTGAGAATGACGCCCATAGCATAGTCTAAAGCATTTGTCTCGATCTCAAAAGTATGTTGCAGGTCTGGTAGTGAAAGTACTGGGTCTAAGCACAAGTGCTTCTTCAAATCATCGAGCACTTGTTGTTGGGACCATCCCCACGCAAATTTCACCTTACCACCACCCCTGTTTATTTGGCTGAGGGCCCATGCAATATAGGAGAAACCCAACATGAACCAGCGGTAGAAATTGGCAAGGCCCAAGAAGCTCCGAAGGTTAGTGAGTGTTGTTGGGGTTGTCCAGTCATGGATGACTTGGATATTGGCTAGATCCACATGTACGCCATGTTGATCAATGATGTAGCCCAGGTGTTAGGCTATTGTATTAAAGATTTTTAATTACCTGAAAACACTAAATTGTCAAACCAAGGTAATTGAACTTAGAGTTGCTACACTATATGTGCCGGTAAGATTCTAATTCCTATCTAAAGGTTATTCTGAGAAGAAAACACAAAATTACTCTTTGAAACTGAACCCTAATGATTATCTTAAAACTAATCATTTCTTGTCTAATTCATCAAATGGAAACAATTCTGAGTTTAAGTAAAGGTATTTCTATTCCTAATCTAATATAATCACCAAAGACTATCTACCATTATCTTAAACATCTAATCATTATCATATCTATCTAAACCATAAAACAGAGATCATTTTAAAAACCTTTTAATCTAAGCATCAAGCAGTTCTAAATCTAACACAGGTGAAACAAATAAATGTTCTATTTTACCCTATAGGTATTGGAAGCTTCCTTTAATCCGACTATAAGCTAGCTATCCTAACAGAACAGAGTAAGTCTAAACTCAAATTATCTTTGAATCATGATCAAACTGAAAACTGGAAAATAGAGCAAATCTAGATTAAGCACTTGGTTCATTCTTCAAATTCTACAAAGATAAATAACTCATTCAACATTCATCAATCTATGAGATAATATCAAACTAAAAATGATCGAATCGAAAAATGGCTAAGCCAGAATTTAATAGAGTAATTCTGAGTTCAAAAACTAAAAATAAACTAACTCTACTATGGAAAAGAGGCAGGGAATTGAACCTGTTGGTGGGCCCAACCAACAGGTGCAATCGCCCTAAAACAAAACCAGAGCTACTCAGATTATTCCATGCAAAAATTGTTTCATACTTCACGCTCCATAATTCATAAAACAAACTCAAATCATTTTAACAGCAAATAACATAACACATAGCAAGTTGTATTATCAGAAATCGTATCACATAGCATATCGTAACCAACGTTTCTTGAGAGCGATCCCAGTTTATATAGATCCTCCCCAAATAGTTTCGAACATAGGTTCATTAATCTAAATGAATACTAGATCCGAAAATGACTCATAGTTAGTTAAAACTAACTTCACACCTTCATGACACGCAGTGTCAAGAAGCGTGGATCATAAAGAATTATAATAAAAAAGTTATACAATCTCGCCCTGAGTCATCATATTGAGTTATGACTCAATAAATTATATGAATCAGACTGTCAATCCAATTTGGCCATGTCGTGCAAGTCTTTGACATCTCCACTAAGTGTGAGACGGTACCTAGTGCTGATGAGTCTGTTTCAAGGGAACGAGTACCTAACTCATGTCACGCTAGTATCAATATTAGTTTAAAATATCAAAATACATTAAAAATAACTTGAATCATAGGAATACCTTGAATAGCCCCATTTAGTTGTAAAAGGATTTCAAATGTGTCATCGTGAGGCCAGAAGGAAATGATACTAGATATGAAAATGGGGGTATATTTGACATGATATAGGCAAAAATATAATCAAAACTAGAGACTAACATTCCCCCAAGCTAAAGTCTTTGCCTGTCCTCAGACAACAAAAAGTCAAAAATTGAGATTCATTAGAGTGTTGCAGCAGCTGCAACCAACATTTGCAATTTCTCAGGTTTCTTCATGTTTCTGATTTCCTTCTTAAGAACTCGATTAATGATGATGTGCTTCCTGGCAATCTTCTGCAGTCTCCTATTCTTTTGAAAAAGACCTTTATTTTTTCGTTTTAATCGTTCAATCTTTGACGAGAAGTGATCTTGTGTGAGTTTCACAAGTTCATTTTTTGTTTTGATGTGCCAATTTTTATAACCCTAAATTGCACCACACATGCTTACCTGGCATCAGGAAAACTCATATCCCTTCTTTGCCAAAAACTATTGAACAACTCTTCTAAAAACTCCATTTTTAAAAGTACACGCTAGCTGGCCCACTACAGCCCACGTGTATCTACAAAGTACATGCTAGCAGGCCCACTACAACCCGCGTGTACCTTCAGAATCACGGAAAAAAGGAAAGATTTCAATGGGATAAAAATATATGGGTTAGTTAACTGAAACTCTCGGCCATGCATGGCCGAGGGTTCTTCCAAAACCCTAGCTCCTTCTAGCCGATAAAAGAAGGGGTAGGGGTACCATTTGGAGGAGGAAAAAATATAGCGAAGAAACTCTGCCCATTTACATAATCCATTGTCCCAACCCTTTAGCCTTTCCTCATGCCAAAGAAGATTTAACACAAAGTAGTTGGAGGATAGAAGAAGAGGAGCCCAGGATTAGGTTCAAGGAGCGGTGGTCGGTCTCGACTTTGATTGTAAGTTGATTCATTTTTCAAGTAATAAAAGAATACTTTTCACGTCCCAATGCATGATTTATCTATGGCTTGGTTAATTTATGCTTAATTTCTAACACTTGAGTGGAGAAGTAGCATGCATGCATAGTTGTTGTTTGTCTTGATTGCAGGCCATCTGTGGAAGGAGCAGTGCAAGAAAGTGGTCAAAGCGCAATGGAGAATCTACATCAAACACCGGTAACAAGGTTAGTAGTCCTTTTCCATGCATGTACTGTGAAAGAGGGATTTAAGTTTTGGGTTGTAGGTTAAAAAGTAATTTCTTTATGGTCAAAATCTGCATGCAAGTCTGACCCTAGTTTGCTAGTCCGTAGGGTATTTTTCCCAACAACAGAATTGGCGACCATATCGGGGAGAATACTCTTTAGGGTTTATGGATTTCTTTAAAGTTTTTGGGTAGTTTAAAGATTAGGTTTTCTGTTTTTCTTTGCTTGTATTTTTCTATAAGGTCTGAGCTAGCAGGGAGCCTGGTTCTTCATACCAATTTTCCATGACTTTTGCTTGACGGTAGTTGCTGGGACACACAGAGGTACACGCGGCTTGCAGAAGGCATACACGCATGTACCCGCGCCCTATCCTCTTACAGCCTGCGTGTGAACGCTAGCTGTAGGGATAATAGTAGCGTGTAGGAGTTCAGAGAATTTTAGAGGCAGTCCACCTCTTCCCTATCAGAATCATACATTCTCAGGGGGTTTTCTGGAATCCTGTCTGAGTCTTGTTGGTTCACAGTCCTATCTTAGATTTCTTTTTTTGCCTTGTTATTCCTTGCATTATTTTTCTTTTCTATTAGAAAAAGCATCCAAGCCTTCAAGGGACCCTGGTTATCAATACCAGAGGCCTCTTTCTGATCTGGACTGCCTTTTTTCATTTTTTTTCTTATCATTTAGACATACATGCGGCCTGTATAAGGTCAGCCCACGTGTACACGCTTCCTGTGTCAGCTCAACACGCGTTTGCACGCGTGTTGTTTTAGTGACAGTAGCATGCTTAATAGGCTACTTTTTGTTCAAGGTGGGGTATTCATCCCCTCCTTTGATGAGAAGTATTCCTATCAGGTGTTTGAGTCTAGGGTTAAACAGTCAGTAGGTTAGGTCATCTTACCCTTAGCCTGCTTTTTCTCAGTTGATAGTTGACAGAAAATATAAAAAAAAAAAAATTGGTTTTTAGACAAGCGTAAGAGTCTTTTTTTTCTGTATTTCCATTGTGTGTCTTTACTCTGATTCTTTGCGATCTACTCTTTAAGACAATTTGTTTTTCTTGGTTTTGTGCTTGTCGGTATTTTCCCTTTGTTGCTTTACTAGCACTTAAATAAAAAAATAAAAAAATCTCTTTTCATTTTCTTCTTTGTTTGAAGAGTGTGTTTCTGCATCATTAGCTAGGGAGAAGTCTTTTATTTCATAAGTTTTTGCAGTGCATTTAGAGCATAAGTAGCTCATAGTCGAGCGACATTCCTTTATGTTTGCTGTATAAAATCTTATAAAAATTGAAAAGAAAAAGAAATCTTTCTTTGTGAAAAGTTGTTGAAATTTTGCATTTAGAAAAAGTCTTTTGTTTCCAACTTTTTTCATTCGTTTTTTCTTTTGTCTTTACACATCATCAGTTTCAACCTCATACCCCTTGACATAATAAAAAACCATAAAAGCAACGCTAATTTAAAATCTATTAGACTTTTTGTTTGTAGGGTTCACAAACTAGTTCAGGACTAGGGCCTTGGATTAGGTTGGAGAGGAAACTCTCCAAGGCCATTCAAAACCAAACATTAGAGTCTGCGATAGGGAGTGTCTAAGTCTAGTTTCATGGAAGTTATTCAGGACCCCCCTCTAACACAAGGGATAAACATGAGGTCGCGTGCGGAAAGGTAGCGGAGATAACCCCTCCAAAGCCGGACCAATCGTAGTGGAGAACACATATCGAGGGCTTGTTTTGGGATTCCGTCGTTTGCATTTTCCACAGGGCTTCATGGGTCTCGAATCCGTTCGAGGTCCTCAGTTGTCTTTCGGACCATTTTCTTTAGATACCCTTGACAGGTTTCGGGCTTGATACCCTGCTCATTGTGGTCTACCCGACTTTCGATTGTACCCGCCCAATGACTTTTCGTGTGTTGGCAACCTAGTTGCCAATATTTTTAGGGACATACATAGGTAACTGCGGGGGTATACCACGGTACCTAGGACAGACATCGGGCCATGATTTGCATAGTATACTCGAAGGGTGCTTCCGTATTCGATTTGCACTTGCACCGGTAAGTTGCTCTAGTGTTGGTTGTTGTAACTATTCTTCCAAATAGTTTAGTGATTGTTTGTCTTATCTCTCACGGGGTTCTTTTTAGTGTGTGTTACTTTTGAACATGTAGAATACCTTAGCGTGTCTTGGATCTTCTCACACCATGGAGGATCCTAAGCTTCGTCGGTGACGAAGGCTGCTTGGCCTGCTGTCGGTTACACTGGAGCCACCCCCACCACCATTAAGGCAGAGGCTAGACCAACAAGGGTCTTTTGAAGCGACCGAGTTACAAACCTTTATGCCCGAACAACTTCCGGAGGAATCAACCACCAATATTGGCTCGGTTGAAACCCCAACCACTAATTTCTTGGCACCGTTTATTGTGCCAATACAATTTCACGAACGCCAGACAGTGCCTCACACAGCTATGGAAACAAACATTGTTACTTCTTCTGGGAATTCTTCCATTCCCACCACAGTTGCTACCACAGGAGAATCATCTCCTAACTTACCGTTGCTAGTCCAAGCCACTATGGTATCGACCGCATCTACATCACACAGTGGACCGAACCCGTCTATGGCGACGGCCACAACCCCGTTCACACCTAGTGAAACATGCCCTCCATTCTCATACGATATGCCTAGTTCAGGTACAAGTCCTGCACTAACCTACTCCACTTTACAGACTTTGGGTCTGGGGGTAGGGAGCTCTAACACTCCTCTACAAGGTCAACTTGGGGGCACTCTTGTCCCTTTTAACGCTTTTCCTTATGCAGGAGGTCATATCCCTCCTTCGTCCCCTTCGCTTGGTAGTCCGCATCAGTAGTCCGCCGGGTAGAATACACACACTAGTTTATTTAGAGTCGGGAGTCAAGGAACACCTACACACAGTATGCTGGTAGGTTCGACACCATTTTCTTGGAACGGGATGTCTGGTAACAACACTTTCTCATCAATCGCTTTCCCGTCTGGGGGCAATCACATTTTTGGACAATCTACTCCTGCGCAAGGTACTATTCTTGCGCAGGGGGCACATATAGCAAGACCTTGGAACTCAGGACAAGGATCGGTTCCCTCCTCTGGAATGTCGTTCTAGGGTAATTCTTTCCACAGTCAATGGAACCCTGGATAGACTACTATGCCTCTCCCATCAAGACTGGAATGGGGTAATCCTTCCCAAAGTCCTTCGAACATGATGCATGCCCAACACTCTATGTCCTTTATGGGAAATCAGCCAATGATGTTTCCACAGATGCAAAATCCTTATGCTGGTTAGGGCCATGGTTTCTACCAGAATCTGGGCCAGGAGCCACACTTTTCCTCGCAACTTGGTTCTAGTCAAACTCCAAGACCCTTTTTCCTAGGTTATCAACAACAACCCAAACTACCATTCCTGGCGAAGTTACACTTGCCAGATTTGACAAGGTTGTTAAATGATCCTATTTGTAACGATCCATGTTGGCCTCCTATGCTGACAAAGTTGCCTTCGGACATTCCAAAGTTCGAGGCCAAGCCTAATGAAGATCCAGGTGATCATCTAACTACCTTCCATCATTGGTGTTCATCTAACTCATTGAAAGATGACTCCATATAGTTGCTATTGTTTCAATGTACTCTTATTGGGAGTGTCGCAAAATGGTACATC
>JASDQU010101752.1:153385-179894 GCA_032191745.1 Picea mariana | reverse complement strand
GCCATGTCGTGCAAGTCTTTGGCATCTCCACTAAGTGCAAGCCGGTACCTGGTACTTATGATTCTGTTTCAAGGGAACGCGTACCTAACTCATGTCACGTTAGTATCAATATTAGTTTAAAATATCAAAATACATTAAAAATAACTTGAATCATAGGAATACCTTGAATATCCCCATTTAGTTGTAAAAGGATGTCAAATGTGTCATGGTAAGGTCAGAAGGAAATGATACTAGATATGAAAACGGGGGTATATTTGACATGATATAGGCAAAAATATAGTCAAAACTGGAGACTAACACCAGGTAATGGACCCTGTACATGCCGAAGGAACATTTTTCCAAGTTGGTGTATAGCTTGTGCTGCCACAGGGTGTGTAGAACCTGTTGAATATGTTGCAAATGTTCAACCCAAGTCTTGTTGTAAATTAGAATGTCATCCAGATACACCACTACAAACGTATTGGTGAATGGTCGTAGGATATTGTCCATCATCCTCATGAAAGTGGCTGGAGCATTTGTCAAACCAAAGGGTGTGACCAACCATTCAAAAAGGCCTTCCTTTGACTTGAAGGTGGTCTTCCATACATCTGTTAGTTCTATCAGGACCTGGTGGTAGCCAGACTTCAGATCAATCTTACTGAAGTATTTGGCCCCCATGAGTTGATCAAGGAGGTCATCTATTCGAGGAATCGGGTACCATTTTCTGACTGTGATTTTATTCAGAGATGGGTAATCAATATAGAGTCACCAGGTCCCATCTTTCTTCTATACCAGCATTATTGGGCTCCCACAAGGTGATGAGCTGGGGTAGATGTGCCCCTTGTGGAACAGTTCTTGGATCTATCGCTTGATCTCCTCATTTTATAACAAAGAGCGACGATATACTGGCCCATTGGGTAGCAATACATCGGGGGTCAGATCGATGGGGTGATTGACTTGGTAGTGTAGAGGTACCCCTGTAGGTGAGGAGAAGATATCTGAGTTTTCTTCCATGACCTTATCTACTTGCTTCTACTGTGTGGAGAGGTCGACCGCAGAGGCCCTAGATGTGGCTGTGATCTTTCACTTATTCTGAGAGTGAATCATGAAGAAGAAAAAATTCCCCGTTTGAGAGATGACCTTCCTGCATTGCTTAGCAGAGATCAAGGAAATAGCACTAGGTGGGAATGCCTTGGGTATCATGTACAATTTCCTGTTCAAAGTAATAATAACACAACGAGGCCTAGACTCATATACAGCATGACATTTC
Source organism: Picea mariana (assembly GCA_032191745.1). NCBI lineage: Eukaryota > Viridiplantae > Streptophyta > Pinopsida > Pinales > Pinaceae > Picea > Picea mariana. Next base: position 178,645 of record JASDQU010101752.1, on the reverse strand, counting down.
CTTAAATAAGGTTGGCCTAGACTCATCCTTTTCTCCTTGGGAACATGAATGTAGATTAGACAACCAAATATCCTCAAATGACTGACCTCTAGTTTCACACTTTTGAAATCCTCCTCAAGAGTCTTATCCCCCAATATCTGGTGAGGACTCTTTTTATGGATGTACATTGTTGTACTAGATGCCTCTCCCCATAAGAACATGGGTAAATCCTAATAATGAATCATGGATTTGGAAGCCTCTACAATGGACCTTTTCTTCTTCTTTTCAACCTCGTTCTGTTGTGGGTTGTAAGGAACGTTCAACTCCCTCTTGATCCCTTCCTCCTTACACAAATCATTGAAGTACCAGTAAGTGTACTCTCCTCCATTATCTAAACTCAACACCTTGATATTCTTCCCTGTCAAGTTCTATACCTGAGCCCTGAACTCCTAGAATCTAAATAAGACCTCATCCTTGGTATACATGAAGAATATCCATGTATTCTGGGAGAAAACATCAAAAAATATCACATAGTATAGGAATCCACCCAAATATGCAACTATCATAGGTCCACATACATATGAATGTACTAGATCCAATATCCCCTTGGACCTATTGTCATTGCTTGTAAAATATCCCTTGGAATTCTAGTCATGTGCACATCCGTTGTAAATTCCATCATGCTCTGCTTGAATCTGTGGAAGTCTTATGACCATCCTCTTCAATGTTGGTAAAGCCATGTAATGTAAGTGTGAAAATATATGATGCCATAGATCACACAAACTGATGTTGTCATGTACCATTGTCTAGGTTGGTTGTCCCAACAATTTGTATAGACCTCCCTCTCAAACACCAATAATTGTTGTAGAGTCTATACTCAATCCCTTAGGCCATACAAGAACCTGTCCATTCTTGAAAGAAAATCTATAGCCTTTATCCTCTAATGTTGAGGTAGAAAGCAAGTTCTTCTTCAGCCTTGGTACATACAACACATCTTGTATATGAATAGTATTTCCAAACTCTAGTTGGAATGAAGTTTCCCCAACTCCTCTAACTGCATACTTAGCGTTATCACCAAGTTCTACTCACAATGTTGACTCCCTCTCAACCAAATCCGAGAGACAATTATAGGAACCTGCCATGTTCCTAGAAGCACCATTTTCCACTAACCAAATATTATTTACATCTGCAATAGTTCTTGAAAGAGCAGAGACCAAGAAGTACTCTTTTTGAAGTTCATCTGCAATCTCATCAATATTGTATTCCTTTGTCTTCTTCTATGATGGATTCTCATTAATAGCGGTTGTTGATGCATGTTTCTTTCCCTTCCTTTTCTTCTGAGGACACGAAGAAGCATAGTGACCAAATGTATGACAACTAAAGAACTCTATTTTTGAAAGATCCTTATTCTTCTGTTATTTAACTGGGGTTGATCCTCCTCCTATATTTTTCTTTCCAGAATTCCTTTTTTCTTTTTCCTTTTCTTGCATGAGCTGCTATAGTTTGAGTTCATTCATCATGGGGTTTGTGAAATTTGTTTTTGGACAATATTTCTTCCTCCTCTTGAACACAATCAATCCATAGCCGATCAAACTTGGGAAACTCTTCTCGTCCACAAATGCTCTGAACAAATTGTTCACATGAAGAAGGAAATACATTAAGAGTCAATGTAACAAGTCATGCATCATCAATGGTGTCTCCAAATGTCTTAAGTTGATCTCTCAATTGGGAGACTTTCACAAAATAAGTGGCAATTGAATCTGATTTGGTCATCATGATACAATGAAGATGATTTCTCAAAGCTAATTTCATGTTAGTGTTCTTGCTCTCGAACAGTCCCACAAAGGTGTCAAACATTTCTTTGGCATTTTTCAACTCAGAGATGTGTGGAATCAAATAATGTTTTATAGAATCTATCAATATCCTCTTAGCCTTTTCTTCATTGTTCTTGTGCCTGCCTTTCTCTTCAACACTTTCTGGTTCTGAGACATTTTGTTTTATATAATTTTGAATCTCATTTTCATCCAAGATGAAGAGTATCTTGGTCTTCTAGGATTTGAAATTTGTAGCACCATCCATCATGTCTTCTACTATGATATTAGACACCATCTTGTAGAGAAACAAAGAGTGACAAAAAGAGATGGTCGCACTATGTAGTACAATCCTTAAGGTCGTCGTGCCCTGTAATCAGGAAAATTGTGACCAAAGGGAATGTGGTTTCTCTATGTGCATAGGCCACTCATGACCATGACCATACAATTGCAAAGAAAACATGATCTGAATCAAATCTATCGGATTTGGCACTGAAATCTTTTAACTAGCTTCAGAAAAGACTTATACTAGCTCTGTCACTAAAATCTTTTAGCTAGCTCTGATACCATGTTGAATTTTTCTTATTTTCAGATCTGATAATTATTTCCTTATGATTTAAATGCTAATGTTATCATAGAATAATTACACACTGAAAATCTCAACAAGACTTAATGAACTTGATGAGAGGTTATTGTAAGTAAATATTATATGAGATGATATATTGCAATTTAGGGCCTCGATATATATACTTGGGTGGATTTCCCTATCATTAATGGACATGTCTTTTCCATTATTTCCTTTTCATTAATTAATTGATTATTAATTATTAATTATTAATTATTGATTATTGATTCTTTATATATTTATACATTATATTATAAATGTATTATTTATATATTATATTTATGTTGATTATTTCCTGACGTGCACATCTAATTAATATAGATTACTCCATCTTGGAGTAGGCAATATGAGACCACCTCGAGTCTATCCACTCCTCATCCTGAGAAAGACTACACCTAGGCCATTCACCATTAGCAAAGCTCTATGAGTGAATGAGTCATTTCCCGTGGTCAAATCAACATTACCAATCTGGGAGAAAGTCTACCCGATGCTGCTAACTGGAGAAACATCAACAAACACGAGGTATTTTTTACTAGTGTACTTACTATAGTAAGGTGCACTAACAATGCCACTATTTAATATGCACAAGTGTGTATTATATATTATAAAGCACCGATAATCTATATATGATTGAGAACATGTGTTATATATACTTGCACACTACGAAGTCTCAGCAATGGTAACAACAACAATAACCGTAACAACACTGAAAATGGTAATAGTATCATTGAAAGGAATAGTGCTAATGTGTACTTAGGAGTGAGTTCATACATCTATAATGCACTAGTGCATTTTATAATTTTATCCGTATCAATGCTTATATATTGAAGATACACAATTGTGTTTATTGAAATAGAATGCACCAATGTATAACAATGATAAAGGTGCATTAGTGCATGTAAAAACCTTAACATGCAATTGGGTGAATAATAATAATTCAAATGCACTAGTGTGTAAACATGCATGAATCAAATTGAGGCATAGAAATTAATACAATGCGTCGATATGTTGTAGTGTTGAATTTCTCTACGCGATATTCAATATTTTGTGGGAATGCAAGTGCAACTTGTTTTATTTTTATAAAATTTAAATTACTAATCAAAACATCAAATATATTTTATAATAGTATTGTTTTTTATATTTTAATTAACGTATTTGGATATCATTATTTCATTAATGTATTATATCATTTGAAAAAATATATTATTTGATTACACCTATGTTCATTGTAATAATGTAAACCATCCATATTTTTAATAAAGGATATAACATGTCAAATCTTGCTAGAGTGATTGATTTCGAAGGGTTTCGTTTGTAGGGTGACCCAGGATAACAACCCACTATAGTGAGGAGGAGACACCTAAAAAATCCTGCCAACTAAGGGTTGGTGTGGTCTAGTCCACTTGGGATCCTCGGGTGATTTTGACAGCTTACATGTCCCTAGGTTGCAGTTTCTTAGCCAAAGGATAGTCTCGCAAATCATAGACACGCTAGCAAACAAAAACAAATCAACAATGCAACATTTAACAACAATGTACATTGTAATAGAATAAGAAACCCAGTTTTTAATATAAGAATAAGGGACCCTTCACCATATAGAATGATGAAACATAAAGTTTCATGATAAACAAAATGTCAAAAAAATACTTATACAGTTAGTTATAACCCATCATCATACTAATGGGACAATATATCTAATTTTTATAGACAAACATTCCAAGATACGAAACTTGTAACATTCAATTGTTGGTGCATATGTGCATATGCTTGCTTACTTCAATGCACTTCCTTTAGTGTTACTTTTGCATTGCATCCATTGTTTGCTTTATCTCTTTCATGCACACATGCAATTAAAATTACTTATCTTTTTTTTTCCTAATTTAAGGAGAGATTCATGGCATGTTGTAGCAGAAACTTGCATTTTTTTATATTGATATTGTTTGGTTAATCGGTCAATAAATGAGAATAGTGATAATATTTTATGGTAGTATATTTTAACTTATTTGATATGCGTTCTTTTCTTTATTCTCTTAATATTGGGTGGATTTGTAGCCATTGCATCACAAATTTTCAACTAAAGACAATAGTGATCCAGATTTTATGAGTAGAACGAAATGAATACATATTTATATTATTAAGACACAAATATAGTGAAAAATAACATAGATACAGTAAAACTTGGCTTCTATTCATTAAAGAAATATGTCGAAACTGTAAAATGCAGACTGAAACAAGCTTGTTCAAATGGTGGTGGCTTATCTCTGAGAAGAAATGTGATGGTTGCACTCATTCGCCACAAGATGATTGCAATGAGGTTCCAAAGGCATTTTTACATCAAAAATGAATTCCAAAACACTATACATCCAAAAACATAACCCTAGGAGATGAAGCGCCAAAAGTCATGTGAGCCCCATTGGAGTAAGTTGGTACATCGACTTCCCGGGGTCGTAATTTTTGCATACGATCTTCGTTTTAGGCATATGATAACCCGTTGGAAAGGTATATCTGAGGAATACGCATTATGTCATCACACTTTGAATCTTTCTACACTATGAAAATGGTGGGCCCAAAATACGTTGTTTAGGGCCTCAAAATAGCCCTGGAAGTTCAGTACCCAAAAAGCTAGAAAAAAATGCCAAAATAAAAACTGAAACTGCCAAGATGAAATCTATATGTGATCTAGTTGGAATAGGTGGGTAGCCATCGATATCCACCGGGATCAAACCTCCCCCCATAGTAATAAATGGTATCCATTGCATTGAGTTCCCCCATCAGATGAGGAAATTTATGCTAAATTTGGCCCTGGGTGACCCACTTGCCTTTGTGCAGGAGCTGCCCTGCTTTGACAACCTGACAAAGTTGGATATTTTGTTGGAGAGTGACCTTCACCTATGTGTCCATGATCTGATCAGTGGATTCATGTTCCATGCATCCAGGGTTGATATTTATTGGTGTTAATTGTTATGCTACCTCTGACATGTCCAATAATGGTGGAAAGTATGGCCAAAGGAGGTCCACATTAAACACTGGGTGCAATCCAAGGAACAGGGGAATGTTGAGCTCAAAAGAATTGTCACCCATAGCCTTGGTGATGGTATAAGGTCCATAGAGGAGTGTACAAAGCTTTTGATGGGGTCCTTTAAGGTGTTCTTTCTGCAAGTAAAACCAAACTTTATTTCCCACCTGAAACTTGTGTGGCACCAAGTGTTAATCATGGTGTTTCTTATACTTGGCATTGGACTTCTGTAAGATATCTTGAACCTATTGGTGGATGTGTTGGATCCGCTCAATGAACCAGGTAGATTTGTCGGCTTCAGTTTGAGCATGGGACAATTCTACCTGGGTGGCCGCAAGGGGTAGTGCAACATCCATGGGACCCAATGGTTGAAATCCCAACCCCACCTGAAAGGGTTTGTGGTTGTTTGAGCTATGTATGGCTCTCTTGTAGTTGAGTTGAACATAGGGAAGACTCTCATCCCATGTGAGGGGATGCCTATAATTGTACATGTGTAGGATATGCATGATCATTTGATTGATGACCTAAGTTTGGCCATCCGTCTAAGGGTGGAAGGAAGTGGATTTGGTGAGCTTGGTGTCCAGCAGTGACCATAGGCTCAACCATAATGTGTTGAGGAATCGGTTGTCCCGATCTGAGAGGATGGTTTGTGGTATCCCAAAATGTATCCACACTCATTCAAATAAGATCTTGGTAGTGGCCTCTACTATGATGCTCTTCTTACAGGTGACCAGAATCTCCATCTTAAAAAAATGATCATCCACCACAAAAACACAGTCATTTCCCCATTTGGTTGATGAAAGGCCCGACATGTAGTCCATTTAGATGGATTCCCAAGGCCTTTTAGGAGTAGGCAGAGGGGTGTACATGCCTTGTTTCTTAATGGACAGTTTGGAAATGGCACAGGCAGTGCAGGAACCTGATATACTTGTTGACATCCTATCGAAGTTTCGACTAATAGAAATGTTTATGTAGAACTGTCACTATCATTTCTATGTGGAAGTGTCCTACCACCCAACTATAGTGGGATTCCCAAATCAGATTTGATCACTCACTTGATGGAACGCAGAGATGGCCCAAATGGCACATCAACCCATCTTGAAGATGGAAATTAGTGATAGTTGTGTTTGTGCCCAGCATATGGTAGGTGGTGGCGAAGTCATGATCTCTCTCATAGATTTGGGGCCATCTAGAGGTCTCGTGGACATAGGATTTTAGCATCGTGGTGAGTGCTGTAACTAGAGGGAGGATGAGGAAATCAACGACATAGTTGGTGCTTCCTGTCTTATACTTGATGTTGATATGGAACTGCTGCAATTATGCGGACCACTTCTAATGGTGGTCATTATGTAATTTTCCTTGTGTCTGCATGAACCACAACGACTTATTGTCAGTGTGGATGATTGTCTCCTTCCTGAGAATGTAATGCCTCCACTGGCGGCAAGCTTGCATAATGGAGTACATTTCTTTGTCATAAGTATGGTACTTACGTACAAAATCTGATAGTGTCTCACAATGATATGCCAATGGGTACCCGTGCGGAGTGAGAACTACACCAACAAGATAGTCAGAATCATTTGTATCGATCTCAGAGGGATGTTGCAGGTCGAGTAATGAGAGCACTGGGGCTGAGCAGAAGCGTTGCTTCAAATCATCGAACGCTTGTTGTTTTGACATGAACACATGAACTTTGCCTTACCACCACCCTTGGTTACTTGGTTGAGGGCCCATGCAATATGGGAGAATCCCAACATGAACCTGCAATAGAAAGTGGCAAGGCCTAAAAAACTCTAAATCTCAGTGAGTGTGGTTAGGGTTGGCTAGTCACGAATGACCTGGATCTTGGAGGATCCACATTCACGCCATTCTTAGAAACAATGTATCCTAGGTACTGGACCCTATCCATTCTGAAGGAGTATTTTTCCAAATTTTCATATAGCTTGTGCTATCATAGACTGTGAAGAACCTACTGAATATGCTGCAAGTGTTTCACCCAAGTCTTGTTGTAGATGAGGATGTCATCTAGATACACCACCAAAAACTAATTGGTGAAATTCCGCAAGATATCTTCCATCATCCTCATGAAATTTGTTGGGGAATTCATCAAACCAAAGGGCATGACCAACCATACAAAAATACCTTCTTTGGACATGAATGCAGTTTTCCATACATCTATTTTCTCTATTGGGACCTGATGGTAGCCAGACTTCAGATCAATCTTACTCAAGTATTTGTCCCCATTGAGCTGGTCAAGGAGATCATCGATTCAATGAATGAGGTATTGGTTCCTGACTTTGATTTTATTTAGGGCCCAATAATCGATGCAGAGTCTCCATGTCTCATCTTTCTTCTGCACAAGCATGATTGGACTTCCACACGATGATGACATGGGTAAGATGTTCCCCTTTTGGAGTAGTTCTTGGATCTGACACTTGATCTTCTCATTTTATAACAGAGAGTGGTGATATGTTGGCCCATTGGGTAGCAGTTTGTCAGTGGTCAGATCAATTGAATAATTGACTTAACAGTGCAGAGGTACCCTAGTGGGTGAGGAGAAGATTTCTTTGTATTCTTCCATGACCTTATCCACTTGGTTTTGTTGCATGGAGAGATCATTCATGGAGGCCATGGATTTGATTGCAACCTTCCACTCTCTTTGAGAGAGAATCATTAAGAATACAAACTTCTCGGTCTGAGAGATTACCTTCCTGCATTGCTTGGCAAAGATCAAGGAAATGGCAGTAACTGGGACTACCTTGGGTATCTGGTATAATTTATTATCCAAAGTAATAATAAAAATGTGAGGCCTAGACTCATATACAACATGATGTTTCCATAAATAATTTTGGCCCAAAATAACATCAAAAACTTCAAGGGGAGAGAGATCACACAATGATCCAAGGGATCCAAAAATGCTCAAAAATCAAAGTGCTCAAAATTGCATGAAAATGGATTCATTACATAGATCTCTTCCTCACGATCCCAACGCAAATTGAACATGCTCAAATGAAGTTTGTATGAGCAAGATATCATGTTCTGTCCACTTTTCCAAATAGGCAAAAAAACATGTTGACTGTGCAGTTCATACAGTCCACGTGTTAGCTGATCGTACAACTGTATGGATGACATGGAAAGTGCTAACATGTAAATATGAGTTGGCAAGTGGTTTTGTGGACCAATCTAGTGCTGACATGTGACATGTTCATGGTGAATGGAAAGGTGCCACGTGTCCTAGCCAGGGGTCGCCATGTGGCACCCCATTATTGGTTTAAAATTTTGGGAATCCATCAAAGTCAAACCCACGACCTCCATAGACATGGGAAAAGTTTTCACATAGTTCGGGCCACCAGCCTGCCTGCATGAGTCTTAATCTCTATGTATTAAAACTTTTATTTAAACTTTCTCTAAGGTTAGCGCGGGTAGAAAAATTGTCGGGGCTTAGCCCTAACCCTTAGTCATATACATTGTATCCTCCATACGACCAACAACACAGTAATTCCAATGGATAAGCTGACAGGGGCATTCAATTTTAGGTCGGTGCTAGGCCACATGGGGCCATGCGATCGTAAACTCCGCCGAAAAAGGTGATAGTCCCCCCAAATAGTGCGATAAATTCACCTGAATTGTGGAACGACGTGCATGCTGGGTTTTTGGCACTAAAAACACTTGGAGCCAGGTTCATTCACACATATGTGCATTTTGGCAAGCATGTACAACAAGCTATGGGGAAAAACTTCCAGGACGTGTATTTTCTCCATTTTTTGGCCAAACCAGGTGCAGAAAGAGCCCAGTTAGGATTTTTTGGACATTGTGGAGCCATTGAAGCCATCTCTTTTTCATTCTGAGCATTGTAAAGCATTGATTTTGAAAATTTTAGCATATAATGAAAATGATCCATTGGAAGTTGGACCAGGAGATGTATCCCAATAGAGGGGTGAAATCCTTTATCATTTTGTTGTGTTATGTGCTTGTTTTTTATGTTTGTTTATGTTGCTCATATTAAGTAAAAAAAAACTCATTAAGTTCATGTGCTTGCAACTTTATCCAATTGCCTAAGTCACATAAAAATTTCACTTGCAAATTTGTACACACAAACCTTTTTCATTTTCAGATCAAGTTGGTATCAGAGCAAAGGTTTTTGAAGGTTTGATTGTTTGCAAGTGTTTATTTTCTGATGCTTACAAGGTTGAAGCTCACAATAGGAAAAGGTCAACTTGTAGAGACAAGTTCTCAACTTCCAAGAAGGATAACTATACATTCACCTCAAGATTCAAGGAGGAATTCACCAAGCATGGATCATGAGGAGAGTCATGGAATTCCTACTTCAGAAGATGAAACTTTTAGAAAAAAAAAATATGATATGACAAAAATGGTGAAATTTTTATTTGAAGAAAGGAATGCAAGGTTGCAAGGTGAAAGCTCAAATCCTCCAAGAGGTAATGAATATAGCGGTGATAAAAATCCAAAAGGAAATGGAGGGAATGGTGATACTCCACCTCCTTCACCTCCATCTTCCACTTCTTCTACCATTTCACAACCACCTCCAAATTCTCCAAAAGAACATGGTAAAATTTCTCCACAAACTCCTTTGCTTAAGCTTGATATTAAGTTTGAATTGCCTATGTACAATGGAGAGGTAAATTTTGAGAAATTAGATAATTGGATTCGTCAAATTGAAGTGTATTGTAGGATACAAATAATCAAAGATGGTGAAACTAAGATCCAACTTGCTTCTCTTAGATTGGAAAGCATAACACTCATTTGGTGGGAATCCAAAACTCAAGAGGACATGAAAAAGCATGGTAAAGTTTTATCCTCTTGTAATGATTTTATTGTTGCACTTAAAAGGAAATTTTATCCATTAGCATACATGAAAAAATCTATTATGGATTGGCAAAATTTTAGACAATCTAAAGGGAAAAGTGTGCAAGCTACACTCAAGAACTTGGAAGAAGAGATTTGATTTTGGGTATAGATTTATCTTCTCAAGAAACATTATTCAAATACATTAGAGGATTGCATAGCTACTTGAGACACACTATACTTATGTTTAAACCTACAAATATAGATGAAGTTTGTGTACAGGAAACTAATTTAGAAGCAAGAGGAAAGAATACTCCTCAAGAGGGAAATAAGAAGCCATTTGTTAATGGAGAAAAGGGTAAGAGGAAATTCAAAGGAATGGAATAAATAATGTTTCAGTCAAGAAAGAGAGAGAAAAACTCACATGTAAACATTGTTCAAAAGATGGACATGATGAATACCATTGTTGTAAACTTCATCTTGAAATGAGACCCAAAACTTTCAGCCATAAGGGGAAACCAAACACTGCTGCAACTACACAACATGATTTAGTTTCTGATTCGGGGGATGAAAAAAAAATTACAACCATGGTTTTTCAAGGTAAGGACTCTATTAGAAGTACTTGTTATTCAAGTAGTAGCCTCAATGAAAATCAACATGAAAAATAAAGAATAGATGTTTTCCACATAAGGGTTATTTCAAACCATACCAAGATAGATACTCTATTTGATATTAGATCTCAAGCAAACCTCATATCTGAAGACACAATTAAGAAATTGCATTTGGAAACTACTCCTCATCCTAAACCATATCCTCTAGGATGGATATGTGAAAATGACAAATTGCATGTGACAAGAAGATGTAAACTTAGATTTTTCATCACTACAAACTTTATAGATGAGGTAGAGCTTGATGTTATTCCATTGGATATTTGTGGCATTGTGTTGGGAATCACATATTTATATGATAGGAGAGCCATCTTTCATCGTCATGAGAAAAAATATTATTTGTTTAAAAATGGATTTGAGTACATTGTTAGAGCACATACAAAGAAGATGAATTTGTCACTTATAAATGCTGGACAAATGAAGAGATTAGTCAATGCTAGTAATAAATTTGTACTCTTGATGATAAAACCCAAAGACAATGTTGAAAAAGAATCTTTGCAAGTTTGTGATGCAAATTTAAAATCTGATTTATATGAGGTTGTTAACCAATATGATGAGATGTTTCAGGAACCAAAAGGGTTATCCAACATGAGATTCAATTGCAACAAGATTGTCCTCTTCCAAACATTGGTATGTACAGGATGTCAGTCATGGAGAATGCTCAAATTAAAAAAAAAAAATCCAAGAGTTGCTTGACAAAGGGGTTATCATGTCAATAACATCACCATGCAGGTCACCAATTGTTTTGGTACCAAAGAAAGATGGTACATGGTGCATATGTGTAGATTTCAAAGCCTTGAACAAGATTACGGTAAATAATCATTATCCTCTTCCTAGAATTGATGATTTGCTTGATCAATTGAAAGATACTAAGTATTCTACTAAGTTGGATTTGAGAAGTGGATATCATCAGATTAGGATTGCTGAAGGAGATACATGGAAGACAACTTTCAAAACAAAGCAAGGTTTGTTTGAATGGATGGTTATGCCATTTGGGCTTTGTAATGTTATTGCTACATTCATGACAGTTATGAATTTTAAGGCATTTTATTGATGATTGTGTGATATTCTACTTGGATGAAATCTTGATATTTAGAAAATCTCGTGAAGAGCATGTTATGCATGTGAAGCAAGTTTTATATGTCTTGAAGAAAGAAAATTTGGTTTTGAAGATGTCTAAATGTGAGTTTGGAAATACCTCACTTGTTTACTTGGGACATATTGTTGGAGGAGGAGAACTGAAAATAGATCCTTCGAAGGTCAAGGCCATTTTGGATTGGCCCAAGCCCAACAATGTGACAGAGGTAAGAAGATTTTTGGGAGCAGCCCAATATTGGAAAAATTTTATTGCCCGCTTCTCTTCAATTGCAACTCCATTACATGCAGTGAAAAGCATCAAGAAAGTTTTCCAATGGGGAGGCAAGCAACACAAATATTTTGATGCATTGAAGGAGAAGATTAGTTCAACTCCATTTCTTGCACTTCCTAATTTGAGATAGCCATTTGAGATACAAATAGATGAAAGTAACTATGCAATGGGAGCAGTCTTGCTGCAACATGGTAAGCCCATTTGTTTTCATTCAGAAACTTTTAATGGTGTTGTGATTAATTATCCTACATATGATAAGGAGTTGTATGCATTGGTGTAAAGTGTGAAAAAATGGAAACATTATTTTTTCGGAAAAGAAACTATCATTCACACAGATCATCAACCATTGAAATACTTGCAATCACAAACAAAGCTACAACAAGCAAGGCACTTCAGATGGATGGGTTTTCTACAACGATTCCACTTGGTTATCAGGTATAAGAAAGTCATTTATAACAAAGTTGTTGATATGATTTCTAGGCCCATTGTTAGTGCTTCAATTATTCTTAAGCATAATTCTACCATGCATGAGAGCTATGCTGAACAATATGCTTTATATGTTGATTTTAAATAGGTTTATGCAACTTTGTGTCATTCTAACCAAGTTGAGAAATTGGATTACCATGTGCATGATAAGATTTTGTATCATCTTGGAAAGATATGTATTCCACGGGGTGAAAGAGTCAACATCATAAGGGAAGCACATTCTTCTCTTATTGTTGGCCACTTTGGTGTAGGCAAGACAATGGTTAATTTGCAAAGGTATTGATATTGGACTAAGCACTCTTTATGTGCTACAAGTAATCCTAGAAATAGAAATTTGGGTTTGTATACTCCACTTTTGATTCCTTCTCGTCCTTGGGAAAGCATTTCTATGGACTTTGTAGGAGGATTACCTATGTCTAAAAAGAATAATGATTATCTCTATGTTGTGGTTGACCGTTTCAGCAAAATGTTTATTTTGATGCCTTGTAAGAAGCAGGTTACAACTGAACAAACGACACAAATGTTCTTTCAGCATGTTTGGGTACATTTTGGGTTGTCTGAATCCATTATTTCTGATTTAGATTCTCAATTTATTGGGAACTTTTGGTCAAGCTTATGGGCACTCATGGACATCAAACTGGAAAGAAGCACAACATTTCATCCACAAACTAATGGTCAAACAGAAGTGGTGAATATAACAGTAGTACATCTTCTTTGTGGTTATTGCAACAAACATCCTAAACTTTGAGATGAGAACCTACACTACATTCAACATGATTATAACCAGGCTAAGAACTATTCAACCCAAACATCTCCATTTGAGGCATGTTTTGGTTATTTTCCAAAATCACCTTTAGATTTTATCTTTGGGAAGGATGTTGCTATTGATGGTCATTATGACATTGATAGAGAAAAGACATTCATTGAACAAATTCAGTTGGTGCATCAAATGGTACAAGAATAGTTGGAAAGGAGACAAGCCAAGTACAAGACAAGACATGAAAAACATCATGTTGATCACAGTTTCCAAGTGGGAGATGAAGTTTGGTTTTACATTAGCAAGGAGAAGCTTAAAGGAGAAGGTAAAAAACTGAAATCAATTAGATATGGACCTTTCAAGATTCTTGAAAAGATTGGTAACAATGTATTTCATTTGGATTTGCCTCCTTATATGCAATTGTATGAAATTGTTAATGTTGGGAGTTTGAGACTATATGAGCCTCCTTTGATTGAAGATCAAGGAGAGCATGTTCAAATTCCTTCCATAGATGAATTATCACCAGAATATCTTTCAGAATTGCATGAGGATACAATCCTTGATAGAAAGATAAGAACTTCAAAACGAGGGAATGTGGAATACCTTCATGTTGGTATTAAAGGCACAAATCCAATCAAATATAGATGGATTGAGGTTGGAAAGGTGAGGGAAGTGTACCCTCATCTTCATATTGACCGAAAGTAGTCTTTTGGATGTCCAAAAGCTTCCCAATGGGGAGGAGTGATCCAGGGGATCAAAAAATGCTCAAAACTCAAAGTGATAGAAATTGCTCAACAATAGATTCATTGCATAGATATAATCCTCATGATCCCAATGCAACTTGAATGGGTTCAAACGGAGTTCGTATGAGTGAGATATCGCGTTCTGTCCACTTTTCCAAATAGGAAAACAAAATGTTGATTGTGCAGTACATATAGTCCACGTGTCAGCTGACCATACAAATGACATGGCAGGTGGTAACATGGAAAGCTGAGTTGGCAAGTGGTTTCGTGGACCAATCCGATGCTGACACATGGAATTTTCATGGAGAATGGAAAGGTGCCACGTGGCCCATCGAGGGGCTGCCACGTGGCACCCCATTATTGGTTTAAAAGTTTGGGACTCCACTGGAGTTGAACCTGTGACCTCTGTGGGCATGGAAAAATTCTTCACACATGCGGGGCCATCAACCTGCCTACACATGATTCTTAACCTCTATGTATTGAAAATTTTATTTAAACTTGTTCTAAGGTTAGCGCGAGCGGAAAAAGGGTCGGAGATTAGCCCTAGCCCTTACTCACATACACCATATCCTCCATACGACCAACAACGTGATAATTCCAATGGATAATCTGACAGAGGCACGTAATTTTAGGTCAACGCCAGGCCACATGGGGCCATGTGACCGTAACCTTCATTAAAAAAGGTGCTAGTCCCCCTAACAGTGCAACAAATTCGCCCAAATTGCATAATGAAACGTGTGTTGGGTTTTTGGCATGGAAAATACTTGGAGCCAGGTTCAGTCACACAGAGGTGCATTTTGGCGAGCAGGTACAACAAGTTATTGAGGAAAAACTTTCAGGAAGTGTATTTTCTCCATTGTTTTTCCAAACCAGGTGCAGGAAGAGCCTAGCCAGGGGTTTTTGGACATTCTGGAGCCATTGAAACCATCTATTTTTAATTCTGAGCATTGTAAAGAAATTATTTTGACACTTTGAGAATATAATGAAAATGATCCATTGGAAGTTGGACCAGGAGATGTATCCTAAGAGAGGGGTGAACTCCTTTATCATTTTGTTGTGTTATGTGCTTGTTTTTTATGGTTGTTTATGTCTATTTATGCTACTCATATTAAGTAAAAAAAACTCATTAAGTTCATGTGATTGCAACTTGATCCAATTTCCTAAGTCACATAAAAATTTCATTTCCAAATTTGTACACACAAACCTTTTTCATTTTTTAGATCACACAATACCTCATCTTTGAAGGGCTTGATGTCATAGGATAGGCAACATTGTTGGCTAATAAAAATATCAATTTCTTCGCGGAGCCATCCGATGGTATATGGTTGCGGGTACGACGTTGTCGGCAGGGACAACCACTTGAATACCTCCACTGAGATGAGGTTCTTATGACTACCTATATCAACGATGAAGTGCAGTGGAGTACCCTTCACCCACATATATGAATGAAAGAGGCGCTCTCCTTTCTCTGGCTCATCAAGTTCACTAGGTTGGATCTTGGTGGTAGTAACGGTGGCATTGGGTTCCATGTCAATAATATGTCTCCCCTTTTCTGGTTCTAACTTAGAGTCAGAAACCGCATCTAATTCAGAGGCTTTCACCTTAGCCACCAATCATTCTTTGAGCAGAAATAGGCAGTGTTATTATAGGGGCTCTTATGGAATTTTAACCACTTCCCGGTGTCTTTCTTCGTCTTTCCATGTCCTTATTTGTTTGCGTCTTAGACTAGTTTTCTTGATGCTTTCCATATTTGGTCTTCCCTTTATTATGTAGGTTGGGGCTACCATTGCATTTCTTCTATTGTGAGGGGTTCCCAGACCTAAATTGTCGTGTATTTTGTTTAAGATTCTTCTCTATTTTGACAACATATCGATAGGCCACACCCAAGGATGAGATGTCCAGAAACTCCATTTATGTCTGGATGTATCTATGGAGACCTCTACAGTACTTGAGCACCATATGTCGCTTAGAGTCTTTGATACCCATCTTGGTGTGCAAGGTATGGAATATCTTTGTGAACTTTGGCATTGTTTGGTCCCTTTCCTATCGCAGTGTGGTCCATATTGTATACAAGTCGTCATAACTTCCAACATGGTAGTATTGTTCCTTAATAGAATCCATGAAGGACTCCTAGGTGAGTGCAACTGTAAATAATGAGGGTTCCTTTGTTTCCTTTTTCTCACAGAAAGTCTCCCACCAATCTTTGACATGCAAAACAAATTTGAGGAGAGAAAATGTAATATTTTCTCTATTGGAAAAGTTATGGACAGAAAAATACCCTTCTGGTAGATTCAACTATTTGTCTACAACATCTACATCTATCTGACCTTAAAATATAGGAATATCAAATTTGATATGTACCTTGAAGGGGACGACGCCTCCGCTCTAGGAATATGCGTCGCCTATTGGTAGTCATCGAAGGATTTGCACAAAATATCCATCATCTCGTTCCTCTGTTGCATGAGAGCTTCCTCGAAAAATAGTTTGAAAGGATATCATGTCCCGTCGTCTTTCTTCTCTCCCACCATGGAAGTTCACTTGGGTGTGTGAGAGCTCTTTTCCTCAAGAGAAACAAGCCCAAGACCCAACTCTTTGTATCCTGACCTCATTGGGGACATGCACTAAGAATGACAAGGAGCAGACCTCTCTAATACCATCGATCCAAATTTTATGAGTAGAACGAAATGAATAAATATTTATATTATTAACATAGAGATACAATGAACAATAATAGAGATACAGTAAAACTTGGCTTCTATTCAATAAATAAATATGTTGAAATTGTAAAATGCAGACTGAAACAAGCTTGCTAGAATGGTGGCAGCTTATCTCTAAGAAGAGATGTGATAGTTGTGATCATTCACCAAAAGATGATTACAATGAGGCTCCCAAAGGAATTTTTACATCAAACATGAATGCCAAAACTCCATATATCCAAAAACCTAACCCTAGGAGATGAAGCGCCAAAAGTCATGTAGGCCCCGTTGGGGTAAGTTGGTACATCAACTTCCCTGGGTCGTAACTTTTTCATACGATATCCATTTTAGGCACATGAAATCCCATTGGAAAGGTTTATCCAAGGAATACACATTATGTTGTCACACTATGACTTTGTCTAGAGTGTGACTTTGGCGGGCCCAAAAGACGTTGTTTAGTGCCTCAAAATAGCCATAGAAATTTAGGACTCGAAAAGATAGAAACAAACTTCCAAAATGAAAACTGAAAATGCCAAGATGAAACATGTATGTGAGCCAGTTGGAGTAGGTGGGTGGTCACCGATATCCACCTAGATCAAATAGAATTTATTCAATTCAACTGCTCATCCAAATCTCACATGATATTAGAACTTAAGATTTTATGAAGAAAAGTTTCATTGTAGGAATATTTTCTCTCTATTGGGTATTTTATTCTCTCATATCACTATTTGATCTAGAATTTCTCAAACACAAGAGAAATATCATATTCTAGGGGAATTCATTGAGGTTTGACTTATTAGTGCATGCCCCACTAAATATCCTCGAGTGTGATTTATGCTACACAAATTCGAGTAGCTTGAATTGCCAAGATGGCTAGTCAATTCATGGATTAATTTCTTTCTAAGAATTTCATGGAGATCACTAAAAAGATTTGGTCCTTAGCTATGCAGTTCACTTACCCATTTGCTCGTGAAATTCTTTAATATCACTACTCTGACAATTTTGTGTGCAATTTTTAGAGTTTTTTTTAGCACTATGAGTTACTATAGTAGAATTGTACTGATTTCTATAGAAAATATATAGCCAATGTGAATTTTATTTGTAGCAGCAACAAATCCATAGAAACTACAACAATAATTCTAAATCCAATATGAATTCTACTTGTAGCTACAGTAGATCCATAGAAATGGGTATATGTTGCATAAAACGTTGTCCTTATAGATAGGGTGGAGTATAATATATCCATTCAAAGAACAATAGACTTATTTGACTAAGATTAGTCTTCAACTACTTGTCGTAAGTAAATTTCAGTTATAGGGAAGGCATACCTAGTCCTAACGGTTTCTCGAAGATGAATCCCACATGATAATTCCATTTCACTTGTCCTCAATCAAACCCAAGTTCCAAGAACTACACATAAGGAGACACCAACCTTCCTCAAAGCAATAGATAAAAATGAGAGAAAAAGTGAAATAATTAACCCTAACTAACTAATACGGAGACTTAGTTCCACAACCAAACATTGATTAAGATCAACTAATGAAGAAGAACACTAAGCATGGGGGAGGTAAATAAGAGAGATATTCCCTTTTATTGATGAAAAATGACAATATACAATGTTATACTTGATGTCTTACTATTGTCACCTTCCATAATCATCATCTAGGTTCCTCTATCCCTGGTCCACTCAAGACTACTCTTGAAATCTGACTCTTCTCCATGCAAAAGGTTGAGGAAAACTATGAGGTTTTAGGTCTCAAATCTATGAAAAGGAGAAATGACTCTAAAAATAAGGGTTTTAGAGGGTATAAGATCATAAAAACATTTTTAAACCAACACCTCTAAGTTCTCTAGTTAGAGGGTACTAGTATGATATATTTTCTAATATACCATTACTTGGCCTTTCCTTCCATATTAGGCCTCTTTTTATACCATTTAAAGTTGGTTGAGGTAGTTTGGAATGATTTTAGGAGGGTATAGGTGTACAAACTTCATAAACCATGCTCAAAAGCATGTTATTTTCATGGTTTTTTATATTTTCTTATACACTTTTTGAGGCACACACACCTTTTGTGAGAATGAAGGGCATGTACATGCTCCTTTTGTGAGGGAAAATAGCACATGAATTGCCAAGGAGGCTCTTTAATAAGGCTTTAGGGTGAGAAATGATAGAAAAATATGGATATGGTGGCCAATTGGGCATCTAGGACATGGCGGTCTCAATAGATGCTACAACATTATAATAAATATGTAGCCACAAAAAAATGTTCAGTAACCTTTGTTTTTGCAGTTCCAATGATTCTAATCACCTAAAAATGGATCAATTTCAAACTTCCCTTATTACACTATTCAATTACTACGAGTGGAAATAAAATATGCCAATTTTTTTACGACTTGTTCAAAATCACATTGGGAACTCAAGTTGAACCTAAACTAGGTACTAAAAAGACAAAATGGTTTAACGAATGTGATGAATCTTATGGTTTTTTTGTCTCTATGATCTCCCAATATTCTTTTCCACATTGAATATGCAATTTTTCCCAATCAAATATGGACTAATTTTGAAGGATTATTTGGGAAGAAAGATATGTTAAGAGGACTCTAGATGGAGAATTGGCTCATCAACTTGAACTTGAGCAGTTTTGATGCCATCCAATAATTTATCAATTAAAATCCCTAGGGCATTTAAGTTGTGTGGGATTAACAAGGAGGATGAACAACTTGTTTTGTTCATTCTTGGTAAAATTGGACCTAATAACTACATTTTTGTTTCCACCTTCCTTTCCACCAATAATTCTCTAGGAGTTTCTTGAAATATTCCATCTCTTGATGATTTTTCTACTACGTTGCCTAGGGAGTAAGGTAATCTTGTGAAAATGGGTGATTTAAAATAGTCAAAATCACATTCTCTTATTGCAAATCATGGCACTAAGGAGTACTAAAAATACTTGAACAACAGTAAGTAGAAGCTAATAAATAGAGATAAAAAGGACCATGAGAAAAAGAAGGAGAAAAATCCAAATATGCTTCTGAGACCTCTCATTCAAAGGGTGAAAAAACTAACAATGAAAGGGTCCAGTGCACCTATTGCAATAATCTCTGACATGATGGATATAGGTGCATGAAAAAGCAACTTTATCATCTTATTCATCTTCTTGAGAAGAATAATGTCGAGGTTCCAGATTCTATGAATTAGAGTTCATAAATAGGGTAGTCTTCAAAGTCACAGGAAAGGAAAGGGAAAATCAGAGGGCCAAATCTAGAACTTGTAGCAATTGCATATCATCATTATTCATAGGTACTTGACTCAGGTGCCTCATGTCACATGAATTCATCTAAAGGTGGTTTTTCATATCCATATCCTTATACTACACCAACTATATTAATGGGAGATAATATTCCTATTGATGTTTGTGGGAGAGAATCTATTTTTGTGGATGAAGGGACTTTCCAAAATGTTCTTTGTGTGCCTCCTTTTTCAACCAATATCCTATCCATCTACCAAATCAATAATTCAATTTTAGGCAAGCAAGGTGAATTTACACCCAATTCTATGGTCATTATTGAGATTACAAATGATGCTACAATTGTTGTTGGTAAAGCAGATCACTGGTCAAGGTTGTACCTCTTCTCAAATTTTATTCCTAAGGTTCTTTCTATTGTCTTTCTCACTCATTCATATGAAGTAATAAAATTTTGTCATGAGTGATTTGGCCATCTCATTTACTACTATTTACACTAACTCAACAAGTAGATAATGGTTACAAGGTTGTTGGATGTCTATTTTCTAAAGGTGTTTGTCAAGGTTGCATACTTGGACAACATCTATAGGAGAATTTGACAAGGGAAAAACATGGAGGAATACCCAAGTTTTGGATTTGGTTCCCTACGATCTAATGGGTCCATTTCTTCATCCTTCTATCAATAGGGACAAATATTTCTTGACCTTCATTGATTATTATTTGAGGTATACACGAGTGTACTTTCTCAAGAAAAAATCATAAGTCTTTGATCATTTTTAGGAATTTAAATCCCTTGTTGAGAATCAAACTTGGAAGGCCATTAAAATTCTACATAGACACAATGGGGGGGAGTAAGTGAACAATAATTTGAGTAGTTATAGGCTTCTACAGGAATTTATTTGAAACATACAATCCCATACGCTCCTTAGTGGAATGGTGTGGTTGAACAAAAGAATAAATATATGAAGGAAATGAAAAATTGCATGTTGCAATCTCAGTATCTTACTCTAAATTTATAGCTAGAATCCATTAATTGTTTCTATTACATCTAGAATAGAAGTCCCCATAAATCCTTGAAGGGAGTCTCTCCTTTCAAATCTTGGAGTGGTCATAACCCCAAAGTAAAACACCTCAGAGTGTTTGGTTCTCAAGCATGGGCTCACATTCCTACAGAGAAAATTAAGTAATTGGATCATCACATCCAACCATGCATTTTCATTGGATATATTGATGGAGATAAGGGTTATCATATTTTCAACCCCATCACAAATCAACTATTTATATTTAGGGGTGTTAATTTTGAAGAGATATCTTGAATTTTGTCTCATGAAAATTCTCAATCTAGTCCAATTTTCAGAGTGAATATTGTTGAGAATGAATATAATGATCCACCTAAGTTGATTCTTGATGATGATGCTTCATTTTCCTTTTCTTTAAGTGATGGGAGTTATGATGAGGGTTTACCACATATACATAGGTTGTGAATCCTCCTCGCATACCCCTTTTCACATCACCATGTTAGGCACACCAAATGTTACAAGAAATAGGTTATTTGGTTGGATATCCAGAAGACACTAAACATATGTTTTCTCAGTTTTAGGGAGTTCCACATGGACTCTCTAGTACAAAACTATTTCTACCAATAAAATTCTATATCACTATTTCCACATATCCATAGAAATTTCAGGAGGACCTTGGAATTCTTGATGGGATGTAGTTATTTCTACAGTACAAATTTCCACTCCATAATGAATTTGTGAGATGGTATAGTCCACTCCTATGCTTGCAAATATAAATCCCAATCTCCTTCATCAAAACTATCTAAAAATATATACTTTTGTTGATGTACACTATTCACCCAAGTGAAACTCACTTACATAAGCTATTTTATAGCGTGAAAATCGTGTACACCCCTAATTTTGTGAAAAAATAAAATATTTTGTACTCTTAGGAGGGGTTTATAGGTTTTCCCAATCCTAAACTCCCAATTTCCCATACACAACTGAATGTAACCATATAAACCTATTTAGGATGGTGTAAAAGCACCTATCGAGGTGTAGATGAGGAGAGACAACCTTGGTGCAAGAAAATGTTGTCCATTTTCCAGATTCAACATTCCCTGAATCTTTGAGTAACATCCCCTGATCTGGAAATTTATTTTCCCGTATCCCTTCCTCTCCTATATGATCATTGGGTGTGTTTCTATCCCTTTTGGGTCATGTAAGGAAGTACTCCATTTCTTATTAGATGGTTGAAAGGTTCAATGGAGGATCTCCAGAAATTGGTTTTGAGGCAATGTCATTAGTTAGGCTCAGGTTGTAACTCACCTATCTCTTGTTGATTAATAAAAGAGTTATCTTTCCCTCCAATCTATGTGTAATTGTGGCTGATTCATTTGTATATGTTGATTTCGTTCTACATATCTAAATTCACATATTTAATTTATATCTTGATTTGATAACTACCTTGTTGTAGTATTTGTTTGGTTCCTTTGTATATTTTTAAAGGCAAAGGTCTGGAGCAAGTCAAAGGTCGAGAGCGAGGATCTACATTAAAATTTTGGATACAAGGTACGAGATCCTTCTTTCTCTCTTCCAAGTATTTATTTCTTTATTGATTTGTATGATGGAGGGTAGATTCAGTATTTTAAATATGGTTAATATCTATTGTGACATAGACCCAAGGTCATAGGGTTAAAATCTCGTAACAAAATTGGCAACCATACTGGGGATTTGTTCTCCTAGTTTGGTTTGGTTTAAGGGATCTTGTGATTTCTTAGAGGGAATGTTTTTAAATTCATTCCAACAAGAATATATTAGGGAGGATGCTCATATCATCAATGCCTTCTTCTAAATATTGAAATCTACTTCCACCTCCCCTATGTTTGGATGACACTAACCTGAGTTGGGGTTTTATTAAACTACAACCATATTTTAGAATACAAAATAGAACAGATTGAAATTAAACATAGAAATCAAGCATTTTAAAACACAAGGAAAAATGATACTTCATAAAAAATGAAAAACAAAATGATTTATATTACTAATAGAAAATTAAACTTGCATTACTACAGCCTCCATGGATTTAAATATTACACCAAACATTCATTTTTTTTAGACCCATTGGTCTCAATATACACTAGGCTATTACAACTTGTCGATTGGTACAAATCCTGAAAATTTTCTAGCATGAGTCACCCCCTTAGCATTAAACTAGGTTTTCTTCGTATTTCTCCCTTCATCTAAATAATTACCAAAACATAATGTTATCTCTCTATTTTTCTCAAAAATTCGTTCTTAACTTTTGTGGTTCTCTCTCCCACTTGAATTCACCTACCTTATTAATTAAAACATCAATAATAAATAATTTGAATACTGATGAGGATGACCAAACAACTATTTAGACAACATCATCAAAATTCATATGAATGAATATTGTGGGTCCATCACATTAAAAGTCGGTGATTAGAGATGCTTGATCCACTGACAATTGTTTGATTATGAGAATAAGTAATTGATGGTGAAGAGTCCATCGCAAAAAACTCAAATGGATAACCTTGACCAAAGTCAAAATATCATGGAGACATCGTGGCCTTTGGTGGAAAAGTAAAGGATGATGAAGATTTCATGAACTTTAAATTGGGGTGATAGTTGATCCCCAATTTAATCTAGAATGTTTGATCTCGGGTGACTAGTCCAATGATTGTTGGTAATCGATTAATCACTTAACATTCATCTCATCTCTCGTAATGATGAATAAATTAAAGGTGGGTGTGAGATTTATTCCCTTGCATCAATCTCCCTAGGTAAGAAAACAAATGATATTATGAATATGCGATTATTAGAATCAATGCCAACACCATGGTTAAATGTTTTGAGCTCAACTTCAAAAATCCATTTGTCTTCTTCCAAATTTTTACCTTTCCATTGAACCAAATACTATTTTTTCCTTTAACTTCTAATTCTTCTTGTAATTATGTCATCCAAAATCTTTGCAAATTCTTCCTTCTCTCACTTAGAGATATGGTCTCTCCAGTCAACAATGCAACCATATTCTTCATCTATAACTCCATGAAATTCAAACAAGTTTTCAACATTGAATGTTAGTGAAATATCTAAACCCGTAGGCAATTCCATCACATGCATTATTAGATATTTTCTTCAATATTATACATGGTCCAATCTTCTTCAATTTTAACTTTTTATAGGTACCCCTTGGAAACCTTTATTTTATCAAGTGAGCCAACACAATATCTCCTTCCTCAAATAATTTTACTTTTCTTTTCATACCATCCCTTTGTTTATAATTATGATTATCTTCTATAACTATTGTTGCACTTGTTATTCAATTCTTTCATATGTTCACTAAATTATTTTGCATATGTTATGTTCCTGCAAGCTTCAAGAAATCTTTCCAAATATGTCACTCCTCTTAATGATCTTCCATTCACAATCTAGAAAGGACTCTTTCTTGTATACCTATTCACTGAGTTGTTGTATGGAAATTTAGCTTGTTCCAACATTAGGTCCCATCATCCTTGTTTCTCCGAGACAAGACATCTCAATATATTTCCAAGGCTCTAGATTAATACTTATATTTGTCCATCAATCTATGGGTGATAGACAAAACTATATTGCAACTTTGCATCAAACTAGTTCCTTAAATTTCTCCAAAAGTGACCAATAAATTTCCTATCACTATTTGAAATTATACTTCTAGGAAAACCATGTAATTGAATAGTTTCCTTCAAGATTAAAAACAACTATGCTCATGGCATAATTAGTCTTCTTATGTTGAATAAAATGTGTAATCTTTCATAATCTACCGACAACAACAAAAATATCCATTATATCATTGGGTTCTAGGCAATTGCGATTGATCCGGATTATTCGGATTATTTTTGGCACGAAATGAGAGCGGAGATATAATAAATAAATGCACAGAGATATTGCAGATATTCAATAATATAACAGAAATGTATCAGAGATGCAACCATAAACACAGATATACAGTAATACACGATTTCTATTAATCAGAGAAATGTACAGAGACTGTAAAAATACAG